>CM021734.1:20183348-20513746 GCA_011075105.1 Heteronetta atricapilla | reverse complement strand
GCTTCTTATCTGGTGTTCTGCTGTTCTGCACATCCTGCCTAAGCATCTCACTCATTTAGGACCATCTGCAATTCCTAGTTGTTTTAACCCTTTATTCAATTCCCCCCTTTCTCTTCTAATCCCATGTTTCACTCTAATTGGTGTATGTTCAAGAAACAAACCAAAAGCCAAGCTTACAACCCCCAGACAAGAGGATTATATCACTACCTTTATTAAAGGAGAGGGGAAAAAAGCCCTCAGAGTTTTAAGGAAGTAAGATCAACACCAGAACTGCCAGATGAGTTTTAAAATAAAGTTGTGAGGAATCACTTTTTCCTGCTGTTTTTGCTTCTGTGTTTACTTAAAATGCATTCTGGTGTAAAGGCATGTGTCCCACCCCATTCTGCAGTTGGTTCTCTTTATCCCTACTCAGCTATATAAAAAAAAAGTCACTACAAAATACAGAACACAGTTTATTTCAGCTTTATCAGATAACAATCATGCCACTTTGCAAAATTACAACTTTATTTCCTTACCTAGCCTGCAGGGGGGACATCAGGATTGTTTGGATTATGACTGCCCAAATTCCTTACAAGACCTGGCAGACGTTACTTTCAGAAGCATGGTAGTTCAGCTTGAATTCAGCATTTCAGTCAAGTTAAGATTTGGTAAATAGAGGTCATTATTGGTTTTCAGGCCCCTTGGCACCAAGTAAAACTTGCAGTTGTGCCCTTGCTCATTACCCCAGGACCGGGCTATGCCACCACAGTGCCCAGGCTAAAGGCAAGGCCACCACCTGACAATTTTGCACATCCAGTGCAAGTTTCCACCAGCGACAGAGCCTGTGCAGTTATCGGAAAGAATTAAGCTTGCAGGCACAGCAATTTGACATTTTAATCCTAAACTCAACAACAACAAAAAAAAACCAGCTAGAGCTGCACTCTCTCCTGTTAAAAGCTACTGCTTTCTCATAGGAGGTTGGAGCAACCTCACCCCACAGTTACATTTCTTCAGTCCTGCCTGTCAGATCACCAGTCGTTAGGAACATAACCTGCCAGTAATAAAGGACCACTCGCTTCCTTGTGTTAGATGCTTTTATTTTGTGCCGTCAGTGCAAATTGAACACCAAGACTACCACCATTTGTGCAACAGCTTTCACAAAACAAAGCTCACAAATACATACCAACGTACAGCAGAACAGATCACAACAGTACTCTTACACTGTCAAGCGACACAAAGCCTACATAGAGTGAAATCATAGAAGATACAGCTATTACAAATACATAATCACTAATTGCAAAGGTGAAATCTGAGAACACCAACTTGTTTCAAACAATTCTGTCCTGACAACTCTGCACCCAGTTTTTAGCTCTGGTTGTAATAGCAGTTATGCTTGAACAAGAGCCATGTGTTTAAGTGTTCCAGTGCAGCCCCTCAGAGGTTCATGGTGCTGTTTCCCTTTAGTGACAGCTTGTTTTTATACATATTTTGTGTAGTCAAATATATGCTTTGTGTTCCCCTACACTATAGTGTATGTATACTCTTTTCCTATGCTTTCTTCTATGAACTACCAAAACAGGATCCTGTCAAGCTTATCATTAGCATAAGCCTGGAAGAAACATGAAACCTGAATGCAGCTTAAATCAATCAACCCAGCCCACTGAGACAGGATTACACTTACGAAACAATATATAACTGGCAAAAAAGAAATGAGAAACCAAGAGCAAGAAGTGAGCTTACACCTCCCAGATTTACATTCCTTGAGGCACGTAGTGCGGTGCAGGGTTAGGTGAGGCAATATAGCTGACTTGGTGTGGCGGTCCAGAACTTACAGCATTGGGAATTCGTGGGGAATTCCCATATGGTGGATTTACTGGATGCCAGGAACTAAGGTAGTGATAGGCAGGTACTATAGAGATGCAGGAGTCATACCCAGGGAGAGATGGCTGGCTGTAGGGATCTGACACCACTGGGTAGTATATTGTGCCGTGGGATGGGGGTGGAGGCTCTGCATTTTGAAAGTTACCTAAAAAAAAAAAAAAAAAAAAAAAACACATTTGTCATATACTCTTACTATATTTGTGACTTTTTTATATAGACTTTCATCACTACAAACAGAGCATTATTTTGGTGGCCAGAAGGGAAAGTCTGTTTAGGTGACAACTCTATATCCCTATATTTTCTTCCCAATGGCAGGGTCAAAGTCATCTTAGGGCCTAAGTTGGTCAGTTATCCTCAAGTTAGACTCGTCACTAAAATCCATTAGTGAATTACTTAACAGCATTCTGCAGAAGTAGCAACTTTAAGAGAAACTTGGGTAAAGGGCTAATATGTTATTTGGCTATTTAATCCTTGAGATGATGCTATTCTATGCAGAACTACCCAGCTGAACAGGCTGAAGCATCACAGCATTAAGCTGGCTGCATCCAAGCAACAGATTTGTCACGATGTGCTCTTTCCAATGTTGACCATTTGCCTCATTCCACAGGCCTTCACGAGCCAGGCATCTGACCCTCTTGACATCTTTTTCTTTATTTAATACAAACCTTTTGTTTACTGCCAAGTCTATCTACCAGCTTTTTACAAAGCTGCTACAGGAAGCTAAGTTTTGCTGTAATTTTTCCACACAGTAGTTGACACAGCTAGCAATGAGGCCTATTCAGAAGATAACAGCTCAGCTTGCAGAGCCTAAAACCAAGGGCTGCAATATCTTTTTTAAAAATACTTGTGAAAGTAGCAATGCTTGATGCTTGCCAAAACTTGTCTCCTTTATTTTAAGAACGGGCATTGTTTTGATACCATGACTATTTGCTTATCAATGAGAAAAAGAAATGCCTTCAATGCAATTTCAGAGTAAGTTCTTCCAAGTTAAAATTAGCATGCTGAATACAAACCTAAAAAGGATTATTACGTCTTTCTCTTTTACAGCTTTCAAAAGCCTTTGGCATTGGTGGCTATACCACTAAGTCTAACATAACTTTAAGCAGTAACAAAGATGGCAGAGGAACTTGTGGTAACCCATTACAATGCTTACTTCACATCTTCCCAACTTCACCCTTCCTATAACAGTGCAAGCAAGCAGCTGCACTCTGCAAATCATTCCCTTACTTTTCACAGTCTATGTGGTCTTATCCTCAAATACTAACCATTTGCAGGTGCTTCCAAGGGAACCTGATGGACTTCAGCTCGCCCAGCATCAGCATAGAGCTGAGGTGCTGACTGATCTAGGACGTGAGCAGGCTCAGCGTATGCTGGGTAAGCTTCCACTGGTGACGCTGGTGGTACTGGCTGAACGTACACCATGGAATGCCAATAACTCTGGTGGTAATACTTTTGGGGGGAAAAAACAAAACAGTCATGCACATAACCACACTCCCCATCCTTCTTCCTAATTTTAGATCTGAAACTAGCAGTGATTAGGAAGAAGTGCACTTTTCTGTCAATTAGAGTTATATACAAAGGAAGAAAAAAAAGACTGCCAGGAGAGTTGCTGGAATAGCTACAACTAAGTTCTACACTGAGGTTCTAATTCTTAAGGAATTTTGAGTCTTTGTAATCAACTTGGTCATATTCAAGAGATTTTCTGCCCCCCACTTCTTCAGTTGAAAAAGTGGATGTACTACTTTTGCTTCCTAGAGTTCCAGCACTGACACTGCCCATGGCTGCTGGTGCAGAGGCAATGGTTGCAGGCAGCTGCGGAGCAATGGTTCCCAAAACACAAAAAACAGTCTGAACACAGCTGTGCACATCCTAGAGGATTCAAAGCACATGTCTCTAAATGGTCTTTGATCTCATCTAAGCAGTTTTTTTTTTTAAAAAAAGAATGGCTCCGATTCCTTCCCTTTATCTTAAAAAGAATATTTATCCACCATCCTCCACAAAAATCTAAGTAAACAACTGGATGTACTAATGTGTTTTACAGTTTGAGTTAGAGCTTTGCTTCCTGAGCTACACTTTAATCTCCAAGCAAACCCCTATATATTAATAGTCAACTACACATTTAGCACACTTGGAAGTCTTAAATACATCAGTACATCTGTCGAGAAAAGCAGCAGTTTTTACAGGCAATTTGCTGTACTTGTCTTAAAAGCACTTACTTGCAGTCCCAGATTAAAATAATACTGCAAGACCTTTGTATCTGAAATTAAAGAACATGACATTAAAGAGCAAGTTAGTATAAACTGATGAGGAAAATAAGTTTACATGTATTAAATCATTTAAGTGATTCTAAATGTTCAAGTACTTTAGCATTTTCTTTAATGTTTTGAGGGTGATGAGTATGTCTTGAATATGAAGAGATGCAATAGTTACAATGACCCGTTAAGTTAGTCCAGTTAGATATTTGTACAATAGTTGTGCTTGACCAATGTCAAATCAAACTTCAACATCACAGAATCATTTAGGTTGGAAGAGACCTCCAAGACCACCTAGTCCAACCTATGACCTAACACTAATACGTCATTACATTGCTTTAAGTCCGGTCTTGATTACTTAAGTGGTATTTGTCAGATCTGTTACAAGTCTTCATTGTCTAAGCACCCACCTAGGAACTTTGGCAATTATGACTTATTAAGGCCTGGTTTTCAGAGGAAAAAAACTTTTTTTTTTCCCCTCTCTGAATAAAATAAGAATTTGATTATGAGGTCCTGAACTAAGGCGTCTGCTAAGAACATTCCCTTTTTTCCCCTCACTGTAGAAATAGGGAAGTGTCTGGAAGCAGAGACAAGGCAGGAGTCACCTCCTCACATGCCAGGGGTCACTGACCCATGATGTACACATACTGTGTACACACAATCATGAACATCCATGTAGTAGGCTGGCACCTGAGACAAGGGGCTAACTCCACGGAGACCCCAGCTTCACACTGCTTCTGCCCAGAGAGATATCAACAGGGACAACATATACAGCAACCCTAAAACCTTCAGAACTAGGTTTTGAGGTCCCCCAAGCTGTTATAACCACGTCAGAATACGGGGGGGGGAGGGAATAAGGACCGTTCCTTTCTTCTCCTTCCTCACTAGGGTTAAAGGGAACTCAGTTCCTGCCTTCTTGCAGCTAGTCTTTTACTTCTGTCTCCCACATACTGGATTATTTGACTCAGGGCAAACACATGATACACTGAGGAGCAATCCCAGAAGCACAGAGGAAGTTTAAGACCACTTGCTAATCATAGCAAGGTTTATAAAGTCCAACTGCCCAAAACAGTGGAGCTGTTTAAAACCTTTTACATTAAAGCATGTTTTACTCGTATGACAGTTCCAGAACGGGGCATAAACTGCTTGCTCAGTCATAAAACTGAAATTTGTTTTAAAGGCTCAAAAAGGTAAGTCGCCTATTCCACAGCAACCGGTTTGCATGCAAGTACAGATACATATCATTTAGTACTGCTAGGACCTCAAAAAAAAAAAATCAAAGCAGTAAAGCAGAGAAAACAACTCAACATGAGCAAATCACTAAGGGCTTCAACTTGGGGAAGTATTGCAGCTCTGGAGGTGTTGCTGTCTTCTTACCACCTATCTACTCCTCCCTAGACCACGACCTTGGCTCCACATAGTTTTCCTGTCCATCCAGCTACTACACATGCATCCTTTCACAGCCCTGCTCTTCTATAGTTCTGTCAGTTTGCTGTAGACAGGAATAGCATCAGAAATGCAAACCCCAATCCTGAAATGAACAAGGATTTATTCCTCTGTTGCCAATTCTCAACTCTTTTACTATTCAGCATATTTGATCAGGGCAACAATCCACTTAGATGTAAAGAAGGAACTGTATGCATTTCCTAAGTTTGCTGAGAGCTCTAAGCTTACTCCTGAAAATGCTGGTGCTTTGGCTGTGACATTGACCAGTCAAATATGGAAAATAACCTGAAGACTTACCTAAACGCCAACTTTTTAGTATCTAGCTGAAACCGCAACTACATAGGAAGAAGGCTTTTTTAAGCCTGATTTTGTTCTTCAGTTGTTCATGCAAATCAAGCATCTGCTTCCTAGCAGCGATAACAGTACAAAGGAGGAGCCAGGAGACCAAAGTGAAACTGATACAGGAAATACTGATGTCTGTGGTATGCTGGAACAGAAGCCAGTACAGCAGGAGATCAGTGTTTCCATTATTCTTTTAGATGTCTAGAAATCCAGTCACTCTTTAGTAAAAGAAAAAATACCTTTTTAAGCAACAGCTAAGCCAGAAGAAGTTAACCACCCTGACATGAAAATATAAAGGCCACATTTACTACTGATAAAAATCTCTTAAGGCATCAAGACAAAGTTCACTGCACTGCTGAGTGACTCTCAGATCAATCCTGAATGCCACTGCAGGAAAGGAACAGTCTCTGGAACACGGCAATAGCAAGCAGTCTATCAGCAGCTGCTTCAAATGGAAGGGAGCAGATGAGGCTAAGACACCTAAGGTCACCATATTTATTAATATATTTCACAAGCCCTAAACTCTATAAAAAAAAAGATTTAAAAGTCTGAGAATTGGAACAAATGCAGAAGTACCAATTAATACCATGGCACATGGCCTATCTTACTCTCTAGTCCATGAATTCAGTCTGTTAACAAGTCAGACACCCAAACTAAGCCAGGCCAAATACCAGTCACGCTTTTTTTTTTTTTAAAAGGAAACTGCACAGAACTCTAAGGCAAGTATATCCAAATACCTTACCACACACTACTCCAAAGCTTCTGGATTTCTCAGTTTAAAAGCTGTGTAGTGACACTGATTATAGTCTCAATGTAGACAGCAATAATACAAGTAATTAAGTGTACCATTTGTGTCATTAACTACCAAATTTAAACTTCTAAAAAAAAATTTGGAGTTTATCCCCAGAAGGACATGGCCAGTACTATGAGGAGTGACTCACTTGAAGAGCTGTGGGCAGGGCCTGAAGAGGTTATTAATCCACATCCACTCCAGATTTTTTCAGTACACTTAACACCCAATTCTCCTGAATGCTGAAAGCCTCAGTTAAGGGCATTTAATGAAAGGTGAAGATGATTAACTCTGACAGGTACTTAGAATGATCTACAATGATACTACTGCAGTAGGAAAGTAGAAAATTCAAGATCAAAACCAGGAATCAAGAGCATCTGCAAAAGAGTAAAGATATTGCTAATGTGTTTGGCACTACCTATTAGAGCAGCAGACCTGTGAGAAGCCATACCATGATGGTTTTGCATCCTGCTTTTTTTTTTCTCTAGATCAATTTCCAGCAAAAAAAAAAAATATCTCAGAATTCACAGCATTCCGGCCCAAAGTTGCTTTGAAATCTACCAGATTCTGCTACCTGAACTGTAGATATCAATAGCAATTCTTATCTGAAATAGGCCCTCTAGGATTAGTACTTTGATGCAAGCTCCACGCAGGGACAATGAAGCTACTTCAGATGGAAGTATGTTGAATCAAGCATGACAATCTGCATTACTGAAGTACTTTATGCTACATCTTTAAATAAGATAACAGATTTTGGAATAAGAGCCACAAGCTTTACATTCTAATGCACTAGAACTCAGAGCTACCATACATCTGAAATACAGTCACGGTTACAAGGCTGAGGCATGTTTTTTTTTTTTTTTTTTTTTTTTTTTTTTTTTTACACACCCTACATTTATGCAGCCAGTTTTCACTCACTCAACCCTGGATGAAAGGCTACTCTCCACACCAGCAGAGAAAATTCTCGAGTCAGGAGCTTCAGCAAAAGGTATGGCTTTGATAAAAGTCACATTTGTTCTATCTGTAGGTGGCTATCAAACAAGCCAACCACCATGCACTGACTTTCAACATATCTACTCCACGAAGGGGGGAGAATACCTAAAGAGCAGGTGTATTTCAGCCAGCAGGCACAGATGAACCCACTGCAAGAACAAATGTATAAGCAGACATCCAGTTTTCCTGCCTACTGCTCTCCAGATCAAGCTACAGCTTACCTCTAGCTTGGCCTTACTACTCCCAAAACCAGCCTCCCCCAGGCTGTTCGCCAGAGAAGGCAGCAACACCTGAAGCTGTTTACTTGATGCTGTGTCCATATAGGTAGCCAGAAGTAAACACCAACACCTACCCAGAGCATTTGCACTACACATTAGGACAAGACAAATACTGCTATCGGGACAAGCAGGCTGAATAACTGCTTTTACAACCTTTTTAAGTCTCTAATCCTCAGAGTAAGTTGAGCCATTGGCAATGCACAGCAAAAACAGGATTTTCTACAGCTACACAAATTACACAGACAATCAATCCTTCATCAGTGAAGACAGACACTGTATCACAATAGTTTTATCGTCCTTTTGAGATGTGTGCCTCTATCACATCACTGCACACTAGGCAGGAACGCTTTGAGGCCCAAGAGGAAAGCAAGATACATAGCATAGTAATAAGCAGGACTGTTATTCCTGTAGCTGAGAGGTACTAAGCTCATGGTAAGGAGAGCAGACAGCTTGATCTTTGGCTTACTTAATGAAACAAAGCTCTACAAGTTACAGACCCTCTTTGTGTCTCAAGAAACACAAACATTATAGAATAAGTGCATATATTAAATGACCCCCAAAATCAAGTATGTGTATGCCTGTTGCACTGTTAGCCAAGCCTTGCAACTTTGCACTGTATACAGTTATTCTTAAATTGGAGCAAGCTGATTAAAGTCTACCACTTTAGAAGCGAAGCCCAAGCACAGCTCACAAGACTGAAAGCCAATTTTGAGCTGTCATGCTAGTAGTCACTGTACTGGTCTTCCCAGGCTTGGTGCTTCACATACAAAAATCTACCTTAAAAGATGCTGTCATAACTGATGGCAGTACACAAGAAGTCCGTGCACTCAATGAACAGAAACCTATATACTCCATCATCTATTCCTGATACTACAGAATGGCATCTCAAAGCCATACAGGACAACAGCCCAATATCCACTGAACTCTGTAACACCAGAACTTTATAAGCACATAATTGGTTTAAAAAAAAAATCAGAAAAATGATTATTCCACCCAGAGGTGATAGGATGCAGATACAAGCACACTCTCCACTGATACTTGTTTCTTTAGGATGCTGTCTAAAGCTGCAGTAGATCACATGTTTGAGTCTGATATGAACTTGTTATTCAGAACTATGAATTTTTTACTGTAAGCATCCAAACCATTGCAGCTCAAATGGAATAAGAAGAGCCACTTCTCACTACAGCTATTCTGTTAAGTTCCCAAGGAGAAGACAAGTCAAAACTATGCCAGTAGTAAAAGCACAAAATATCTTCATTACCTCGAGGCAGATCACTGCCACTGGGATCACAAGAGTAAGGCGGAAGAACAGCACCAGCTTCTCCCACCTCACTGACTGGAGGAAGAAGAGCTGAGTAAATTGGGAATGGCACTGATGAAACTGCTACTATTAGAAGGAAACAAAAGTCAAGTCAAGTTTACAATAGCATCTTCCTCAACTGAGAAAGATGTGAAGTTACACAATTAGGTGTATACTTACTATCATCTCAGTACCCATAAATAAGCTTTAATGTTAAATTCTCTTTAGTAATCACTCCCCCCCACTTCAAAAGTCCACAAGTTTTAAAACCAGATGGGAAGGTTCCAATTCCAAGTCTTAATTGTGTATGTATTTACGTGCTTCATATTCCAGTTAAGAACAAATGCCTCTTTCAATCAGTTGCTCATACTAGAGGCCTTCCTTATGTAATTGTCTGTCCCAGAACAACAGGGAAAAGGCTACTCACTTAAGTCATTAAAACACTGTGATGATAAACCCACACAAAAATAAGGGAAGGCTCAAAACATACCAGGCAAAAGTTTTTGGACAAATTTATCTTGAATACATATTAGGGGGCCCACATTTGTGGTACAGCAATTTTTTTTAATCACCAAATCACTTACAGAGAACAGCCCTGACTGATCTCTCAAGAACAGTACAAAATAGCCCAAACAAGTAAAAAGGAACAGGTAAAGAGGACAGAATTGAGGAGAACTGAATGACAGTGGGGTTTTGGGAGGATTTGTGGGTTGTTTTTTTTTTTTTTGGACGCTAAGTGAAGAAATGAAGAGTTACAGAAGACATGAGAAATACTCTTTGTAAGGAGGGAAAGTCATTGTCTTATTAAGGCAGACATTTCACAAGAACAAAGGAAAGACAATTCCAGGTGGTTAGCGTGCTGCAAGTCACAAGTTTGATCTTGCCATAGAAGTAGCAAGTAGCTAAGGATAGGAGCTAAGTAAGGACCACAAAAGTGAATTTGATTCACTTTTGCAGCCCTTGAACTGTAACAGCCAGCAACTCTTCTGGAAGAGGTAGTAAAACCTGGGACTTACACCAGTCTCTCAAGACAAAGAAAACTAAAAACACAAGAAGGAAGCAGCCATGAACTTCAGTCTTTTTAAAAGGAACCCAAAAGTAAAATACTTTGCATTGATGGATAAAGGCAGGCAGGGTGAGGGGAACAACTCCAAAGCAGAGACTTCCAATTCCCATGCAAATTCAGCAGCAACTGATCCCTTCAAAGCATGGGAGGGTGAGAGTCAGCAGTGGAATTACAACTACTGATAAGTCATTTAAGCCAAAGCAAGTGGTACTTTTACAAGCCTTTCAGCATCTGTTTTGGAAATGTAGAACAAGGAAAAAATGGGAGGTAAGAACACAACTGAAAGGTTAGACATCCAAGTTCACAGCCTTAGCATGCACACTACCTGGTGTCCCTATTGAAGGCGGAGACACTAGGACTGGCTGAACAGCTGTTTGTGAAGGAACAGCTGTTGTGATGCTGGCTTGAGTGGAGGCAGCAGAATTTGAGGAGAATACTGTAGCTGGAGCAACATTAACCCCTGTGGTGTTTGAGATTACTGCAGAGTTCACCATCACCTGCAAAAGAATCAGTGTTCATTACACTACCTCTAGGCTTGGACAAGAGCTACAGAAATATCAGTTTAAAATTTCATGCTTTACAACTAAAACTTCCACAGTGCACTTCTGTGAAGGCAAATAGTTATCCAAGTTCTCTAAAACTTGGCTTGGAAAATTCTGACCTAAAAATAACAATTTAAATTGCAGACACCTGCAAATGCATCTTTCTACCCTTCCATTATGCGCTATAGGGAATTATATTATTTGCAACAAGACTAAGAGGGGAAGAGCCCCCCCCCCCCCCCGGGACTAAGCACAGTAGCCACCTATCCGCAGGGCTGCCACAACAGAGTACTAAATACTACCTTCTGGGGATAGCTGTAGGAGGCCACTCCATCTTGAGACGACACAGAGACTGTCCCTTCTTCCTGAAGGGATTCCAAAGCAGAGCATGGTCCGTTTAAAAGGCATAAGAGTGAAAGCTACGCACACCAGAGCCCTAAAAATTTTCTAATCATGAACTACACACAAACACACTGAAGTTACAACTCATGTAAAAACCAATTTTATTCTGATGTGCATGGGTCTTCCACACCACTGCAGGCCAACAGGTGACTTGAGAAAGGAAGAGAGCTATCCCCTGACTAATTTCTGATTTAAAGTAAGTCAAAAGTAAATTCTATCAAAGGTGATATCTCTCCATTTACACATCAGAGGGATAAGGCTAACTGGTACAGGACTTGAAGGGTATAAAAGTAAATGCTTCCTGGAACAGAAAGGGGAAAAAAAAAAAAGTAAACAGCCCTCAAATAGAGGCTTTGAAGAGGGAGAAGGTGGAAAGTCTTTATGTATCCAGCACAATTCAGATGTGCTTGCAGACTGCAATAAAAACCTCACCAGTGTGTGGGGGGAAATAAGTGAAGCGATCTACCCCTTCTTCCAAAAAAAAAATACTCTGACCTCCTAAGCTAAGCTTTCTTCCAAAGACAGTTTCCATGGAAAACACTACACACTTGAAGGACTCCCAGTCTGGGCAGGCAGCAACTAAACCTTACCAAGTTTGCTGTAGGCTCTGCTGAACTAAATACTGCTGCAGTTTCACAGTCTGGATCTGGAAGGCACAGGCATGATTAATTGAAGTTGTAACATTAGATCTCATTGTTCAGGAATGTCTAAAAAGGTTGTAAATGAGTGCATTACAGTCACCAAGTATCATATCATTTAAGACTGAAGTTTTACTTACCTGTAGGTGCATAGAGAAAATCTTCATGAAACTTCCCTAGAAGGGAGAGAATAGAAAGCTTTGATTCAGGAAGAAATAAATGCTTAAAGCCAGAGTTACCAACATTTTACTTCAGTGCATTCATCAACTGAGTTGCTTTCATTATCACCTTGTTTTCTGCAGACACCACTCCCTCCCTCATTTTGTTATCCATCAATATCAAGTTTTGCTATTTCCAAACACTATGCAGCAGCTTGGCTTGCTACAGACCTATGCCATCAAAAGGGTGATGTATTAGAAGGGTGATGTCCTAGCAAGCTTGAATGGAACAGCAACACATTTTTAAATCAGACAATTAATAAAGATAATCACAAGTGCATGTTCAAAGCTCATAATTAACAGATCTTTAGGAGACCTAAGGAAGCCAGTCTGATAATCAAAAGCACGCTACAGATTATCTGAACCAGTCTTTTCCCTCTTCCCAACAATTCTTTAAGAACTCACCATTGTCACTCGTTTCTTCTACATCTTCCTCTGATGAATTCAGGGTTTGCTTGGTGGCTGGAACAGAGTTTGGGCCTCTCCTTGCTACCCAAAACCCTGCAGGACTGTGGACAATGGGAGTAGGGCTACCCTGGCTCTAAGAAGAGAAGGCAGAAGTGTGCATTTACAAATAGTTTAAGCCTTTCCATGTTCCATACACACACAAAAAAAAAAAACAGCAGAAACCAGCTGGCAGACCAAAGCTTACTACAATCACAGCTTACTAGAATTACAATCCCTATGTACACTGCATGTCGCAAAACAGTTGCATGATGTTTCTTTCCTCCACTTTTTATTCTGCCTAGCATACTTTGGGTAATTTATCTTTGAAGACCTACAGCTGTCCCATATGATATAATCCAGTTGCTCTCACCTAGTTTAGCCAGCTTTGCATCAGGTTCAAACAACACTGAAAAGAAGGGAGCAGACGCCAGCCAGCAACCAGGACCCCCAGCCTGCAGCACATACTCCTGCATTCCTCATCCTAGGTATTCCCACCAATGAATCAGTTCACCAGATACCATACAGCTAGAAGTTGCCCCATGGTCTCTACACTAGCAGGACCAATGCACACATGCCTGACTTTCAGGCAGCAGTGCCAATCAGGTTTCCCACGAGACTCTTGTAGAGCTTTTATGTGCCACTTGCTTTTGCATGGAAGTCAGTCTTTAGCTGGACACGTTAAAAATCTAGAGGTCTCTGAAGCAGGAAAACAGGATTATGAGAAGCATGAGTAAAGGTGATTCACTCTTTTGTGATGGCTAAGGTGACACTCAAAACTCTCCTCAGAAGACATGACGACTCTGAGATCGACAGAGTGCTCAGAGAGGCTTGCAAGATCTCCAAAGGTGAAGTACAGGTGTTAAGTCAGAAGGTTCTCCCACCAGGCCTCTAGCACGATGGCCAAGTCCAAGTTTTCTGCAAGATGCATTTTTTCCCCAGGGCATATTAAATTCCTTTGGTAAAGGAGACAAGGAAGAGACAGAGAAAAGACTTTGGCATTGACAGTAACAGAGTGGCTGAACAAACATGAAAACTATTCACTGGATGCTGCAAGTATATAGTTTACTGATAGGGAGGAAAAGCAAGCTAGTAAACTATATTGATTTCAGGGGCTGGGGGCGGGAGAAGTATTGCAAGATAATCTGTCCTAACTCCTTGACAGACTTGGAGGAAAATAAATCAGAGCAAAGATCACAGATCTTGTAAAGGCAGATGAATAAAAAAAGGCTGCTGAAACAATCATGAGCAAATTCTCTCTAATTCGGTTAAAAACGAGTCTTCAAATTTGTGAAGTTCACTGCTTCCACATACAATTTTATATTTTTTAGAAGAACTGTCTTCCTGTTCAGATAGCTAGAATAAACTGATTTTTGCAGCACATCCAGCTTTGTACTAAGCTTAGGTAACAGCTAAAAATCAGAAGAAAAATTGTTAGATGTTCAAGACTATATTGTGCTACTTTTACCTACAGCCTAATAACATAATACCAAACGCTGTTTTAAAAGAAGCTAGATTTGGATTTTTCTATTTCCATAGAAAGTTTCACTAACAACATGTTAGCCCAAAACATCACAACTATCAATTCATAGGACCAATCCAGGCCAGCACTATACAGTTTTTCAATCTAGTTACAGAAATCCTACATTATGGTGTGGCAAACTGAAGCGCTTACTCCCACAGTATTTCCAGCTAGACAGACATTCAGAGTAGGAAGGCAATTTTTCCCTCAAACCTTGTTTTCCAACTGCAGTAGAAGGAAGAAATACGACCCTACCTTTATCAAAGCGTGCTAAAAGAGAAAATGCTGTTGGGGGAAGAAGGGGTAAAGTGAAAATAAAGGGGAAAGTCTAGAAAAATTCATGTTTTAAGCAGGTTTTTACAGGATCTAGATCCATTTCAGCCTTCCCTACCACAAACATGTTTACTGCTAAAGCTTATTCCAAGAAAAATAATTAAGTAAATAAATCCTGTGAAATTAGGTGAAGAGATACTGTGCATCTGTTTGGCCTTTGGCTTTTTTTTTTTTTTTGCTTTGAGCTTTAGCATATACATTGTTCATAACTTACTGGTAAGGCAGGAAAAGCACTTTCATCCCCTTCTTCAATTTCATAGAAAGTTATTGTTTCTTCTGATCCTTGAGGCTCCTCTCCATTCTCTGGTACAAACCCATACTGACATTCTTTATTCACACACTGCATCTGACGGCGGCTACGGCTGTATGAACTTTAAAAATAAGAAAGGTGGTCAAGAATCACCACTACTGGAGCTTCACCTTGGTTTCACTGCTCAGTTTTAACTCTACTCTTTTTGAAAAGGCACAGTAACCCCAGTGTTCACCACTGTGCCGTTAACAACCAACTCAGCCCTCCACAGCTCTCTCCCACCACCCACCCCAACTCTTGTAGAACAATTTTTTGTAAAGAGGTTTATATTCACTTACCGTGACCTGCAGGAGAAATTGTCATAGCTCTGATAGCATCTCTTTCCTGGACTGGGGTAGAATGCTATTTGAGGGCCAACCATGTTGTGCCTGTTTATAAATCGGGCAGATCCCCTAAGTTTAAAGGGTAAAAGGTGCAATTACCAGGAAGTGCCTCTCAGATGGAACTCATTTGTAGTTTTATCTATTAAATAGCACAAGCTCTCTCCTAACTAATCCACAGCAAGAACAAACAGAACAAGTGGTGACTTCAGACAGGTTTCCAATGCTTCATACCTTGGCATCCCAAATCCACGGTTATGTCTCTGAGGATTCTGAGGATGATAGAGGTCATAAGGTGCCAAGTTTCCACCACCCTGTGAGCAATGAACTGGAGGAGAGCGCCCCAAAGGAACACCATGCTGTAGCCGGGGTGGAAGAATGGGCTGACCCCTGCTATAAGCCACAGTCATAAAGACCTCCTTTCCACGAACTTTCTTAAGCAATCTCCTCCGTGTTTTCATATCCATTTCTGCAGTTTCAGTTGAGGACAGAAAAGACAGGTTTACATCTTAAACAAGGCATCTTACATCTTAAATAAGGTATGCTTTCTGGTTCATAGACCTCTACACATGGTTCTCAAATGCCAGATTTTTTTCTTGGCAATTTTGAGCAATATTAATCCCATTGTATATTTTCAATGAACTTGCTATTTTACAAAGCAAGAATTTATCCTTCTGTCTGATGGATCACTTTACACAAAACCCATTACAACTAGATTTTATATCACAGGCTCAGTTAAGTCACTTTCAATATCCAGAAACCGTTACTCCTAAAATTGGTCACCACCTCTTTCCAAAGAGGAAGAATGTCCATGGAGAACTTTTTACAAACCTATTCCTGAGAAGTATCCACCTATTTTCTGATAGCTTCCTCCCTTTCGGCTGGGAACCACATTCCAAGCAAGGACAGGTGCCACTTGCGTCACTGGCTTTAAGTTTGCCAAAGGAACAGTATGCCTGCATGAAAAACATTCATGTTAGCAGTACTGCAAGGAGAAAAAAAAAAAAAAAACAAAAAAACAAGAAGTTTAGGGAGCCTGTCAGAGTAATAAAAGATTTGTTCTCCAGAACAAAGCACGAGTTACTGTTACTTGTGTATTTTGCACATCCAAAAATGTAAGCCAAGATTCAATCTCAACACTTAATTTACAGGTCAACTCTTTCCTCCCTACATTTGTATGCCTTCAGAGGTACGCCTGAAAGCATCTGCAAGACAGAATTTCTGCAGTATGTAGATAAGCCTAATCATGGATCTGGAGAAGGGTGAATGCTTTGAATAACAAAGGTGGAGAAACTGATGGGACTCATTAGAAGAGCAAATTGTTTTCAGGGGTACAACATAATTCTAGAAAAACTGGAAGCAGAGGGTAATTTGCTACCCATGAGTTACACCCAGCCTGTAAAGATCACTTTCACATTCTAGAGAAGAGCAAGACTTCACAAAAAGCATCACAGAAACAATTTTGGCCATTCAAAACACAAAAAAGGTTCCCTACAACATTCCAGTTGAAAAGTCATCACCAACAAGGAAGTAAATCTCCCTCTGGTAGCCACACTTGGTATTGAAAAGCCTTGTTTCTCCTTTTTTCTTGAAGTATCTTAACAACCCTATTTTAAGCATCCGTGAATCCATATTCAATTAAGAGTTCAAACATGAAGTTGTCACCACGTTGCTTACTTTTCTGCCAGCTCCTCAATGAATACAGTCACCGTGTTGCCATCCTGCCCAACTTCCTGGATATGAGCATTGTAATACTTACCCCCAGGCTCCAGACGCACCTGGAGAGAGAACGAGGGAAGCTTGAAAAAAGGCAAAAGAGCATCAAGGTGCTAAATACTGTTTACAAACCACTAACAGCAAAGGCTGCTCCTAGCCAATAGTACGCGGAGTGCAATATACTAATTGAAGGGATGAAAGAAGGAAAAGAAACAGTCCTACAAGTAACTTTTAAACTATCATGACTCTTGTATATCATAGTTTAAGATAGATTTCTGCCTTTTAACTTATTGTTATACACTGCACCAAGCAGGTAAGTAACAAGGAAGACTTGTATAAGAACTTGGGCAGACCAGAAAATAAAAAGCTCTAGTCAGCTAGAAGCAAGTCACTGAATGAGCCATCAGCACTTTTTTTTTTTTTTTTTTAAAACAAAATTACTTAGAGGTAAGTCTTCACTACATACAACATGGAAACAAAGAAAGTTGGCCTTGCTTTCAGCATCTCCTGGCTGCTCTTCGCTTTCTCTCCCCTCTCATGTACAGAAGAAAAAACTTAAAATCTGTTATGTTACTCTTGAGAGATGGAAGACTGGCCAGACTTCCTGGTGACCCCCATTGAAAAAATCTAGACAAGTACATCAGATGTACACCCTCTACATTTTGAGCTCTCAGTCTGGAACACCCAGACTGACAGAAAATTATATCACTGGTTCGCAGTGAGTTTCCAAGTAGCTTTTCTTTCAGACCCTATGTCTAAATTAAGATTTTAGGCAGAAATGTAATTAAAAAAGAAAGTCAGATTAATAGCTACAAGGAAGGGAATGAGAAAAGCCTTGGAAAATTCTATGAAGTGATTTCATAGCTTACCATACTCCACTTGAAGCAGTTTTAATAATTTATCATAACTGAATCTCCTTTGAGTACTAACCTGACACTTGTCTCCTAAATAGTACTGTCTCCCAGCAAACACCATGTAGTCAGTTTTTTGAAGCTCTAAAAATAAATGAATAAATAAATAAAAAGGAAAAAGCCTATAAAATACTGTTCTTTCTTCATGTATCCTGTAAGTACTTCACAATGGCACCCAACTACTAGGTATAGGCCAATTGAGTTAATACTTCCTACGCATATCTAAACATTCCCCTTAGTAACACTACAGTAACCATAGATATTCTGAGACCACAACCAGGCTAAGTCACAGGAAATTAGTAATATCCAGCTGATGCTTAACTGGCACTACTACCTCAGTAGCGCAGTGTCCTTTGTGATGGTACCAAGTTAATCCCGCATTTAATACCAAGCCTACTATTAAGAATGTTGGACTTGTCTTGCTGGAGTACTGGTGACACTTGGCATAAGTGACATATTATTAACACTCCTGAAGTCTCCCTTGCTACTAGATTTCAGTAGGCTTTTCTACATTCCTTGCTCAGATTCTCTGCACCTCAGTATTCACCACACAGTTACTATACTACGTTTCAATAATTTTAATGACCCTTGTTATTGCTTATTGTCTTGGTTTCAGTTAGGACAGAGCTATTTTTCCTCCTAGTAACTGGTAGGGTGCTATGTTTTGGATTAGGATGAGAAGAATGCTGATAACATGCTGATGTTTTAATTGCTGCACAGCAGTGCTTACACTAAGCCAAGGACTTTTCAGCTCCTCGCTCTGTCCTGCCAGCGGGCAGGCTGGGGGTGCAGCAAGAGCTGGGAGGGGACAGACCCAGGACAGCTGACCCAAACTGGCCAAAGGGGTATTCCATACCATCTGACGTCATGCTGAACAATATATAGGGGTGGCTAGCCAGGGTGGGGGGGGGCAGCTGCTCAGGGTTGGGCTGGGCATCGGTCAGCGAGTGGTGAGCAATTGCATTGTGCATCACTTGTTTGTACATAATATTATTATTATTTTCTATCTTAATAAACTGTCTTTATCTCAACCCACAGGCTTCACTTTCCTGTTTCTCTCCCCCATCCCAGAGAGGGAGGGGGGAGGGTGAGCAAATGGCTGTGTGGTGTTTAGCTACCGGCTGGGTTAAACCACAACACTTATGCAATTGTAAGATGCTGGAGGTCTTCCACATGCAAAGCCCTTCAGGTCAGACAACCATCAAACATGACTTCAAAACTTATATAAAGAAGTTATCAAGAAAGATATCAGCCACAGTGTATTGTCAAAAAGCAGCAACCTATCCCAAAGCCACAAAGACCATGAAGTCTGTTCTGGATGCTCAAGCCCAGGAAAGCTGGGAAGCAAAAAACCAAAAAGCCACTCATCTCACTTAACGTATCTCACTGCTAAATTTGAGACTTTTGTGACTATAGAACTCTGAAGCCAGAACAGAGCCTAAAAAAAAGTAAAGTCCTCACATACACACTGTTTAAAAACAAAGACCATCCAAACTGAAATTTGGATGACTCCCAAGATAAGTGATAATACAGAGTTCTGTTCCATATTCTGCTCAGTCCCTTTATTTCCTATTTTATAGCTAGTAAGTATCATGTGTCATATTTTAGCAACCTTATACAGTGTCAGAAGTAGTGTATTCAATGGTTCAAAAAGAAGCCAAGAAACTGGTGAGAAGATGCACTACCTGGATACATCTATTGGCTTAACAAGTATCCTGCATATTTCACCTGTGCTGAAACAGGTGGCATACATCTCAGACCCATCAATTTAAACACTGAGCCTCTTACAAAAAAAGTTTAGTTTTGTTTGTTTTAAAGGTACCTTTTCTGCTGTCCAGCCAAACATCAAACTCCACATTTCGATAGATCTCTGGGTCCAGCGCCTTTAGCACTTTATAGGGAAAAGGCATCTTTGAAGAATTTTCTGGTGGCTAGAAATAGTCAAAATGGACAAGCATTAACAAGCACATTTAAAGCACAGTGTAGTCTGTATCCTGCAAGCATCAGCGGACCATTTCAGGATGTATACATATGACTTCCCCAAATTTTCACATCTGCTGTATTTGCCTTGAGAATAACGCCCAAGAACATCAAACATTTAAGCATTAGCAATTGTTACTCTTGAGCCTGGTTTTGATCTCTTTGTAGTTTGTCTGCTCAGCTTCTGAACAAAACATTTAGCATGCTCTTCACTCAAAAAGAATTGAAGGAAACTAGGTAGATAAATGAAATCATGGCTTCCAAGCTGGTGGAAATTTCACTTGTTATATCTGAAACCAGGCCTCTGGAGAGTTTTTAAAACCTGTTTGAGAAAAACTATTTATACTGTATTCACAATGAAAGTGATATGATTTAAGCCACTTCTGGGACAAGCAAACAGCAGACTAGGAAATGCCTGCTAAGTTCCATCTTGGGGGGGGGGAGGGGTGAAGATCAGCTGAAATAGTAGAAGAGAATCTCAGGAAGGTGTAAACCTTATCCAGTTTAAGAAAAACTCAATGGCAAAAGCAAAAGATGGATGGAAGGAAGAAAAAACATTTTCCAAAGTCACATTTTAAAAGTACAACTTAGGGTTTACCCCTAACAAAGGGGGTAACGTCCTAGAACAGAAAGAGGAAAAAAACATCCCCCCTTTCCTCTCCCCCCAGGGAGATCTTCCCAAATTGCCAAACCTTTGATTCTTCAGCGCCTTGTCTGAACTTATCTTCCACTGGATTGTCAACGTCATTGCTTTCCCAGTCATCACCTCTAAGCAATTTAAAATAAGATTAAAAAGATGCAATGCGTAATTTCTAATAAGGATTAACTAACAGTTCACACAACCCAAAAAAAGCACCATGGTGCCATCAAGTGGTAGATTTTGCCCAAAACAAAGACTTCAATGGAGTACAGGAACAAGACTTTCCTAGTTTCAAGAACGTGACCTTCACCTGTTCAACACCTACCCCCTAACAGTGGCTACTGCTTGAATTTTCAAAGGGTTGAAGATGATCCCACTGAATGCAACTGAACTCTTGCTCTGTTGAGTATCACAACGCCCTGCTGCAAGTGCTATAAAACCAATGCCATCTGCAAGCATTCACTAATGGTCACAGCCACCCTTTAGGGCCTTCTGGTGTCTTGATCAAAGGATACCAGGGTTTCGGTAGGTATACTATTTCCCTCAACCCAGTCATCCAGAGACTTGAGTAATGCCACCATTTGATTGTCTACACAGGGATATAATTCCATCTAAAAAAAGGGGGAAAAAGTTTGCTCTCTCAATACTATTTTTTAAGCCTTTGTAGCTCTGTAGAGGCAATAGTGTAAGTTTCTCACCAAGAGAGTACTCTGATTATATACAGAACTACTTTATTTACAAATAAGCTGTCATCTTAGATTCACATGCAATGTAACATTGCCAGCAGCAAGGGATATTCAATTTCAAGACACCTTCAAGCTCCAAGGAAAGCATACTGTTTCTTCTTCTACAATACAACTCAGCTTTGTGTCAGCATGAGATAGGAAAGAACTCGATTACCCCATGCACATTCAAAGAAACTTCAGGAACTCAGACTTAACCCACTGCCATTTGCAATTTTGCACATTTCCCTTTGACCACATTCCCTCCCCAAATACTACCTCTTTTCTGATGGATTTCTGGGTACTTTTTCATGAAGACAATCAAAGTTTACATCCTCACTTCCTACAGAGCCACTGTTTCTGTTCTTCTTGGATCCGCTCCGAAACATCTCAATTGCAGACCTTAATTCTTCCTCATCCATGGCAAACACATCTTTGTACAGAATCTCATATAATACAGCTGGACAAATCAACACAAAGCTCAAAAATAAAGATAACACCAAAAGCACAACAGCTGCAGCATTCAATGTAAGCACATCCTCAGAAATCATCTACCGTTAACAAGGCAATACTTAAATTCAACACAATTAAGGAGAAGATCATAAAATAATTCCAGTGGAAAGAGACCTCTGGAGGTCATTTAGTCCAATATCCCACTTAACAGCTAGTATACATTAAAGGAGTTTCCCCATCTCTCCCCTTCCCACCCCTGGAAACAAGAATAAACACTACCTATAAACATACAAAGATAATTCTCTTTCATAAGGAGAAAAAAAAAAATCAAGTTTACCCTGGCAAATAGCAGCATTTGCCTGGAATTGTTTTGTATACACAGAGTCATAATGGCCATTGCCGGAACAGCACAGTAATATCTGGGAAAATAATTTAAAAAATTCTTTAAGAATAGAGTGACATAAAGCCTAACTATCTGATATTCTAGCTTGAGAGCATTATTCTTTTATTCTAAAGGCAACACAAACCCACCAAGATCACTATATTCTAAACAGAAAAATGAAAGAGCTGCAGATTTGCTTAAAACTGAAGCCTACACAAAGTCAGTAAGTTCATCTGTTATACAAACAAAACCCATTGCTTTGTTTATCATGTTGAATTAAACATGAAACAGAGTTGGTTTCAGAGTTAAGCTCAAAATGGTCAATTGCTCAAGAGGTAGTATTACCATTTAAAGTTCCCATAAATTTAATATCCATTTAGAACTACCATTAAGTTTGTACCAAAATACAAGCCATTAAATGCAGAATCCCTGAAGTACAATGACCAAGTACCAAAGGCACACTTCCATATCTGAGGGACTAAAAGAGCATTTACTACTCTAGCTCCCAGTAAAGCTTTGATCCTGCTAAGCACTATTATGCTGACTTTTAAATAGGTGCATGCTTTCCACAACACAAGTGTTGATACACACAGTTGAGATCAAGCCTGATCTCAACACGTGACTACAGCCACCTGTAACAGGCAGAAGCTATTAGGCAGCTGTCAGCACAGGGCCAGCAAACGTGCCTTCCAGTGACCCATTTAGAAAATACTGCTTGATTTTTAAAGTTCATGAATTTTGAAATTAGATTAAGCTATGTCAGAAACAAGAAAAAAAAAAATCCCTCCCTGGAATAATTGAGTAGATAAGCTGTTCCATTAGCTCCTGTTCTCAGTGGGCTCAATTTGAGCATTAGAAAAATTGAACAACTTGTCAGATTAATCCATTTCTGTTAACATCCCCTGTTGAGGAAGAACTGCACACCTCAACTTCCAGAGAAAAGGCAATATGGATAGGGGAATAGGGGAGAACACTTTCTCCTCACCAGTACACTAAAATCTATCTGGTTCTGCTCTTCAGCAACTCAATCCAGGTATCTCATCATACTAAGTCATATCAGTCTGATTTCCACTGCGAAGTGTTTTTACTCAGCAAGATTTGAGAAACACAAAAGAATATTCTGGAATTCACCTCTTCCATTCCAAATTAAACTCGTTTCCAACAATAAGCTGGAGTAATAAAAAGATTGGCAAGGGAACAGCGCACAACCCATCCCCAGTAGAAAACCTACTGTAACTTGATTAACTGTCATGCAAATACTGTGCTGTCTCCATGAGCTGATGTCAGCTCTGGGGTGTTGTTCTGGTATGCCAGAACTCTTTGCTGGAGTTAGAACACAATTCCAGTGACAAACTTTCACAATTACGTGGGTCTGGAGGTATCTGGGAGTCAGGGGTAGAGGTAGGAAATTCCCTTGCTTCTCCTCACCTTGTCTTCAAAGCCATTGTCTGTAGCATAAGTGGGTGGCTTTCCAGGGTACCGGTACAGAATAAAGTCTCGACTGGGTAAGCAGAGGAAAAAGAAGACTTGAAAGAGCACACTTTTAGAACCTTGTTATGAAAAAGGCTGAAGGGAGCAGTCTGGAGAGTCCACTGTAGGTTTACAGAGGAAAAACTCAAGCAGAAAAAAAAAAACTTTCCCAGATAAATGAATGCCATCATAAAGCAATAGGGAAGTAATACTCATCTTGAGGAAAAGCATCTGGGAAAGGCAGTTAGATCTAATCGCTGATTAAGACATGTATCATATTAGGTCAAGTACTTATGCCAGTGGCAGGATGCCCAGCCAGCAAGACAATTAAGTCCAGGTGATTCAGGCACACTTCAGCATTACATGCTCAGTATAGGAAACCAGTAATGCTTGCAAAAGTTCTGTTTGCTCTTTTAGTACTGTAACAGAACCAGTTTGCAAAGGGGTTCTTCTTTTTAATCTGCAGATACTTGTTCAGTACTTGCTCCTCACTGCCGGGGCCTTCAAGAACACCTACATGAGTTTTAAGAAGCTACCAATGTTTCCACCACACACAGCTCCTACTTCTTTCATATGCTCTCCATTCTTCAGCCACTAGAAGGAAATACTTGCCTAGGTTTCACATCAGTGAAAAGAAACCATATAAACATCCCTGGAAACTGACCTGCCTCCTAATCCATACTATTAAAACAGGAATTGTGATGGCACCCATTTACACATTAGTTTAACTTCAGTAGGATGGCATTCTTACCACATTTCACAAAATGAGTTTCAGCAACAAGCATATAAAAGGTTCTGGAGAAAGAGGCCAGAACCCAAATACTTTTAAGACCGAAACACAAACCTAAGAAAAAGACACTTACTTGTAGATCACTGATAAAGCACTTATTTCCAGCTGGCCAGCACTTTCCTATGTAAAATTAGGAAATTACATGACAGGTAGCAGGGACATTTTCAACACTAGGAACCCTATATTAGCCCTCCACCGTATTATAACAACAAACTGACAACTAACAGACAATGACTTTACTGAGAGTAGAGACATAAGGATCTGGATGAAAAAAAAAAAAAAAGATGTCTGCAATGTAACATGGCCACAATAACCAAGCTGACAGCTAAAAATGGAACTAGCTCTGGCAGGTACTCAAGGACATCACTTGAATGTTTTTGTTTTTCAGTAACCATTGTTTCAGAGCCTGCTGCAAGTCACCACATTTACTAGTTAAAAAGTCTAGAAAAATAAGACTTAACGTCAGGCTTGAAAACTAGCATTCAAATAAAAAAAAAAAAAAAAAGAGGAGCTACAGAGCCCCTTTGGGGTACAGTCCATGTTTTCCTTTTTTCCCCCCCTTCTAAAAAAATGAAATTACAACTACAAATAAGGCCCGCAAGAAAGGTTTCATCTTTAACTGCAAAACCTGCATAGATGGCTCCTTCAAAAAGTTGGAACCATCACCCAATTACTTCTCTGTTCTAGCTACCTCAAATTTTAATACCTCCACAAGTAGTAATAGATGAATCTTACCTTTGGATCTCCCAGACGTTCAAGGTATTTCTCAAATGACCCTTCCACATACTTTCAAAAAACAAAACAGATACAAAAAAGTTAGCTAGATGAAAACAATCATATTTAAACCTAAACTGGCCTACCAACTCCAATCACTTTGAGGTTCTAAAGAGCTGTGGTCTGACCAGGGGCAGACCTCAGCTACTGCCACAGGGCATGGGGGGGTGATTTGGGGTACAAGCGTGCAAATACTAAGCATTTTGGGATCTCCTAGGAATATGACTCCAAATAACATTCAGCAACTTATTTCCCTCATAGACTAGCTTAAGTACTTCACTGATTACAGGGAAAGAGAAACACAACAAGCACACAACCCAGGAAAACATATCTCAGCTGTTGTACTTCAAGTCCAAACAGCCTTTCAACATCAGAAATGTGTGATCCCAAGCCAAAAAGAAAAGCCTCTTATTCTAAGCAACTGCCACAGATGCAGGCATATGCCTCCCGTTAGCCCAAGGGTAGCTGCAAGTAAGCCAGGTGCAAGACATACAAAGTGTTGTAAAAATCAGTCAATATAGAAACATTGAGATTAATAAAGTCTCATAAAATCCAAAACTACTCTACTGGGCTGTTTACAAATTGTGTTTCAAAGGGTCACTGGAACACTTTACTCCTCTTCCAGCACAGAGTTGTTTCAAAGCACTAATGGGGGTTTTGAGCAACAAGTTCCTCTGCTGCTGACACCCTGGGATTTGCTCAGAGAATTCCTATCCATGACTACAAGTAGCAAGAGCACCGTAGCACTGATAGAAAAATCAAGAGAGAAAGTGACTATATTAAAAAAAATAAAATAAAATAAAATCCCACTACTGCAAGTAGGAACTGAACCCTGACTAACACCAGAAAAATCCCTGGCTTTTATCAGCTAAATTGGAGCCCTCACATAGCACCTCTGATACTCCCTAGGTCACCTGCAGGGATCCAAAGCAATACAACCAGGATTTTTGTGCCATGATTAAACATACTCTATCTTGTTTTAGTGTTCCTTTCTTACTCCAAAGTCCTAAAGGTTTCTCACATAACTCTAAACTGACTGTGCCACAGAGAATACACTGCACAGCTGACTGGTATCCTACTGGCTGCTTAATGGGAAGTCCAGGAATCAGCAAGTGGACTGATTTCAGAGTTTTCTGAGATATCAGGTCTAATAAAGCTAGCCAGGACTGCGGCTCAGGGAGGGCAGCCAGCCACCACCATTTCACACATCCAGGGGGCTGATATGGAGAACCCCCTACCCCATTATTTCCTAAATGCCCATCCAAAAGCCACCCCGCAAACCCACCGTTTACTTACAGATTCAAAGTTACGCTGGTTTTGCCTCATAAATGAGACGCAAGCTTTCCTAACTTCCATGTGATGGATTTGACATGAAAAAAGCTGGAAAAAAAAAAATAGAAAATAACATTATGAGTAAGAATGAAGAAGAAAGTTGGCAGGGTTGAATTCCCGCTGGGCTTTGTTACTCGGAGCCTCGAAGGCTGCCTCCGGGAGGAGGCTGGGAGCTACTCCAGGGCTCGGGGATGGAATGGGCAGCCTCACGGCGTAGAGGCCGAGCCCCAGGGGGTCCCTGCCGGCCCTACCTGCTCCGAGATGGCTCTGAACAGGCAGGAGGCGTCCTTAGCCGTCAGCTTGCGGTACAGCCCCAGGCTGCCCAGGTACTCGTCCATGGTCACCTCGCTGAGGGACTTCTGCCCGAAGTACTTCTTCCAGCCTTTCTGCATCGTCCCCGGGAGGCGGCGGAGGCAGCGGGAGGGGAGGCCGGGGCTCGTACCGGGGGAACGGGTGGAGCGCTAATGAGGAGGGGGGGGGGGGCGCGGCGCCACAGCGGGGGGTGCGCTAATGAGGGGGTGCGCTAATGAGGGGCCGCGCCCAGGTGCTCTCGCGCCTGGTAGGGGCTGCCCCGCTCCCCCCCAAGCGAAATGTCCCCGAAATGCCCCAAATATTTGGCCTGTTTAATGGGGGGGGGGCTCCTTGGTGTGCCTGGGGGAGAGGGAGGCGCGCGCTAAGCTGCTGCCCGCGCCATGTGCCCGTGGGAGAGTGCGTGCACTGGGGGAAATCGGCCAGGGCTGATCCCGAGCCTCCTGCCCCGTTCCTGCCTCCTGCTTGGGCTGGAAGTGAGGTGCTGGGGGTGAAGTTGAAATAACTGCACTAAAATTGGTGTGAAGGAAATCTCAACTGCTAATGAAATAGGTGGGGAGAACTTCGGGGATCGGTAAAAACAAAACAAAACAAAACAAACGCAGATATGTGCACCACAATTTATTCCAATTATTTTATTTATATATACCTATTATTTTTATATATTCAAATTATGTTATATATTTACTTATTCCAATTACATATTTATTTTATTTATTCCAATCTATTTCATAATTATTTATTTATAGCCCTTGTGCCTGATCCAATTAGGAGAATTGTGCATCAAGCTCCAGAAGCATACATGAGTTTATTTTGCTTGTTTTAAGCAACAGCAACAAAAAATACCAGACAGTGTACTCACAGAAAGGGCAATTGGCATCAACCACACCTGCATAAACATTTTAAAGTGTAAATCCTCTTTGTTTTAAAAAATATTTACCTAACTACATTGGTAGTACATTTCTGTACTTGAAAGGCCTAGCTCCAGTCAGCGTAGGTCAAGAAAGGTGTTTCATGTTACAGGAGTCCAGGGGAAGTAATAATGAGATAAAACTGTGTAAATGGATTGTGTTTTCAACCCCACTCCTCTCCTGTAGGCCACGTTTTACTTTAAGAATGGGTTAATTGCCCTAAACCAGGCAAGTCACTTAGCAGCTCGGCTTCTCCCACTCACCATCTTCCCCTTTCCTTTAAGAGGGGATTAAATCTCCCACTTTTTAAATTCTCTTTTTGGTGCTTGTGTAACTACGTGAGGCAAGAGCTGAAGACATCTGCTTATTTGCAGAACACAGCAGGGACATTAATGAGGACAACTTATTTCCACTAGTGCTAGGCAAACATAGTCAAGAAACCATTACATGTGTGCTGTCTGTTATGAAGTAATTTAGTTTGCCCTCCTCACTGGAATTGCCAACTCAGGGAGGATTTTGTGAGGTAAATTTCTGCCTGCCACAGGAATTAGACGATTCCCTGGCCTAGAACAGAGCAAACTTCCATACTAGCATGAAAGACTGACCTAGACATTTTACCTACTCCATTTGCCTGCCTGAGTGGTCAGATTTTTGTTTAGGAAGTGTTTAAAAGGAAAGAAAACAAAAAGTTTTTAAATATTTTTTCATATTTTCTCCAATACAAGGGAATGCAAAATGGTTTGCAAGATGCGAACTTGAATTCTTTTAGTCTCAGTAAATGCTTTCTATGAATCATGCCAACAGGAACATCTAATGCTAGAAACTATTGAGAAGTCTCATTTCTTAGTAAACTCAGCTCAAGTGGATGCAGTGTGAGCACGTCTGTCTGCACTTCACTCGCTAACTTCTGAACTCTGGTAAAGTTGGGTGGGATGGCCAACGCTGGATTGACTGAGCAGTCAACTGGACAGTTGCTTATCTAAATGAGAAAGAAACACAGAGCCCTGGTTTTCTTTCCACAGATATAAACCAACTAATTCCTAATCAGCAGAGATCCCCAGTTCCCCCTCCCTTCCCTCAACTGTTCTGTAAGCTGCATCCATGCTCATAGTACACAGGCTGCTGAAGTTCTGTTTCACTGTTGGAAGTACATCTGTGCCTGTTCTTTTTCACTTCTCAGAAGACAGTTTTCGTAATTTTATAGGAATATCCTTTCTCTTCTCAATTTAGTACAATTATCTCTAGTTTTCCACTTCAGTCTGCATCAGTCCAAAAGTCAAATGCTACTTTAACCAATAATTGCAATCTGTATTCTCAAAAACATGTAGGTCAGTACTACAGTAGCAAAACTGGTCAGAGCTACTAACTGCAGTCAGTCCATAGCAGCACACGGGTCTGAGGCCATCCAATGTTATGAGGGAGAGGTCTTGCTTTAACATGGTGCACTTCAGTTAAAAATAGCTAACAGTAGTATAAGGGTTTCTGGCATATACATGTTCCAAAATATCATTAAAGTATGTATATATGTGAAATGAAGAATAAATTGCATTTATGAATTAGTACTGTATGCTTTTAGGGAGTTTATTCACAGAAATACATTATTTGCATTTGGGTAAAAGAAAATAGTTTCTGAACCAGTCACAGAACACATACAAAATCAGTTACAAATAACATTTATTTAATAAAAACATCATGATTTTGATAAAAATACCCTTCAGTCCTTCAAAATAAATATTTGCATTGGTTGCTTGCACATATTTGTTGCACATTCAAAGTAACCCAAGCAAACTGGAAAACAATCAAACCTGACCAGTCATAAATGGATAGCACTGTCATTTTTATATGTATGCATTAACTTTTGTCCACGGTTATAACCATTACTGAATTAAACTGGAAGCACTGGTAGAACTACAGCTGTGTAAAGAATCACTCAAAGGAAAAAATTACAAAAGCTTCTTCTGCAGCAAAAATTTAAAATTGTGAATTACCCTGCCAATGTGAACAATGAAAACAATGGTTCTTCCTTTTGCAAGTTTGTTGCAAAGGATGATTCCTTTCTTACACCAGGGTTTGATCTTGCTTTAGCCTTAACTGTAGTAAAAAACAATGGGACTGGATGCTAGGTGTGCTGTCCAGTGCTCAGCACTCGATCTGTCAGCGTTTACCTTCACAGTGCTCCAGCTGAACTAAACATTACTTCACATTCTTCATTTATGGTATCTCCTTATGTCAGGTATTTCCTTGTTTCTTCTGCAGCATCTCTTTCTTGCCTTATCAGCAGTTCTTCTAGAATGGATGTGTTTATATTAGCAAATGAAGAAAGTAATCCAGAAGTCCACATTCGCTTTTTCTAACACGTTTTCAGTTATTTAAAGGGAAAGGTTTAACAATACATCCTCCTTCCATCATGCTAGCTGCTTTCTCTGTAGGACTTTGTTTGTCACAGGTCGTGCCATTCATGACCCATTTCAATAAAGCTGAAACTACAGTCAACTCGGAGTTCATACTTACCCCGCTCGTTTGCATTGCGCTCTTTTATGCATAAAGTGAGATTACTTTGAACTGGAACTAAACAGGAAACCACCTGTTGATATTAACAGGCATCTTCTTGGAGTAAATATAAAGAAGTTGTCCCAGTTGGTGGAATCTCTGAGCATGGAAGATCTCACTAGGAGAGCAGAAACATTTTATTCTGGTATTTTTTATTCCTCAGAGTTGTTTATTCAAACCCAACAACTTTATCCAAAAACAAAGCAAACTTTTCTGGTTGTCCAGGAGGAAAAGGTTTCAAAGTTGACAAGTCCATTGACTGCAGTGTTTCCACAAGAGTGCTGTAAAAACAGACCAAACCAAAATATAAAAAAATATTAATCCCAATGGAGATTTTTTCTTCACACAATTTTCTTTCTATTCATGCATACTTTAAGACTGACACAAAAATAAGGACATAGTCTGAAATGAGAAAGAGGCCCCACAATTCAATGGGCTCCAACCTTTACCATCAGCACTACTGTGAAAGGAAAGAATTTCAATCTACATCACAGCTTTTACAGACTAGCTCAAGCTCTAACATTTTAGTCTTTTGTAGCTGTAGTGCTGGGAGGCTGAACAAGGTCTGAGAATCTTCACCATAATCCATATCAGAAAACTCATCCTATCTGAACACATGGCACAGGTCTTTGCTCAGCACATAGCCAGAAATAACAGCTAAACTGATCTGTTAGCTTTCTATTATCACACTGCAAATAAGGCTCAAATGCCAAGTACTATTCAACAAAAAAATAAAATTCCTTACTGTTGCTGAAGTTGTCAAAAGCCCTAAGATAGTAAGTTTAAGAAACTTGCCCAATATAAATGTATGTCAGGCCTATTCTTTTCAGAAGGCTCTCCTGAAACATGCAAAATCCTATTTGCAGGGCAAAGGAACAAAATACAGGCTAAATAATGTGAGTTGCATTTCCTCTGCCTTCAGTTAATCTTCAGGTCATCTGTTATTTACAGAGCACAATGAATCATAAGTAACCAGATATAGTCAAAGCAAGGATGGCAAATGAAACTAATAGGAGCCAGGATAGATAAATACAAAAGGAGCTGTATTTTTTTTTCCTGAAGTGACAGACAGTGGGTCTGTGAAACTCCATGTCAAAGGATGTAATGGATTCAGAAAGTTGGGTTAAAGGGATCACCCAAGTAAGTACTTGGAATACAGATGCATTTAGTGTTACTAACTATACAGCATCTTAGCATCTACAGCATTATAGGGATACACTTTAGTGGTAGGCTTTAAAGTTCTATGTTAATGTTGGACTTGATGAACTTAGAGGTCTTTTCCAACCTGAACGATTTTATGATTCAGGTCCTCCCCAAATCAAAGTACTTAACAGTGTTAGAGGGAATGTAATATAAGGAAGTACCATATGTTCTTGACCTGTATGTGATTACTGCAGACAGGATATTAAAACTACATGGTCTCCTGATCCTTATCAGCAAGGACACTTAAGTTTTTGTTTTCCCCCCTAAATACCCCAGATTTTTCTTATGTCAGTGCATCTATGCAGTCAACTTTCAGACAAGGAAAGTCTACATGGCGAACAATGAAATGGAGTACTAAGTCTGTAGGGAGCAAGTTACTTCTTATGGCTTATAGTTTTGAACTGATGGTCTAGTTTGTAGTATTCATAAACTTTTAAAAGTAATTAAATAACAGGTAAGAAAAGGCAGAGAAGTTACTAAATTCTTCTAGGATGGACCTGACACTTCCAAATTCAACCACTTCTATTTGGTTTAAACTGCTCGTTGTCCAATCTGAAAAAAATGTACTCTCTGAACAATAAATTAAAACACCTCTTGGTCAAAAAACAAATGAGAAGTTTGGTAGATAAACCACCAAACATTAACCTATCCACTATGGAAAATCTACCCTGAAGATAAATGGAAGAGCAGCTCTCCGAGATCTCTGCCGAGTCCTCACTGCCCAGTGAAGAAACTTATTGCGGTACTTAGTGAATGTGATTTTGTTACAGAAAATGATTCAAGTTTTCATGTTACAGTCTCAATACTGTAAGAACAGTATTATGGTGTTGAGCACTGCTTGTTCAGTCAGAACAGCTTGCAATGGCTCCATACCTGCAGTTACAGTAGAGGACGTGTCCATCTCTGTGAAGCTGCTTTGCCAGCTCAAGCTGATGGTTGTCCATCAGCTTTTCATTTATTACCACCAGGAGTGGTTTTCCTTCTTCTAGAGTTTCCAAACAGCTACCTGCACCTACAGGAGATGCAGAAAACACTACAAGCATTCTCGCCGACTGAGGAATATTATCCTACCCGCTGAAACACGAGACACTCCTGAACGTGAACACTGTACCCACCCAGCTCTAGCTGGGGACCTTAACATCCCATACCAGCTCAGGCCAGCACCTCAGGGAGACAGGCACACATCACTCATCCGGCTTCCTCCCCCGAGAGAACAAGCCTGGCAGACCGAGGGCTTGCAGGTTTACCTGCGTGGCTTATGACCAGGTCGGCCCTCCGCAGGTCCTCGGCCAGCGACTCCTTGAAGCGGAACACGTCCAGCGCGAAGGCCGGGTCGCGCCGCGGGGCCGGCTCCAGCGCTCCCCGCCCGATCTGCAGCACCAGCTGCTCGCAGCCGCGGCTCCGCAGCACCTGCAGGAGGACGGCCAGGAGGGCTCAGGTCGCACACCGGGTCTCCCAGTGGCTCCCAGTTGCTCCCAGTCGGGCACAGGGATGCCCCCCCCCCCCCCCCCCCCCCCCCCCCCGTCAGTGTTGGCGGGCGGGCCCGCAGTGCGCGCGCCGCGCTAAGGCGCTGCAGGCAGGCCGCGAGGGGACAGCCCCCAGCCGCCCGCCCGGGTTTTCCTCCGCCTCACCCGGACGGCCGGCGGGGAGGAGACGGTCGCGATCAGCTCGTCGAAGCTGGTGGTGCCCACGGTGACGAAGACGGACTTCATGGCCGCCCGCGAGGGATCCCAGGAGGACCTCAGCAGCGGGCAGGAGGCCGCCAGAGAGCGCTGCAGAGCCTGCCGCGGCGCTCCTAAAATGGCCGCTGTCCTGAGGGGCGGCTCTGCGCCGCTCAGCCCGCCCGCGCTTCTTTCGCTTCCAGAGGAGTGAAGGTGCGACTTACAAAGGGGAAAAAATCTAACTTTTAAAAAAAGATTCCGTTCTGTAAGTTTTTTTCCCCTCCACGTGTTATTTTAGCAATAGCGGGGCCGAGTCACTGTAACTGACATCCTGACTGGTGCTGAGTGTGCTCACACAAGCTGCCATTCCCATACCACAGCCACAGCTACCCCTTCTTCAAAGGCTGTAACTGACGTGAACTAGGATTACCAAGGTTTATCCAGCTTTCCCACAGCACTCCCTTGTTTCAAGGACAGCTGCCTTTGTACTTTGCTACTGTCCCTTTTCTCTTGCTACTGTTTCATTCAGTTTCCTTCCCAGATTTCCCTCTGTAGTAAGAAGGAAAGTGTCTCTTACAATAGAAAACAAGTCACTAGAAAGAGCTAGGTTTAAAGAGCCATTTAGTTCATAAAAAGGTGTGATTACACACACACACCACACACACACATGTATTTGAGAAAATACTCAAATAGCCTTTTCTTAAATGGCTTTTCCTCACAAAAACTAATAAACCCAGGAAGTTTGGTTAATGTAGCTGTAAAGCTTCTGGAATTTGAACTGTACCTGCTATTGACAGTTTGTGCTTTCTTAGCTCCCTCAGTAAGTTTGCTACTGCTTTGGAAGAAGAGAAGTTTGATAGTTTGATTCTCAAAATTGAAGTTGCCTGCTAAGAAAGCATTTCTAGAACAACCACACTAACACAAATATTGCTGCACAGTGGGGTCTGGAACCTGACAGCACACATTGCAGTGACAGGCTGCCTTCCCAGTTGGAGAGCTGAGGCACCATGGGGAGTCCTGGGTGTCAGACACTGGTGAAAAAAACAGCATGAAGTCCCAGGAAAGAAAACACTACAAAATGCTCTCAGGGGAACCATTTCTGAGCTTCCTATTAATGAAGAAAACATGAGGTATCTAGGGCAGACAGGCTAGAACATACACAAGGAAAACAGGAAACTACGGACTCAGAAGCAAACAAACAAAAACCAACAAAGTTTCTATCCTTAGCTTCCACTGACATTTTACCTGTCTGAGATGAGCAGTTCAGTAGGTTTTTGCTGAACTGGTCACCTCAGCCTATTAAGCAGGGGAGAAGTTATAACATTAGAGAGCAAATGCATGGCATGCAAACCTATCTTCAAATGACTGAAGGCAGGAACTGATTGCACACATCTCAGTGAGTGAGCTTGGGTAATATTTGCCATGTGGAGACCCTTCCACTGATACCACAGTGACTGGGCAAGATGGGAAACAAGGAAAAAGAGGCAAATGTGGTTTGTACACTGCAATTTATATTCTGCTTTAATAGAGCAGACCATTAATAATTTTGGCTATGTGCACTGCCCCCCAAAAATCACAGACACCGGCATAGACAAATTTGTCAGAGGAGCTGAAAATGAATATTATGTCCTGAGTGCAACTCAGGGAAAAAAATGGAAGTGAGCTTGAAATCAGGGCTGTCCTAGCTGTATCCTCCTGGTTTCTTTTTCTCACTTTGCCACTTACCACTGGTAGCACCTTTGAGAGGTGATCTTTTCTGTTTATCCACCTGCAAGGCAGTGTTTAGCAATTTATCTCCTCTAAAGAACCCTGTGGAGGTGATTATATTAATGTGTAGAGAATTAAGTCTTTTAAAAATCTTCACTGGCATTTGAAGCCATTGATTTTTTTTCCCTCCTACCCTCCTTTACTTGACCTTTTGAAAGGTCATCATTGAATACAGGTAGGTTTTCTCTACTCCATTTTGCCTTTTCTCTAAGCACTTATCTTTCTATTTCAGGTTGGTCTTACTACCATCTTAAGAAAACTGATGAAAAACCCTCCCTTGAACAAATGCATGTTAGCTCCCTGTGGGACATGATCCCAGGAGCCAGGGAATCAGGCAGGAGCTGAGATGAAAGCCTCTTCTGAAAGCAATGCTGTTCATTGCTAGACTGCATTAAATCAGTTGTGAAGATGAAGTCACTGGTAGATTTATTACTTCAGGTACATTTTCCCTTTGTTGGGGAGGGGGAAGGGGGAGAAATAATATTTCAAATTCAATAACAGCACCATTAAATCTGTTAAAATAGTCTTGTCCACTGAAGGCTAGGATAATCCCTTAGCAGTTACACAAAACTGAACGGACAGTTTTCTCAAGTGTAACACATTGTGTAATTCTACAGAAAAAAGCTACTTGAGTTAAAAATCTAAATCTACTTATTCCCTGAATTAATTTTAATAGATGAGGTCACAGTTGTATACACTGCTGAGTGTTCCAAGAAAGATGCAGAAAGATCTAGCTATCCTGAGGAAACCTCTGATTGCCATGTTAATGGATCATTCACAATGCTCATTAGCCCCCTGTCGCTTTCATTTAGCATAATGAGCCACGCTAAAATTTATCTATTTTTTGATTAAAGCAAATGGTGCTGACAGCAGATGGGGGGGGGGGGGGGGGAGCAGAAGGTACTTTATCTTAAGAAACATATTGTTAAGCAAAACAATAATCAGCCCAGAGTGCACAGGGCCTTGGTGGCACCAATTGGCCTCACCCTGCTCTTACTGCTCTCCCCCAGGCAAAGAAAGTCTAGCACCAGGTGTGGTCTGTGTGATTCAAGCCAGGCAACAACCTCACCAACAGGACACAGCCGAACAGCAAGTACAGCAGCGATGGGAACAGGTCCTCTCAGCAGTCCAGTGACCATCAGGCAAGAACAAGGTAACAAGACGCTTACAAGGTCAAGCCAGGAAACCCAAACTGTGATTCAGGAGCAAAACTGCTTACATCTCCTTGTCTTTACTTAAAGCCTCAGCTTAAAGGAAGCCCCTTGCACACACATACACACACTGTACTGTCCCTCAGCAGAGGGCAGGTGATAGAAGCCCCAGGTGATGCAGGTCAGGACAAGAAAGACCTAATTAGTGCAACTAGGGTCCTGGCAACTGCTGAATAAGTCAGACTTTGGAGTAAAAGTAAGAATGGTAAGCTAGCAGGTGGTTCAGAGATGAGTGTCAACACATCTGTAAACCTTTCTGAGAAAAGGTAGGGATAGGATATTTGAGTTATTATTTTTTAATAAGGATAGAATTTAAAATATATTGGAGTGTTTTCCTGTCTATATCACTTTTTTATATTAGGCTAGGTTACTGTAGTTCAGCAAATTATTGCTTGTTTGTAGTTAAGGCTGTGTAGCTCACCAGGCGCATGCTCTTGCCCTGCTCAGATGAAAAATAAACCTCATTGTGGTGAGGTAAGTCAACACATTCATTCTGCAGTTATAACAGGTTTAGAGTTACTGTCACTGTTTCTCACCTGTGATCTCACTTTCAGCCATCCACTAGAAACTTAAAGTTCCTTTAAAGCAAGGCCCTCTCAAGAAAACATTTTACGCTATGAGCAGCAAATTGTTCGTGCTTTTACTATTTGCCCCTTCAAGTTCCAACAGTAGAAAATGTGTATCTAGTAAATTGAAAACATTTTGAGTAGTAGTAGTCTTTCTAATTCTCAAGTGAGAGAGAAACTGGAATGCAGACTGCACAGTACTGAGTTACATTCCTATATCTAGGTTTGTTCTACTTATTAACGTTTGGATACAGAAAACTTACTTTTCTAGCTAATGGTGGTATATTCTAAAATCTGCTCAATTATTCTTGACAATGGTTTAGGGTATATTCCCAAATTAAATGAAACTATGGACATTTTAGGAGAATAATCTGTTAGGTAAGAATAAACACGTGCATCTCAAGAAATTGAAAAAACAAAACCAAAACAAATCACTCATCCTTTCTTAATCTTAAGAAATTCAGAATAATTTCTGTCCTCAAAGCACTGCTCTTCATCTTCCAAATGTAGAAGACCTGATTGCATAAGAGCACAGTGCTTCAAGGACAGCTGACCATACTCAGCAGTTTGCAGAAACAGACCTAATGTCACCAGCCTGTCAAATAGCACCTGTCTTCCAGTTTTCTCAGTCAAAGATGTCCAAGAGTGAGTGCCTGTAAGGGCAGGGAGACCTTATGCTGAATCACTTTTGAATTACCTTGTAGAAGATGTTATATGCAGTTTTGTTCAAGATAAGGGTTAAAACTGCTACCTTCAAAATGCAGCATGTTTAGGATAATGGTGCATCATGTTTTGCATTTGCTTCTTTTGCTTCTTGTTGCACAAGTGCTGAATTTCACTTTTATGGGACTCTGTTTTGCTCATTTGCTTTCTAGAATGAAGATAATTCAGAAATTGCTGAAAGGATTTCTGAGGTATAGAGTAGGTCTGTGTGATTCCAGCCTGGTATTTTCAATCTGTCCCTGAAAAGTTAGTGTCTTCTGCAGTTCATACTCCCAGCATCATGCTGTCTAGGGACTAGAGGGAAAAATACTATTCACAGATAACATTGCAGTGACTTTGCTTTGGAGCTTTCACCTGAGTGATGGAGGAAACATTCCTCTTGCACATTGAATTAGGCTTGTTAGGGTAGTCTTAAACTAAAAAGGAAAAGGAAAGATATCCGTTATAGGGTTCAACCCCATCCTCATTTGTACGTGCTGAACATGCGTAGGGCATATGTAGAAGTGCTTATTTTCTGGTCCATGAGAACTACAGATCATTCACACAATGAGATATTTGGAGATGATCCCTGCAGTTCTAAGGCAGTTAAAAATCATGTAATCCAGAGTGGGCGTTATGCTTTGTTCCTGGCTATTCATTCCCACCCTGCCCTCGTGCTTTTACAGGTACTCGTACAACCATGCAGTCATCCAGCTCAGAGTTGGTCTGACAGAACCAGTCATCTGTTTGCAATTACATCAGTTGTCTGAGTTGTACAAACACAAGAAAAAAGGCATGATTGTGTCACCTTGGACTTAGATAGGTACAATTCCCCAGTATTTAAGCTGCTGTCCACCTCTTCCTTGCCATTAGTAGCTGGGATTGCATTCTGCAAGCCACATGGTTCAGGCAGTGAGTGACCATTGGGACAGAGCTTGTGTGAACCAGTCCTCAGGTTGGGCTGGAGAGTCTCTGTGGAGCTAGTTGTTTCTCTCCAGGATATGTGTGTACTGAGAGGACGGAGGGTCTTTATTCAAGAAATATGGGCTCAAACTGACATAATGTAGTCGAAGACCCAAGAGAGAAATTATGAGAAGGCTAAAATGGAAGATAAGTTCCTCTGAGAGCTTGCACCCATCTGTGCTTTATATGGCATAATTTATGTTCTGGTATTGTCTTCCCATGACAACATCTGGGCAAAAAAATGAAGATGGCCTGAGTGCAAGCTGGTTTTTGTTAAGTGAGAAATGATGTATGCTTTCTTTGAAATGTTTCTTGGTTTCTTTTGATGGCTCAGTTTTGAGCACCGTCACTGTTTTTAACTCAACTTGTCACAGTTTGCCCTGAAGGTTCCATAATTATATTATTCAGGAGTAAGAAAATGCATGAAAATAAAGTAGTCATTTCACTTCTTGGTTTTTGGAAACTGCATACTGCCCTCAGTTTGCTCTTGAAGGCTAGAGACTAGTCACAACTGCTGCAATTAAATTTTGCCAGCTCCCAGAATGCATGAGCTGAAGACACTGTATCAAATAATGAAGAAATTATTTGAAAAAAAAATATACACCAACAGAAAAGTAAATAAACCTCTAAGCCTGAAAAATCTGATTTTCATTGAGGGAAAAAATACCAATGATTGGCTAATTAAAACCACAAACCTGCCTTTCCTTTCCTTTGTATTTTGTGCACATGTTGGTTCTCCTCTTGGCTCCATTGCAGTGGATCACATGAGGCACAAGAGAGCAATTGGATTTCTCCCCACTAAATTTACATGTTAAGTTGGTAGTGCATTATGTTTCATTCCTTTTTACATATTTATGAATTTGCAAAATGAGTAAAGATGGCTTTACTCCTATTTCTAGTTGGCTTTATATGCATTTGAACTGAAAAAATGTCCACTTCCTTTTCCTCTCTCATTTAGATATAGTGCTGTCCCTGTGAGGAATGGTATTTTTGTTACTGAGGGAACCGTGAAAATTAGATAGAGAATATTTTAGGGAATGATTCCTTCATATTAATGTGATTTAGAGATGCTTGGTCTGGGAAAATGACAGAGGCAAATTTAAATGGTATACTCTGAAATATTTCATCACAACATTTCTACATCATTTGAATTGTCTCTTTGTGGGTTTCTTATTTCACAGTGGGGTTTGTCAGCCTATGTATACACAAAGGCTGGCAACAGTAAAGGGGATGTTAGATCTTCCTCAGGGCTGACTAGCAGAAGGCAGGCGCAAGAGCAGCACAGATGAGCTGTGTCCACTTAGCAAACATCTCACATTTGAGGTGGGATGCTATGGCTTAGCTAGGATGAATATTATATCAGTCCATGATCTGACTACTCTTGCAGATTTTTTCTGAATTATGCACTAGTTGATAGCACACTTTAAAAGCCCAGGTTCTGGATTTTTAAATGATTTCTAAGGCCTTATGCTTCTGGAGAGGATACTGAAAAAAAATACTCAACTGAATCTTAAGGTCCAGAAGACTAGCACATATATAATATTTATTATATATCTATAACTGTCCTCTTATTACTCCCATTCTGTTTTGTTTTTAAAAATGTCATGATTCTTTGAGACCTGACTTTTGGAAGCTCAGGGCTTACTAATTCATGCAAGTAAAGAGTTGCTGGCTTCTGCCCTGCAAATGAAGCAGGAGATTACAGACTGTTTCAATCCTTGTTACACGAAGTGTGGCTCAACTGATTTGTACCAGCTGTGGAGCTGGATCTTTAATGACACGTGATGCCTCTGCTAGGTTTCTGTCAAGGCTAAAACACTTGCATTACAGAAACAGAAAGTGGACTTCATATCAAATAAAATTTCTCAAAGCTGGAAATTTCCAGTGAACGCTGGAGACGTTTGGGAGGTTGTAAAGGAAATTATTTGAAGAATGGCTCCAACACAGGCTGGTATGCAGACATAGGAGGGAGCCTGAGGTCTGTTGCAAGGAGCATTATCCTGGCTGTGAAGGCTCAATATGGTGATGTCTCATGGCAACTGGTCTCTTCAGCTTCCCAGGGAACGTCCACTAGTGACAGCCTGGCACTACTCCTTGCTGTCTGTGGAAAACACATCCTGCTATTTCTGCCCCCTAGCTACCAGCAAACACCTCCATAGCAATCCACTGTGTGAATGCTTTGCTATTTCATATTCCTGCATAATACCTCTGACAACCAAATCTATTTAGAATGCATTTTCATCCAGGCAAATCAGACTCAAATCAATTGAGCTTTGTTCTCTGAAGGCAGATTGCTCTGGTGCACATGCAATCAAATCCTGAGGCGGCCTTGCATGTATTTTTACAAGCATGTTTTTACAAGATATACTTTGTGTTTCAATTATTCTTTTTGATGCACAGTTTTGAAGGGAATTTAAATATTATGCTCAAATAAACAGTTTCAGATCTTTGGGAAGGATCTCCAAGTAAATGGAGTTCCTCCCTTTTTCCAGCCAGTCCCAACTGTATAGGTACATAAAAATGTCTGTCCTCACCACGCAACATAAAAATAGGAAAGGAGGTGGCCTGTGGACCTAGTTTAAATTTCACCTCTCTTGTGCTTATTGATTTCAAATATCTGGCTCTCAGCAGCAGTACTTTCTGTAGGCATTTTGAATTGCGCTTCAGAACTCTTCAGGGATGCCTGAGTCACTCTACTGAATAAGTAAAAGGATTTTGGAAGGATGGAGACTAGCTGAATATACTGTACAATGACTAAAAAGCTATTTTAATTCTACCTAAAAAGAAAATAGAAAAGCACGGGTATTGGGCAAACATGACCAGCAGCGTTCATGCCACTAGAGGGCTGCCTGCATACACTGCATCAATGTGAGAAAAATCTCAATTTTCTTCAGACAGGATCATCTGTGAAGCTATTGTATTCGCAATTGCAATGGCGGGCATTCTGTCAATCAGGAGTGCATTTTAGTAAACAAATCATAACCTTTTGTTCCCTATTACCCAACACCTGATCACCTCCCCTGTTTCGTCATTGGCTGAGTACTACAGGTTTACAAGCTACTCGATGCTTCTCTATACCATATATGTACAATTTTTCTTTTTTCAACCCTTTAATTTCTCCTTTCTTATGTTTTGAGAACTTGTGATCTTTGTTTTACTGTTCTCACACTGCTCATCCTCTTTTCCTCAAGCTTCTACCTTCTTTTGGAACAGTGAGGCCTTCTACTGTCCACTTACCTACTTAGCATTTCTCCTTATTATGACTACACAGCTACCTTGGAATAAAGAAAAATAATTCTCTACTGCAAAAACACAACTTCGTGTCTTACAATCAATGAAACGGAAAGGCACCAAGCATGCAGGCTCATTTTCACTTAGTCTTTCCAGTGCATTGTATGAGCACCTTTGCATTTGCAATGCCTGTTTTTATCTCCTCAAGCTGGCTATCAAAACCGAAGTGAAATACTGAAAGCACGTGACATGCACTTCCCAACCCAACAACTGAGGTAGCCAACACAGCTCCACATAAGGCCTCAAAGATCAGATGATGCCTCGTGCACCGAGGCTGCCTATTTTCAGCAAATACCTTTCAAAGGAACTGCACCCTCTGCATCATTCCCAAGCCTTTGCAACAGAGGCAGGGCTGCTAGCAGCAGCAACAGAGTCATGATTCATTAACCTGTCATTTTTGCACTAATAAGATAAAAGCTTATTATCTACAGGCTCTCTAGTTGCCATGAGACATTTGGGACCAAAGTGGCCACTAGATGTTTGCCAAAACCATTGAGTTCAACTTGGAGATTCTTAAAAAGCTCAGTCTGGGCCACCATTTTTTTGTTTGCATGTTTATATAGCAGTGAATCATACTGAGAAGAATCAATGCCAGAAACATCTTTCTTTGCACGCATTTCCTGTTTATGGCCTTCTTTTTAAAACTAGAAATGCTACAAATATTTTATGCAGAGGCAAACCAGAAGGTTAATATTTTACAGTAAATTTCACAAAGATGTGAAGATAAAAAATGTTTGCTTTTATTTTTTAATGTCCTAAGGACATCATGTATGCAGAGAGAGGCGTAACAGAGATATCTATTAATGTTTACAACTGGCAAACTGCTTTGAGTTTGTGTGCCTGTGTGATTTACAAATACATATTCTTTCTTAGATACCAACATATGGTGAAAGCTTCCTTCAGGATTTCTTGCATCATAATTCCAGGATAACATTCATCTGTTAAAAATAAATAATCTTGCTAGAACTCACTGAGAAATACTGGACCAGATTCATCCCAGGTGTAATTTAACGGACTTAGATCTAAAACAGAGCTCAGTGTTACATTTGGGAGAGTCATTATTGCTGCATGCACTAATGTCAAAACAAGGTTGTTTTGCATTATATTGTACATGGAGAAAACATTACTGAACTCAGGATAGTCCTGTTTTCTTCACCCTTTAGCATACTTACGCATGGCTACCTGTACTTCCACATGTAAAATTGCCTTTTCCCTTTCCCTGATAAAACCAAGAAATGTTCAAATACAAAATGTGACTGTTCATTTACATAAGGCTTTGTGTACCAACGTTTCCTGTTAGTGGCACGCTATGAAGTGCTGTTCTTGTCACTGTGCCATGTTAAAACAGTGATTCATCGTTAAACAAATCGGTCCAAATGAAAGGCCTTGGTTTTGGTTTGTCTGATATTTAAGTATATCACAGATTGGGTTGACAGCTGAGAGTAGGCTAAAGTCTTTAATCAATCCAAAAGTGAGGTAGAACACGCTTGGCAGAAGTACATATTGGTCAACTTTTCTGTGCCTTGCTTGGAAGATATAACTATGAGGTTGAGAAAATTCTTCACATGCTTCACATCATGGCCCATTTCTAATCCTTTTGGTAATGGCTCTGAGCTTTGAGTGGAGATATAGGCAACTGGCCATCAGAAATTGGGCGGAGGGTGCTTGCAGGCAGCTGGGCAACCATTATATCGAACTGCATCAGGTTGCTATGTGACTGTGTTGAACTTGAGCCAATGCCTTTGCCATGAAGCAAATAAAGTTCCTTTTCTGTCCCTTATCAAATGGATATAATTGACAGCACCCACAGTTGATATAATTACATTTCTGGCATGACTAGTAAAATAAGTTCATTGTTTTGAATGTAAGGAGCTTTGATGTTGATGAAGTGACTTGTATCTATGATCAAAAAGGAAACATTTTCTGAAGCAGTGTCCCATTTGCCTCCACGGCCTTAGATTTCTGTCATGATGGGCAAAATTACCCTGTTTGGGTTCTCAGAATCTGGAATTTTAGTTTTTACTTTATGAGGCAGTGACTTGGTGAGGATTCAAGTGAAATCTTCGTTGAGCCTGAGACTAGTATTACACAAGGTACTTCTGGGATATGTTGCAAGTCCCTGAATGTTTTCTGTTTATGAACAGCCTTCCCCAAGGTACTAATTAGCTAGTGGAATTGCATATACACAGAATACTATTTTGTTCTTCCATAAAAATAATTTCATGATTGAGGTGAATTTAACTACTTGGCTAAATTGTGAGCATCATGAATTTCTGAAAACAGCAAAGTAATGACAAGTATTTCTGAGACTAGTATTTTTCATCTAAAAATCTAGTTACACATATTTGGTTATTTTTAATAACACTACTCTCCATTAATGATTTGTTAGATGGAATAAAACAATTTAAATATGGTTATTTGTTTTCTACAAAGTCTGGCCTCAGCAACATCTGACTTTGGTGGTTAGTACCTTTGTTCTATAGTTGTAATCAACTATTGTCTTTGCCTATGTACTGTGTTGGCTGGAACGCCTTATTTTGTGCATATTTCTGCATATTTTTGTGACATACAGATATGATTTGTGCCAGGTGAAGTGTTTCTTTCCTTACTTGAGCTCAGGGATGCCTGAACAAGGAACAGGGGGCAAAGAATGTTTGGCTGAAATCTGTTGCTTCTGAAGTTAAGCAATACAAATGTAGCTTGTTTTTAATTTTCTTTGGGGCATTCTATTTTTTCTTCAGAGGATGAGAACATCAGACTTCTCAGACAGATCAAGTCTTGAGGATACTTGTGGGTACTAAGTAATAATGACATATCAGTTTTAAATTGAACACCGTGCTTCAGAAGTGGCTGCAATAGGAGGAACCAGCATGATCTCCCTGGGTTTATATAACAAAAATGAACACCAATTACAGTGTAGTTTTTCCACCGGGACTTAGCCCATCATTTTGTCTAATTATAGCATGAATCCCACAATGGAGAAAGCCCTTCTTCTGTAAAGAACTAATTCCCTTTAGATATGCTAAAAATTTTAAGGAACTCTAATTATAATACATTTCTCAATAGATAGAGAGAGACAGAGAGAGTCTGTGCCAGCCACTCACACAGGGAAAAATAAGAAAAAAAAAAAAAAGGAAAAAACAACAACAAAAACAACACAGAAAAAAGATAAAGGACTACCCTGGGAAACAAGGAGGGAATATGAAATAGTTTGTATAAACTCCTCTCCTCCTTTATCTACGCTCTTCATTTCTTAATATAATGACTTCTCTATACCTAAGAGCATTACTGTCAATTAAAAGTTGATAGATTTATTGACATATACTCAAGCAATAATGTTGAACTAGAGACTTAGGAAGCAAATGGCCAAAACCAAGTTTTACTATAATCCTAAGAAATGTTGGGACTCTCCAAACTAGCTTGGGTACCCAGACTGCCCAGTCAGCTTTGTGTTGTAACTTCTGTCACCAGACATGTTATATCACACAATGGGTTGCCTGAGACAGAAAAGGGAAAAAAACTCAGATTTCCTCACTCCCACTCCTATTTTTCAGACCAAGTTTCAGTACAGATTTGGTTGGGTTTCTCTAAGCCTGAGATAGTTCATTAAACTGCATTAAGCTCAACTGAAGGTTATTCTAAAGACTGCTGAACAGCAAAAAGTCATCATAGAGAAGAGCTGCAAAGCTTCTTCAGCACAACAGAGGATGGTTATAGATGAGAATGACAAAGAATAGGCTATAGTCACTCAGGGATGATATAACCACACGTATGCATGTCACAAGGCATCAGTTTATTTTCCTGATGTTCTGTTCTGAGTTTTTAAATCTGCAATATTTAATAAAGACATGGTGTTTAACATTGAAAATGCCTAAAATATGCCTTCCCCGGCTGTCTGGTGAAATTGAGTCCAAACTCTTATTTTCATTCAACAGAAGGGTCTCATGTCCTTACTAACACTGAATGAAAGATCTTCCAGACTCACTTATGAGAAAGAACAAGCAGCCTTCCCAGAAGGGGGACGACTTCATGTTGTGTTTATTTACAGGTGGGTCTACTAAAAAATATATATATATATATTATTACTGTTGAAAGATGATACCTGGGGAAGTGAAAGCCCTGTATAGCTGGAACTAATCACCTGAGAGACAGACAACAGCTCTCACTGCTTCCTGGCCTTGGAGACATTTGTTTGCCATGTTTGTCTTTCCTTGAGGGAAACAATTGAGATAATTTATACATGCACAAAGGCAAAATTTCCAGAAAGCAGACAAAGTTTAGCAACTCACAGATCTTCCCATCTCAATAACCCCAAACTCAGAGCATGAAATAACAGTCCAGGGAAAGCTGGTTGGCTTCTCATTTTACCTTTAAATTACATTCAAAGAGCACAAAACTTTATTTAGATAACTTTTCGCTGAGAATTTCCTGTGTTCTTCCTTAAGTGGTTGACACAGAGATATCCAAAGATAAATGGAAGGAAAAGCGCATGGAACAATCACAGATAAACCATGGACAGCTGAGTCGCACATGCTGTACCTGGCCTAAATGCAAGGAACTGCTTGTTGAAAGAGAATTTTTCAAAGCAGGTTGTACTTAGAAAAATAATCTCATAGTCAGTCTGCGTTCCAAAGTCTTTGGCTGGCAGTGTAACACTGACTCTTTCATTTGGTTTGGCGATTGCTGGGTTCTCAGAGTCTATTGCCTGCTGTGAGAGAAGTCACATTGCTTTAACAAATAAGAAATTGCTATCCTCTGCAACCACACCATCCATTCCCAGCTGGTATGACTCTGTTTTATCCCCATAGAGGAGACGTATGAAGGTTTGTGCAGTTACTTGTGGTGACTGATATGTCAAGAGTAGCTAAAATATAAGCTACCAAAGGCAATGTACCAAAAAGATCATCTCTGCCAGTAAGAGAGTAATTGATTCCACAGTTGTCTTTATTTCTGAGAGTGCCACTGTGTGGCTCTTCTGCCTGTTCTTGAATTCAGAGCTGAATCATAAGTAAAACATACAGTGGGAGAAAGCTAAAGCCATGTATCTGTGAACACATCTACCCATAACAGACCTTCCTTTGCTTTGCATGTCTATTTGAAGGATTGCTGTTTGTGTTATGGATACTTGTGTGTCTGCATAAAATGGACATTGAGCTAAAGTTTTAATTTTAAGTATTTAGAGTGTAACTTACTCCGTTGGCTGCTTGTGAGGTGCAAGCCATTTCTGTGATCTTGAGTTTCTTCAGCAGGAGAAAAAAAGAGGCAATGATGCTGAACTAATCAGTATTCATAAAAATGCAGAGGCTTATTCAAGCCTTTAATTGACAGGAGTGACACCAACTTTAAAGGTGTTGTCTACAAGCATTATGCCTGAACTGTGACTTGCTCATGGATATGGAAGGCAGCTTTTTAGAGAAGGGCCTTCAAGAGGACATCTGGTCCAACCCACTACCTCAAAGCCAAATCAGCTCTTCCTAACATCTTTGTTATTTCTATTGTCCAGCATGGGCACTGAAAACACTGGATTTCCACTAAAGTGGTATTCATTTGGAGGTATTTTAACAATTCTAAGCCAGGCAAAATATATACTCTGTCAGGATATCTTTCCCAAATTGCTTTGCTGCGAGTTATTATTCAGCCTGATGCCAGCTGAGCTTGTCATGAGTGCTGTGTGGTACCTCCTGCTAATGGCAATGCTAATTCTTGCTGAGCAGTTTGAGCATGGAGGTAAGTAGAGCAGCGGGGCAATGGTGTATCTGGTAGTGAATTGATGCAGTTACAAACAAAAGTCAAACAAAGGAAAAGCAGCCTCAGTATTCTGATCACAGTGGCTCCAGAGTAGCTTGCAGTTGCACATATGGCAAATGTTGCTATGCTGTATTTATTTGTCAGCTGTCCCTTCAGTGTTGGTTATGTTGTACAATAAACAGCTTTGAAATTCAAGCTGTAACATGGCACAACCTTAGGCAAAATGAAGGGCATTCGGAATGCTTCTCTTTCCTTTCTCTGTTTTGCTGGATGCTTCCAACAACAGCAAGTCACGTTTCTTTCCTACTAGGTGCCAACATGAAGTAAGTGCAAACTGTTACACTGTTATCACCTGGACTCTATATGCTGATAAAGTCAGCACCAAAAGGGCTGTTCTGAGATTTTCGAAGCTGTGGAAGCATGAAAAAAAAATAGTGAACAACAGCAAACCTACGTCAGTTTGATTCTGTTGTGATAAGCTGTAAGATTTGCCAGTGAGCAGCCTCCTACTGGCTCAGATGCAAACTTCCTGGGCCATTACCTGCTAGTCATGCCGCAGCTATTTGGACAGGTTCCTGGTAACCTAAAGATTATGGAGTAACATTATAAGAAGTGCTGCACGTTAACTGCAATGAGCATGCATTAGGTTGATTTAGGGTTGAATTAGTTGGATTAGTTAAAATTAAGGCAAAAGAAATAAAGTGGAGATCTTTCTTTTGAATTTTGCTTCAGCATTTGGCACTGAAGTCTGTGTTTTTCAAGCTAGTATTACAGGTTCTAGTCTAAAAGTCATTCCATTGCTACCATAGTACTGGAAAAACACCTAACCATGAGTTCTGAGACAGGATTCTGACATGTGTAAGGGACATGGGAAGAATAGTGGGAAGATGGTACAAAATGTCAAAAAGCCTGTGATACATTCAAATCCAGCTTGTGGCTTTACATTTCCCTGTAAGTAGAGCCGCACCTCAACACTCACTTGTCTACACAGGTCAAAGTCCCATTTGCTTCTGAATGTCCCCTGCCTTTTAAAGAAGAACTTGTCCATCTAAAGTCACAGGGGTGCCTAGGATACATAGAAATATCCCAGGTAGGTGTTAGCTACATGATCCTTCTACATGATCCTCCTCCTAATGCTGGTAGGTACAAGTGTTCGCCATAAAGCCACCAGTAAACACCAGCCAGTAGCTATTGAGGTGCAAGTGTTTCAGGACTAGAAGAGGAAAGAGCTTCAGGTCAATAGCCAAGATTAAATAAGAGAAATTTCTTGCTAGCAGAGAACAGATTTTAAGTAACAAAGAATGTTGCTGAGGTCTCATTTGACTTGCAGGTGCCTCTATGTTGTATCTTAATCGATTGCTGTTAAATGGGACTCTGTGAGTAGGAGTTTGATCTTGAAGATAGGATTAATGTAGAGAGAGTCAGTTTCAGAAGTCTGTGGCTATTAGCTTGATCAAATTATACTTTGAAAATGGGTTAATAAATCTAGAGGAGAAGGAAGGGAGGGAAAGGTCTTCTGAATTATTCATAATTTGTTTCTCTGTTGACAAGTTTACATAGAAATGAAATTCAGGTGGGAGAATAGAGAGTGTAATTTATTAATTACTCATGAATTGAACAGACCTCTCCCTGTTACATCAAGATCTGCTTTCACAACTTAACATTGCCTATGTCTGGAAAACTTATTTCTGCTATTTGATAAATCCAAGCTATCAAAATTCAAAATCAGTATAGGATTATTTTTCACACATAGCATCAACTGTCCCCCATTCTCTGCTATCAAGGGACTGAGGGGAAATTTGCATATAGAGAACTTTAGAGATCACGTGTGCAAGGAACCAATTTATCAGTTTTTTTCATTTTTTTTCAGGCTTTGTTCTTACATCTGTGCTCACAGAATGAACTTCAGTAATTTTTCTGGTGTAGACAAGACATACAAGTAAGTTTTCATCATTGCTGACAGTTAAATGGATGTGTAACTTCACATCAATTTTGGGTTTCAATACTTTTTTATCTTATTTCAAGTAAAAGCAAAAAAATGTCCTTTGGGGGGCCCAAAGGTCATAACTCTGCTGAGTTATGCTGTTAGCAAAATTACATTATTCTCTGCAGCCCTGTGAGGATATGATAATAAATGTTTATGTTCATATATTCTGACAGAAAATGAATGTATTCTAAATACCATCCCTGTCTGCTCAATATTCAAGGGTTTGTTAATGCAGGATAATCATGAACATGGATAGAAGTCATGTGGATGGGATTACCTGAACATACATGCTGTGGCATATATTTGGTCCAGGGAGTTACACCATAGTCAAAAAGTGTGGGATGAGTCCTGATAGCTCCTGGATGAAATACCCTGGGAGATTTGGGAGCAGTGGTGGTTTTCTGGTGCTTGTAGGTTTACTCCAACCTCACAGTCCCACCCCCAAGGAACAGGAATGCATATTTGCTGCTCCTTCAGAACAACAGGTGGCTGTCTTCCCCCACAGGTGCAGGATGGAGGAGGTGATGAATTTACTAAATAGTCATATTTGTTTCCTACGTCTAAACTGTAGCAAAGATGGGAGCAAACTGTCTTTGTTCAAGTAATATGTACAAACACTGATAGGGGGTCTTCTTACCCTCTGAGGGTAAGAAGGGTAAGAATGCCCCCTGAGGCCAACAATTAATTTGAAATCCATGGCACCACCTGAGCCAATTTCTGCACATAAGTTTGTCTCTCAGATCCACACATTGAGTGCATTCTGGAAATAGTACAGAACAATCAATGACTCACCACTGATTGTAGTACAACTCCTTATTTTTGTAAAAATAAAAATACAATTTTTTTTTTTTTTTTGTAAAAATAAAATACAAAAACAATTGACTGTCTCTAGCAGATGGGTAAGTGGGAAGGAAACAAACCGGTGGAGGGGAATGGTATAGATGTCACATCTACAGACCCAGAAAAATCCAGGCAGAAGTTACCGTTACCGTTCTTTATAGCCAAAGAAAGCTAAAGCCCACTCAGCAAACACAGAGCAAAACACCCCAACTCTTTTCTCACAGGCACCATGTCTTAAACTTCACGAATGAGAATGAAAAGCGGGGAAAGGCACACTTCTATTTTTAAATGGGAAATGCAGGCTTTAAAATTTGCTAGCATTGTGCAGACAAATGATGCACTCTGGGACTGTAGGTGTATCAAATTGGACTGTTACATTGAAATGGAGCTTCATGAAGGAAAACTTACCATTTTTGTCTTAGAAGCTAGGACTGCCTTCTTTAGTAGTATTGTATAGAAATATAGTTTGTCTAATATATGATGTGGTACAATGTAATGATATATAAAAATGGTTGCTATTTTATTTACAATACATTTATTGAATGAGTTTTAAACAGTTACAAATGTCTTCTGAATTAACAGAAGGCAAAAACCCAGTCCTGACACCTACTTTTAGGGGCTTTTCAGCTGAGACCAGAGAAATCAGAATGTGTGTCCCAGCTCAGATTCTGATACTGTCATTTTCCATTTCCTGATATTTTTTGTTAATATTTGAATCTGTCCTGCAGCTTCTTGGAAATAAAGCTTTTCTGCAGACAGTTGTGCTGAAAGGCTAATGTGTTTTAGATGCTGATTTGATATGATAGTTCATTTATGATTCAAGTAAGCTATAGCTTTCAAATTGTGCATCAAGAAAATTGAGAGGTTGTACAAGGCAAGCCAGATGTTGAGCCTGAGCTAGTCTGCACCCTGATGGCTGAATGCATGATACATACCAGGCCGTATGATCTGTATATGCTTTTGTTACACTTAAATGTCATTGACTAACTTAGTAGCCATCTGTCTTAGCTGCATTAATATTCAAATCATTATCACACAGAATTTGGGCTCTTGTACAGTGCTGAGAGTAGCGTGAAGCCATCAGCACAGTTGTGAAGCCACAACCATGCTGTATTTCCCTTGTATAGTCAACATGCTATTTCACAGAATAAACCTTACGTGAGGGTTAATCATGCTATTCAATATGAGGAAGCAGTTTAAAAATATCTTCATACTAAATACATCAATGAGAAAAAAAACTAGTCCTCCTCCCCATGGAACAACCATATGCAGTATGGACATTACTTGCTGTTCCGTTCTCACCACAGAATCAGCTAAAGAAGCCATGTTTCTAGTCCAAACAGCTCACCCAGACACAGACTTTTAAAGGTAAGCAAAGAACCAGGTGTACACAAAGCATCTGAAAAACAATTTCTTGTTACTATCACATGGAGTCAGTGTCATCTCTAATTTTAGCACTTTTTTTTTTTTTTTTGGTGGGGACTGTACATTTCCCAGGCCTTTGGAGAGAAGGGAAAATTGGCAAATAAGTATATTGAAATGTGGAAAGTACCAGAGGTATAGCAGAAATAATCTAATTTGAAGTTTTTCTGTTAGAGATAGTGGCTTTTCCAGAAGTGATATGCCATATTTGATTCCATCTTTCCTATCCACAGAAATGAAGTCTATCTCTGTATGTCTTTCATAGGTGAGAGCTTTGGGTCAGACTGTTGTTTCATAAATTTAAGTAATTGTTTTTTTCCTCACTGTTCCAAACAAACCACCAGGATATCTGAACCCAGCCCTGTCTGTCTTTCAGTGCTCAGTTTGCTTTCCATCTGCATGTTCCCCACTAGACTATGTCCAAAGCTGTTCACACTGTTCATTATTGCAGTGCCAGGTCCTGGCATTTCTTCAGCTTTCTTTGGAGGAAAGCAACTAAAAAAAAAGCTTTGAAAGAACTGGTATGTGTTTTGAGAGAGAAAACCCAACATGAACATGAGAGGAAATGTTATTCTGAATTTGTGTCTGTTAGGAGAACAATGCCCATTTGATTCACAAACAACACACTGCATTTTAATTACTGAGTGATACTGGGAAGGCTGAAAGATACGAATGTGTCTGTAGTCAGCTCAGTGAATATAAAGGAGAGCAAGGAAAGAGAGGTAGAGTGTCTTTTAATATTTTTTCTCTCCTGCTGCTCATTTCCATTTGATGCTTTTTATTTTATACCTTTGGTAAAGTTTATTTTATTTTCTTCCTTCTTTCAAAAATGACATCTCTTTCTGATATCTGGGATGCAACTGCTCAATGTATGTTTTTTTAATATCATAAACCAATAGTTCCAGCACGTGATGAACCATTCGTATACTTCTGAAACTCCATTGTGCAAATCTGCCATTCAAGTGGAAAAAAAAAAAGTAGTTAAGCAGTTTAAGGTTTTCCTACTTGAATGGGAGAAATGTCTGAATTTCTGAACCACTGATCATGTCTTTATGTGCTCATCATTTCAATAGGCTTTTTGCACTTAGATCACTTAACTTTGTTGAGTCATCTCTTTTCACAGACAAGGAATTTAAGGTCAGAGAGTTCAGCAAATACAGGGTCCAGCACACATTCTGGTGTGAATCTTTCTGTTTTCTATTTGTATTTTTATTTTTTGCTGTCATTCTTGTGACTTTTATCATTTTCTGCAAGGGCTTTTAGAGGGATATGAGTCTGTTGACACAAGTGGGTTTCCATAATGTAAATTTTATTGAGGGTGTCGCACACATGTTGCCTGTATTGTCAACGGCCAGTGTGTCCCAGCCAGTCAGTCTGAGTTGCATGACACTCACCAGATGCTCTGTGCTGCTGTTGATGGTTGTTCACTAAGTTGTAGGGCTCAACAGGCATGCAGAGATTCTTTCCACCACAATTCTGCTGAATGAAATATGTTTCACAAACACAGAGCCGTCTTTGCACTGGGGTCTCTAAGTGGAAGGAATCCTGCTGCGCATTTCCACATCTGTGAACTGCTGGGCATTCTCAGTGCTCTCTGGAGATGTGATGATTGGAGAAACAACATGCTTCAGGCGCAAAAGCATGGTGAAAAGCAAAATGAGAAGGATAGCCAGAAGTGTTAAGAACAATCCCACGTAAATATACAGGCTGGAATATTTATCTGCTGTTGTGTCTACTTCTGTAGCCAGAGTTGGAAAGTGGACACGGCCAGTCAGGTTTCCACGGAATTTGAAATAAATCTCAGTCATCGCTCTCTGTCAACTTTGGTCCATTTTCCCTATTTAATGTCAAATTTCATGTCTTACCTCACCAGACTCAAAGCAGGTCAAGAGAGGAGACTTAGAACAGATGGCAGGATGTTTTCTTAGTAGAATTCAGCAAGGAGTGCTCCATCTTTTTGGTCTCACGACTCTGTTTCAGAGTTAAGCAGACTTCATGAGACAGGTCTTTGTAAATAATTTTTCAGGTTGCTCTTATAATGATAACAAGCACAAAACTTGTGTTTTAAACTGCCACCAGGCTTCTCTTTTGTCCTGAAAATGCTCGGGTCCTTCTTTCATTTGGTCATCTCCAGAGTGAGCTTTCTGCAGCTTCTCCTACAGCGGGTGGTTTATCCCTGTATGAGCTGAGGAAGGTTGCAATCTGCTGGGGATCTTTTCTCTCCTAATCCAGGGTTACTGACAATTGCTTAAAATACGTAGTTTTGAGCTTCTCATTAGGAACAGTCAACAAGTTGTCTTTCTAGAAGGAAAAAGGGGAGAGGGAGAAATGAAACTACGTACCAAAATAGCATAGTCTATATGTGGTATCTGGGTAAGAAATGAGTTTAATCCCATGTTATGCTCCTGTGAGCCACCCAGAAGCACTCAGCCTTTAACTTTAGAGAAAGACCATGCAAATTTAAATGTTAAAGTCTCCTCTGGTAACACTTATTTCTTACTTATGGGTAAAAAGGAGGCCCCACAGTCTATGGAATTAGATATCACAGAATAAGGGAAGACATGAATCCATCCAGCATCTTCCACCATGGGTTTCTTACTAGTTAACAGGACCCCCTGTTTTTGTTCCAGGGTGCACTCAGCAGGCAGCCAGAGCCCTCCATGGCTCACTGAGGCATCTCTGCCCCAGGATACAACACTTCAGTCATCCGCTGGCAGCAGAACATATCAGAAATCTTGTTTTTTCAGCACTGTCTTTTCTTCCAGCTGGAAAGAGAAAACCTAAATGCTGAAATTTCTCTGTAAACAAAAAACATAATGTTCTGCTTTGATAAAACTAGAATTTCATTCTTAGTTGAAGCAAAAATGATAGCCCTGAAACAAAGAGATGCAATCATTTGTAATGCTCACTATGTATACACCTACATGAGAAATAAATAGAATAATATTAATGTGGCAATATATTGTGGCAGTCAGATTAAAATGAAATGTTAGGTCAAAATGACAAAAGCTCAGATGCTTTTATTTCACCCAAAAGACACTGCTGCAAACCATTTGTACTTTGACGGGTCCTCAGTTTCTAAAATATAGATGTTTTATTGACTTGGTTCAGTTCTCCCCATGCACTAATGTCTTGCTGTTCTTCAGAGGGAGGTGGTTGGAATCTGGAGGCCTGAGTCATCAGGGAGCTGATTTTCAGGCTTTCATTACAAGCAATACAGACCAACTTTGGTTCATGTGATGGGGAAACATCTGTTGTGTTGAGCTTTTGGAGGAGGGATGCTGGGAATTGTCTACTCTGTTTTTACCTCCCAACTTACCTTCTTCAGTATCAAAACATTTGAGAGGACAGCAGTCCTACTTAGGGAATATCGGGCCAATTTTGGGAATACTGCTTGGTATTAGGCTTGCGTGGCTGGGCCAGATTGCTGATGGAAAACATTGCCTGGGGATTTGACTTCTGCATGGGTAGTGGATTTTGTGCTGTACTTTCTGTAGGAGGGTGTGAGCAAGCAGAAAAGGGTGCTTAGTATTTTTCTGGGGTCTGACCCAACACTTTTGGAACCTTAAAAAGTGGGAAACGGAAAAGAAGAGTCTGGTTTAGTCAGGGCTCTGGGCTGTTTGTGCAAGTCAGAGTGAGTGTTCATCTCAGCTCCAAGGGCATAGTGCTTGCAGTAGCATCATTTCTCTTTGTCACAAATATTCTAAACCTTCACAGACCCTCAAGCAACAATAATACATAAGTAATATGCTTTCATCTTGCTCTTAACTTAGACAAGAGGTGAGAATCTTGAAGAATCTTTAGCATGTCTTCTACCAAAGTCAATGCTTGCATACTTCCAGTCTATCAACCTGGACCATGATGTCTAAACTATCTGACCAGGACTGATCAGGTGCTGTCTCCAGCAGACATCAATCAAGCAGGACTGGAATGAGAAAGCGGAGCAATGGAAATGAGAAGTTGATTTTCAAGAAGCATTCAGGCACCATCATTGTGACTTGCACTTCCACTATCCCCTAACTATGTTTGAAAAATCTCCCCTTAAACTCTCTTGGGCAAATAGCAGTTGGGATGTCAGGGTGCCTATATTGAGCAACACCTGTTTTTGCTAGAAAAACTAAAGTAACCCATTGCAAGTGCTGCAAACCAAGCCAAAGTATGTTTTTTATGTGCAGATCATAAACTTCTCCAGAAAATAGGGTTTACAGTATACACAGAGAAATCCTTACAAACAAATACAGTACTGTTAAAAAAAAAAAGGCATTTTTTTGTGGAGGGGGGGTTACTAGCAAGAAATTGCCAGCCCACCCAAGTCTAGGGTATGCACAGAAAGGTTTGTTTCGAAACGCTCAGCTTGTTGCTGAACAGCTTGGAAGGATTTTAGGTTTGAAAGCTTCAGTCAGGATGTACTGGGATTTAGTTTGGGGTTGCCCTCCTGTACACACTTCAAACATCTTCTGGTGATTTCTCCAAACAACTGTTTTCAGGATAAAGGGCAAACAAATTAATAACCCAGCCACAGATCTATCAGACTGAGCCAAATAAGAACATCCTCAGATTTCAGTGATTCCTTACTGCAGGTGATTTTAGGTGCTTTAAAATAAAATACTTCAGGTATTAGATATATTCTGTTTACAATGGAATATTCTTAGTCATTCAAGATGTTTGTTTTCCTAGATTTGCAATCCCAAACATGAAGTAACCAGTCACCTGTGACTCAGAAACATTATCGTGTAAGCCTTTCTGTGGTAATGCTGTTATAAACAAGAAAGGTGTCTACAAAAATGCTGTAATTAGTAATACAGCTCTTAAGAACTTGGTGGCCATTTTAATATCTTTAGCTGATCAGAGGAGACATGTGCAACAGATTCCTAGTGTAAGAAATAGAAGGCAGAGGCAGTTGGTCATGCAAGTGAATTCACAGCTGGGATGGAGAGAGAGGTAGCATGAAGTGTACTTTGGGGGTGAATGGAAGCATGAGGGCTCTGACCTATGTGCCTGTGTGGATGCCTGCCCTTCCATGTGTCTATAGGTCCCAGAGAGTATGTCTGTGTTGAACCCAGAAAACGGGCTTGTGAACAGAAGGTGCAGCTTGGGCCCCCACAGCCCTCCGCCTCTTGGCAACACAGGCACCCACCCGTGTGCGTGCTGTACTACACCGCCCTGAAGTGTGTGAGTGACAGAGCAAGTGGTAAGTGTGCTTGAGCATTCAGAGATACAGGCTTGTGGAGGTTTTGTAGTCTCTTTGTCTGGTCTCAAGATCTCCGGCAGTGAGCAAAATGAAAAGTAAGGGATCCATGTCTGCAAAACTCTTGCAACCTTGTTATGTAGTCTGTGACAGTGACTCCAGCAGCAGGTTTAGTGCTGGGGCAGAAGTGGGGGGACATGAAGGTGAAGGTCAAGCACTTTGGCTCTCAGTTATAGAGCAATACATTTTAACTCTGTGATTTTCCCACTTTGCATATCTAAATGGAGATTGTTCCCTCACAAGGACCATTCTTGTGTTATGCAGAAAGTGGAAATTAGAGGGTATGAAGGTTACTGGCCGTATTAAAGCTGTGTTCTTACAGTATGATTTCTCTATTGATAATGAAATGCAGCCAGCCAGGAATCTGACATATGCATGAGTTGAAGCACAGAGCAATGTCCTTGCCCATCTCATCTGCTGTCTTACTGAGAGCAAAAGCCAGAGCTGGTTTCACTCCTTAAGGAGCAGAGAGCCTAATGACTTTACTTCATAACATCAGACTGCAGAATGGTAAGGACATTAATCTTAAGTTCAGTAATTAACTACAGACCAAGACCTTGAATTAACAAAGCTCTGTTGGGCACTTATTAATAAAGGGTGCAGATTAATAGTAGAAAGTATTAGCAATGGGGAGTTGGCACAGCTTTCATTTTTTGTAGTCTCAACTGTAGAATTGTCAGGAGCAATTAACTATTCAGGCTATTGAAAGCTGTGAAATTAACTACATCATTTCCAGAAATAATTCAGTAGCTCCAGACAACCCCAAAGATTTTTGCTTTTCAGTCTACCAGTTATCTCAGTGAGTGTATCTTTTTGCATACTAGTAGATTCAAATTTGCATGCTCCCTGGTAAGGAATATAAGCTTGAAGACCATAGAGACCAATGGCATGTGAACATAAGTGAGTACACAAAGACTCTGAAAAACCTGTATATAAAGCAGGTTGGTATAACTTTGTATGCCTCAGAATACTGGAGGCAAAACCTCCCTGGATACTCCGAGAAGCCCCCTAGTCCATGGATAGAGGTAGTAAGTAGAGGTTTATTATAGAGCAGAGCAGCATAACTAGAGCCCAAATTCCCTGTGATCCAAGTTGTTGATCAAGGCTTAGCCATTCTTCTCTGGCTGGACAATACATCCATTTCTAAGAAGTGCCAAGCACCACTAGTGCTCAGTACTGCTCAGCAGATACAGACCAATTCCTGGTAGACACTTATTTAGCAGTTTGTACTCATTTTTAAGCAGGGATTAAACAACAACAGCAACACAAGAACACACAACGTATTTCATTTAACAAAAATACAGTAATGAAAGTAGAAGACCCAAACAAAACAACAGTAAGTTTTTTCTAGTGTGTGTCTCACTGAGACAGCAAATTCGTGAGCCAAAACTTCAGGGCATTGAAATTACCATCCTCCCTCTGCAGCTACCAGGGTTTGGGGAACATCAGGAGCTCTCAAGATCTGGCCTGTTCTTGGAAGCCTGCACGGCCCCTCTGCACCTTGTAGGTCACAGAGGAGCAGAGAGAAAGGAAGATTTTCCCCAGAACAGTGCAGACAGCACAAATCGATTTTGCAACTAAAATAAAAGTCTTATCTCGCCTACTCCCCTCCTGTTACTCCTGTATTCAGTTTAAGTGCCACTTGCTAGCAAGGCATCTTTGAAAGTACAAGCAGCTTTTCCGAGTTCTCTTTTGCATTTCCACCCAATACTAAAACTGCTACAAAGAATAAAGTGGGACAGAATAGAATGATTACTCCAAGGCTGTTAGTTTGAACTGCTCTGTGCTGACAAGTGCAGAAAGGTTTCTTTCTGAACACAGACACTACCAGGTGTGTTATGTCTAGGTGACCTTTAAATTAAAAATAGCATTGAAGAAATGCAAACAAAGCATTAAAGTATCAATTCTGTTAATGGCTTGCATTTTCTCCAGGGAGGATCTAAGGGAGAGGAAAGAGAGGGGCGTCTCTTCTTTCAGTGGCGGGCTATATTTTTGTTCTCATGCTGAAGTGCAAGGCAGTATGTCAGGGTCTCAGCTGTGAGAATGCATAGGAAGAGAACAGAATAAAGCATAGTTACCTTTCAGAGCAGACAGGGGTGTTGGGACTAGGCTCTAGAGCAGCTGTTTCAGACCATGAGCTTGCTGGTGATTTATCTAGGAACATCTCCTCCCAAGTAGTGGGATTTGTGCAGGAAACCTTTGTTGTCTTACTGCTGGAGTCAGGATACTGTCTTTTTAGCAACAGGCATGCCAAATGCACTTTCTTCTCTGCTCTTGAATTCACATGGTTTGCTGGCAGGGATGGCTCTTACTCCAGGTCTTGAGATGGCAACTGACTGACCCAACAGCACCAGTGCTGATGCCCTTCCTTCGCAGGCAGTAGAAGGGGCAAGGAAACTTCTCTTCATATGCTTCACCGCTTGGATGGAAACAGCGTGCGGCAGCCAGTCCCCTCCCTCAGCAGCGGCAGGCAACAGTCAGAGAAGAGAGGATCAGAAGAGCTCCGGCGCTGCTGCATCTCGGCAGCAGGCGAGGAGGGAAGGGAGGGAGGCTGCGAGCTCAGCTCGAAGCAAAGTTTGTAGAAGGTTCTCCTTAACCCTTTCGTGCTTGCAAGTGGTAAACAAGGCTGAGCTGCCTGCTAATTGTGGTGTAAGACATGAGCCAGGAGGAAAGGGTATTGGTTTCTCTCTCTCTGATTTTCTGGAGGTTGCAGAGGTTTTTGTTTTGTGCCTCTCAGAAAGGGTTGGCTGGGGAGGGTTCCCAGATGGACTCCTGTCTGGAACCATGGACAGGTGTTACTTCTTACCTGAACCCTCAGGACAGTCCCCACGTATTGCTCTTTGGCATTGGTGCCTTTGGTGTGTTTTTACCCTTGTGTTTAGTGTCTGGGGAGGGTTCTGCAGCTGGTTTAGTTGGAGAGTTGCAGTTTCAAACTCCCTTGAGGAGTGTGTGAGTAAACATAACCCCGCTTTGCTGTGTGGTGGATAAAAATGGTTTTCAGCAACTTTTGAATGCATGAACCACAATCTACCTACAAGGCCCCATAGAAATGAGGCAGGATCAGTCAAGGTTGATATGAGAACCCAAGCTATCCTGATCCTTCTCATTATCAAACCTTTGGCCTGCATTTCTTAGCCCCCTGCACAAGTGAGGATGTTTTGAGTCTCTGTCCCAGTTCCTACACAAATTAATCGCTATCAATGAAAATTATCATTTGTCATGTGCACATTCCAGGAGGGTGGCAAGGGAATAAGATTTTCTTTGCTTTATTTGCTTTATGCTTTGTGGCTCAGTGTTGGGGGACAGATGTCTGTTTTGGTTGCGTTGCAGCAGGCTGCTGGGTTTCACCATTGGAGGTGACCAGCACGCAGACTGGGTAGCCACAGTTTGCAGCTGCAAAGCACTGAGCTGCCCGCAGCTGCAGGCAGCCGGGCTTCACACAGCCTGAGTGGCCACGGTCCACGTCCCTTGTGCCGCAGCAGGTGGGGTGGCTGGAGGCACTCACAAGGTGCACCTGGCCCACAGGCCCATGCTGGTTTGTGGTAGTGTCCAGTGCCTGGAGGTTGCACTATTTAGATAAGTAACAGATAGTCTCTATAAAACCCCTGATTCCGCCACACTTCTGTACCAGGTGGAACCTTCTGGAAACCAGGACTTTATACAGCAGCTTTGATTGCTGATTTAGTTCACAATTCCTTTGTTTTAATATCATGTGCATTGCCCCATATTGCAGCCTGTGAGCCTGTGTCATGATTCACTGCTAGGTACATAGGAATGAAAATACAGTGATAAATCAGAAGTGTGTATTTTTCACTGGAATCTGTGCAATTACTCCTTTACAAACAAACCACCTGACAGCACCTCCAAACGCTGGACACATGTCCTTTTATTTAAGAAGAAATAAGTGAGAGCTCTATTTAACCAGGAATTACGTTGCCGGATGTTTTATGAGACCCAGAAGAGGCAGGCATGTGTTGAAATCCTGCAGCCCAGCTTTCTATACAATGCTAATGAGCAGTCCTTAAATGAAAGCCTCTCTCTCCCGGTCCATGCAACACAGCTTCTCTGCTCAGCTCTTTTCCCCTTTGTTGATTTTGCAGTAAATTATCTCTCTTTTTTGTGGGACCAAGCTGCTGTTTGCTGGATGGGCACACTTCGATTTCTTGTTTCCTTTGTAGCAGGGTATAATAAAGACAGATGAATTTTAGATAATGCCACAATTTATACCAGCTGAAGCTGATGAATGCTTGACTGACTGATTGCTGAATTCCTGAGTTGTTGAGAAGCGTGTAAGGCTTTCTCCCTATGTAAATTTTTGGGCCAGTCAATGACAAATTTGTGTGACATAAATGAAGGTGTACAAATTGCCTTGGAAATACCCAGAGATATGAACCCAGTGAATATAATTTTTCAAGCAGCCATTAAGAATTGGGGGGTGAGGAGTAGAGAGCTCATTAGGCTCCTTCCTTTGAATTATTTGACCTGTGCACCAAGCTTTGCATCTGCTCATTTTACACATCTTTCTCATAATAGTCCCACAGCAATCTTTGAGTGAAATTTGGTTTTAACATGGAAGAAGTAAGATATCTGAATGATTGTTAGTGGCTATAATCTGTATGTTTCTTTAGGGATTCTTGTTATCCAAATTCATGAATCTTGTGAACAAACTAAAGTAGACTTTGGGTCTTTAAACGTTTATTTCAGTGTAGCTGCAGTGAATGGAGAGAGCTGGACTCTCTTCTCCCCCACATTGCTTTTGCAGCAGACACATCCCAGAGTGGTTTATTCAAGTCCTCAGCTGCAAAGATCTGCCATCAATTGTGTCTGTTTGTGTGGGGGAGGGCCAGGGCCAAGCACAGGGGTCTTTTGCTGATGAAAATGATGTTTATTGAACCCTGGAAAGAGCCACGATTTGGTAGCTGCCTGTGCACATGTCAGAGATGACAGAGAAAACAGAAACTGTGTCTGAGTTTGTAGTATTAAGGGTAGAAAGTGTGTTAAATTAGAGCAGACTGAACTCTGAGCTGAGTCCGAAATGCATTGTGTGATTGGACATGCTTTCCACCTCTTGCTTAGAGGTCACAGTTAATACCAGCTATAAATCATTTATTAATACCATTATATAAAATATAAGTATTTTATATAAATATAAAATAAATAATTTATTAATACCATTTATAAATAGTTATCTATTTATTACCATCCTTACCTTTTCTCCTGTTAAAACAACTTCTCTCCTCTGCCTACATGATTAATCCCTGCCTGGATGCGAGTTTGGCTGACAGAGCTGTTGTGCTGGCCCAAGGCAGCTTGGCTTGCCTGGAGTTTCATTAGTCTTCAAAAGGAAGTTTGGGGAAGTTCACCCACTTTGCCCTGTGGAGGACTGCTAGAAACCTGTATCAGGTGGCTTAGAAATCAACTCAGCACCGTGAGCTTCTAGTAGCATTCAGTACATTTGGCAACAATAATCATACTTAGCACTTCTGTATTTTCAAGACACTTCACAGTTACTCAGTCCCTCGGTGAGGTGCAGTGAGACAGCATTGTAGAGAACTGCCAAACATCCCATTTTCTAGCAGCTTTTTCTGCAGTGCAGATACTCACAGGATACCTCCTCAAACAGGTGCCCAGGCCCTCTCCAACCTCAGAAGCCACAAAGTCCAATTCCCCAGGTGCCCAGGGGATATTAGACCTTCCACATGGAAAAAGACCTGTTCTTTACCCTTCCTGCCTTCCCCATCCCCTGCCCCAGCCATCTAGAGGTGCTAGGAGGAGGCCCCTTGCTGCTATGAGGAGAGGTAGGTAGCTGGAACTGCCTGTGGTGGGTGCTTAGGGAGTTGTTCCTCCAAAGATTGGGATGGTTCCTGGTTTCCAGCTAGAACTGTACAAATGCTAGGAACAGGAGGGGAAGAGATACTTACCCTCTTGGAGGAGATACTGAAACAAGCAACAGCACTTGGTGCTGTTTGTCTTGGCAGAGTTGGAATCTGCTGGTTTTGTTTGAATGTGTTTTGTTTTTATAGCCACAGCAGACGATCTATACCACAACCAGGCATGTGGAAAACATTTAAAAAAAAAATCATGTTTCAGTAGGTTTTGGAACTGCAGTCTAGTGGATGTTTGAACTTTTAGATATTTATTGCCCGTTCAGATTTGCATGAAATAGGTCTAGCTGCCATCAGCTTTAAAGGAGAAAACCTATAGTCCATTGGATGGCAACCTTAAAAAAAATGAAGTTTCCCGGAGCTTGTTTCTTGCTTAGGCCACTAAGGGTCCCAAGCAAATATACTGATTTGTCTCTGCATCATTTCTATTTCAGGGAAAGGGAAAAATCATTATTACCACTCCCCCACAAACAATCTGTCAATACAAAGTGCTATGCAAATGCATGCGGTCACGAGCCCACTGCTTCAGCAGGGCGGGCTGCCTTTCCCCCTCTGCATTCCCACGCAATCTTGTTTTGTCCAGTACAGTGTGCCTCAAAATGCTTCTGTGTTTGGACTGAAAGAATTGTGTTGTTTTGAAAGGCTTTGGGCTATTTTGACAATTTGGCTTTGTTTTGAACTTCCTTCTTCAAAAATTCTGCAATGCTTTCATTTATTTATAAAAACTCATTCTCCCACAGATAACTGAAGAAATTCAGCCTAGTCTGATGTTACTGCTAATTTTTAGGAACATTTCTGATTTGCCTTACTGTTGTCAGTGAACAGCTACATTGTCCTGCAGAGAATTCTGTATGAAGCAGTCCTAAGCTTTACTTTCATGAGTGAGCTCGTGAAGAAGGTCATTGCAGATCCCCCAGATGGTTAAACACCACTCAAAGAAGAGACTTGCAGTGCTCTAGATAAATTGCTGAGATCTAGCTCAGGTAGGCCAGATGGCAGAGCAAGGGGTCATATAGAGGCCCCTAGCAGGGAGGTTTATCTAAAAAGCAGGTTGCACATGGATCCAGACTTACTTAAAGTACAAGGCAGCCACCCTCCACCAAGGTCCCACACACATCCTTGTGGACCTTGACAAAAATCTGTTGAGCAATGAGTTAGGGATAGAACTTAAAACAGAGCCTGCTCTCCAGCCCATGGTCTAGAATATTATGATTATTTTTAGGGAGTTCAGCACAATTCCAAGACCCAGGAGCTTCAGGTAAATCTGGAGAAGCTTTCAGATGTGCTGATCATCTGTTTTTGGCTGGCCAGTTGCTAAGAGACAACCTGAGAGGTGCTCACATGGCGGTGAGCCACTCCGTTTTAGTCACTTAAAGCAGACACTTCTTTTAGCACTAAGAATCAAACTTGTCTTACAGCCCATCTGCACTGCTTACCAGCTGATTTTAGCATGATTGATGACAATGCATAGTAATTGCTAATAACTGGGCCTTATTTTATCAACAAGATAACAAGGAGACTAGGTTGTTTCTCTGCATGATGGACAAATAACCCATGTGGACAGTTCAGCTTTTGCTGAGAACAGAATTTTGTTCTTTCCTGCATAGCAGGGCTGATTCCTCAGGGGAGATTCAGCATGGACCTCAGTATCAAAACCAACACCTGAACTGTGTGCACGCATGAAATGTGCACGTTTTGTGCTTTGGTACTCTGTCTGGTTCTCCTGAACCTCGGGATATTCTTGACGGAGCCTGAAAATCTACTTGTTCATTTTTTATTCCTATGTTTCTCCACAGTCTGGCTCCATGCTCTGGCTGTGGACAACTTAGCATTGCCTTCAGTGCCACTTAACAAGGGTCTGCGGGCAAGTGGGTGAGTCACTCACAAGATACTGGACATGCTGTTGTCACAAAGACCATCTCAGCCCACCCAGAGCTGGGCCTCTCTGTGCAGAGAACCCTTTGAAGGGTTCACAAAGCCACTGTGGGCTTCAAAAAGATTTCTGCCTGCAGGAATAGCTTGCAGCATTGAGGCTTAGATGTGATTCCCTGAAAGGTGCTTCACAGCACAGATGATGCTGAGGAGAATCTTAGATACAGTCGCCCATGTTAAAACATGTGCCCTTCCTCCTGTTACAGCTTAAGGTACCACCTGAACTTCTAGCCAGCACCATGATTATGAAGCTGATCAGTAAAAAGCTTTTTCTTCAGGGCTCATCCTGAGCAGAACTTTTCTAAAGCTGGAGGTCGTTGTTATGCAAGGTGGTATTTTGGTCTGGGCCCAGAGCTAACACTTAGGTATTCACTAACTCACTCTTGGCAGGGACCCATGAGGCATTACTTTCACAGTCTTTAAAGGATGAACAGATACTACCTGAATTCCAAAAAGTGCTACCAGGCAGACCATAAAGCTGAATGTACAGTGAGTAGAGTGTTGGGAATGCTAGCTGCAAAACAGTTAAACCCTTCTCTGAAGTCTCGGATGTCACATTATTTGCATGATTCACAGTTAACAGATGGGCTTATGCCTATATTCAGGGGGACCATTCTTTGATTGCAATCATTAAATAATAATTATGACAGTTTATACTGAAAGGAAAACAATTTTGTGATGACACTATTACATCATTTTTTATTTTATTGGTTTGTTTCTTTGTTTTAGTTCCAGTCTTAAAGAAGAAAATCCCTTTTCTCAGTTCTCATTTGCAAAATATGCAGCTAAGAGGACTTTGCCCACCCACACACTTCAACATTTCAGATATCAGTATTTCCATCCAGGGCTGGATGAACTCTTTCTAAACCTGTCTGGAGGAAACATGTTTGAAATCTTTGCAGCAAGAGAGTGAAAAACGGTAGTAGATGCAAACACTGCCATCTCTGCTCTGCCACCATTTTTCACTGCAGTTTTGAATAAGCTGTTCAAATACTCTGTTCTATACAGGAAAGCGCAGCACAGAAATCCTCACCCACTGCCAAGAGTTAGCAGAGTTTCCAAGCTAAAAAAATCTTCAAATGATAGAAAAGTCCTTGCTGCATGGCATTGGATTAAAAGGCATTGGATTAAATCTTCCAAGAGTTCAGATTATCTCACACACATCTGCTTCAGAGCTTCTGACACCTTCATCTGGAGACACTCTGTCTGGCCTTGCTCAAGCACGGTACTTGATGAACTGTACCATGGATCTGAAAAAGCGTGTGGTATCCATGCTGCTCCTCCCCATTGTCTCTGTGTGCCTGCCTGTGGCTACCCATACAACACAGGAAAATTCGCCGTACAACTAAGATGTTCCTGATGGCCTCTGTCTGCCTGAGGGTTCTGCTGCAGAGGGATATGATGTGTATCCTGGGACAAATTTCAACATCATAGATCTGTCTGGGAATAAGGCCTCAATTACATGCAGATCTAACCTGCAGGTGGGCATGGGAGCCCCTTGGTGCTTATGGAAAACTGTCATGGTCATCAGAGTGGGAACTTTACTCCTTTACTGTATTTTACTCCTTTGCTTCATAAAACAGCCATTCAGGTGTTTCTTTTTAATCCACTTCCCAGGAGTGACCCTTCCCAATAGCAGAATCCCTCCTTGTGCCTCATGTCCTTAAGTCGTGCTCCTGCCTCTGCCTCAAAACACCTGTACCCTAACATCTGCTTGCTGTTTATGGCCAAAGAGCCCCAGAGGTCTGTGCTGTGGCATAGTCCCCATGCATTGCTCTGCCCCTGTGCAACCATATCCCAATTGACACTACTACACTGACAGAGCAGGAAAAGAGTTACGTCAGTTTTGAAATCTGTGATTCATTGGATGAAAAGACAATATGCTATTGTTTGTCAGCTTAGGTACAACAGTAGGAACTTAACATTACCAGTGAATTCAGCTTAGAGATGGATCTCAAGCCCTAGCTCCAAAGTTAAAACTCTTAGAGTACTGAAGAGGAGCAGAGAAGGCAGCATGAAGACAAACGAAGAACAACTGCACAGTGTGACTGTGTTCCCACTGTTTCACTGGAGGCCTCTTCATACGACAGCTTTTAGCATGTACTCGTTTCCAATGACACTGCAGCCAGGATGTCAGCTGAGGCAGACTCTCAGTCTGAGCTGACGGCTGTTGCTGTATATTTATGGTACAGCCAGGGGTGTTTCCATTTAATGCCTGTCCGATAGCAGTCACAAGTTCCCTCTTCCCCGGCCTCTGGGTCAGTAACAGAACAAACTCACCAGCCAGTTCCACTTAATTACTGTTCGTTTTTGTTGAAACAAAGAATAAATGTTGCTGTGTGACTGTGGGCTTAACTAATGTGCCTGATTATTAATAGCCAGTTTTGGTTCCCCTCCCAGCCTGTGTGCCACAAAATACATTTCCCTTCTGTCTCCAGGATCAAGCAGTCTGGGAAGTCACTGTTCCGTGAGGAGACTGGACAAAGACCTTATTGAACTTCCCTTCCATTTTAACAGAAGACTGATCTCCCTCTTTATTTTTAGCATGTTATCAACAAAAGTTGCTTTATTGCTTCACTGTTCATAGATGAGGACATAGTTTTGGTACAGACAAACAGTTCTACCCAGAAAAATTCACCACATTGTTCTCCCACATGGCACACATGAAGTGTACTGCTTGGTTGTCTGGTTCTTCTCCCTGCAGGCCTCAAACGCCCACCGCTCCACACAACCTCTCAGTTCCTGCTGAAAGCAGGAGGTATTATCCATGCCCCAAATCCACATTCCCAGCCTCTCCCAGCTTTTTAAAATCCAGGCTTATCTAGTGCCCAGGCATCAGCTCCAAATATTGACCATTTGCAGATCTTGTACTGCACTCAGGTGATGCTCTTGAAGAGGCTTCTTGTCCTGGGCAGCTGTAGGAAGCCTCCTTGCTGGGTATCAGTGGCCAAAGAAGATGTACATTGCACAGGGGAGAAGACTGAAAAGAGAGACCTTATGGATGCCATGTTACTGCTGAAAACTAGCCTTTTCTCTGGTGGCTCCCTCTTATTATTTCAATAGCTATTCCATGTATTTACTTTAAAAGACTTGAAAATTCATACATCCATTCTCCATACATCTGTGTGACTCCCACTGGAGACACAAGGGCATTAAATCCTTCCCCTGACAACAGCTGTAGGAAATATTAAATTTTATCAATGCTTCATTTCTACTTCTTGAAGAGACCGCCTTTCGCTACCTTACCCGCTAATGCTAACAGAATCCCTGTTTCCACTTCCTAGGATTTTAGGCTTGTGCATTAGGTAGAAGGCACAATATCCGCTTCTCCATACAATTTATTATTCACATTTCTTCCTGCTTCAACTCTTCTAATGACAAGTTCAAAACAATTAAGGAAAAGAGTAAATGTAGGAATAATTCAACAAGCTGCTGGTCTCAGGCTGTAACAGGAGCATGTATAGTGTGTATGATGTGCTGGGACTCTAGCAGGGGTCAGTCCTGCAAAGATTATCCAGGGAATAAATGTGTGCACTTAAATGAAATTACAGTGTAAGAGATTAGACCTCCGAGATCCACTGCTTTAAAATGAGGAAATCTCAACTTCCATGATCTTGGAGCAGACCCCAAATCAACAGCTGTTAAGATTTTGTACGCCACTCTGTAGACATTCCTTTATGTGGACCCCACCAGACTGCAGTGAGTGCTCTGCCTAGCCTAGGGCAAATGACTAAGTTAATCAGCTGGAAAACTGAAGAGATCGTTCACATATTGGTCAGATTCAAAGCCTCTGTATTGATGACCACAGCTTGTGATAGCAGTGCTTTGCTGGGTTGCACCACAGTGACTGCTTGGTGGAGCCTCGGTTTCCTCAGCTGGGCACTTTTCCACCATCTCTGTGCTCGGTTCCCAGAAGTGGGCTTCTTGAAGGAGCAAATGTGATGCTGCTGACTTCATCACTGACACTGCAGCTAGCTCCATACCTGGCCTGCGCACTGAGAGTGCAGTCCTGAGTACCAAAGGGAACTTTGCTGCACTTTAACATCACCACCAGGGGCTGTAACTACCCTCCTTCAGCATCCCTTGCACAGCTAGGCTGATGTAAGTATAGGGACTGGTTCTCTGACCATTAGCCTAGCCACCAATGCTTGATGTACTCCTGGTTCCATGACTGTTTACAAAAGCTGAGCTGCTGAGTTCTGGACGCTAACTGACAGCCTGCAGCACCCAAAGGTGCTGTTTTCTTGGGGTGCATTAGCCTGCCAAACATCATTAGTTGGCAGATCTGCAGGAATTCACCGTATCAGTGTTGGATGTTAGCACTGCCAAAGCGCTGAGCCTGCAGCCAGGCGTGGGCTGGTGTAGCCCACTGACAAGTTCTTGTCACTTAGCATGGAGCAGAGTTTGGCCTCTTAGCCATGTCTCACAGGCTTTGTAGCTTATGATATAGCAGCTCGTGCTTGTGGCACTGGAGAAGCCTTGTTCAAAACCCGCTGGCAGTCAAGATAAATGCTTTTACAAGGATGGAAGGAGGCTGGTCTACAGTTTGGTTAGTTCCTCAAGTCTGAACTACCCCTTCTTACTTAAGCACCATTTATGCCTGCAATCTGCAGCCCCCACTCCTGCCCAACTTAGATTTCTTTCTTCATCCTTATATCACTTTACAGGAAGCTGTGCATTGTCCATCCTTCTTCTTTCCAAGCCATCATTCCCCACTCCCAGCCCACCTCAGGCTCACACAAAGTTCACGGGAGCAGAGTCAATTCACTGCAATGTTCATATTTCAGCGAGTGGGTCATATTGGACAGCGCTGCAATGGAAATGCAGCAGTGGGCAGCTGTTTCCCATTTATTCACATGTAACCTTCACAGCACTGTCAGCAGAATATTAAACAAGGTTTTAGCATCTGCTTTTTGGTTGGTTGGGTATCAGCCAACTGCTCCTGAATTCCAAGATTTTCAAAGTGTCTGCATATCTCTTTAGCAGGGTTAGCAAATGTTTATCACTCAGTGCCACAGCAAAACCTCAGCCACCCTTAGCTCCTCTGCAGAACATTATTGTTGGTTGCAAGGATCTGATTGTTGTGGCTTCTTTTACCAAGGCCCAGTATGAGCTCTCCTCTGTTTCCTAGGGACTGTAGGAAAGCTCCAGGCCATACCAGACTGAAAAGAGATGGCCACTCTTACTAAAATTAATGTACCTTTTCTTGGTCAAAAAAACCAACCAACCAACCAAGAAGCTTTAGCCTGCCCCTCAGCTGTTTTAAATCACAATACAGAATTAACTGGGGGCAGTGCAGAAAACTACTGACGGATGCGCTCTTGCTTGCCCCAAGTGACATCCAGGAATTCACATCTATATTCCATGTATAACCCCAAGGACATTCTGGAAAGTCACCATCTGTGGTGGTGGGCTGCAGCTCCTTGAAGCTTCCTTGTACCAGTCAATTCACACCCAGCTTTCTCCCCCACTGTATGTTCAGGTAAGCAGTGGATATTCCAAGCATTCAACTGTCAGTAAGGAAAAGCAGGTGGAAAAAAACATGTCAGAAGGGACAGATGCAATCCTACAAGTCCCCTAATTAGATTTAAACCTTCTCTCTGCACCTGGTTGTATGTCCACCCAGCACTGAGTTGGGTGAACATATTCCCATCTTTCTGTACTGCTCTTTGTCACAGAAAAGCAGAGTCTCAGACCTAATTGTAAGGTCCATAAGTGGACCTTACAACACTCCTTTCAAAGGAAACCTGTGTTTATAAAACTTGGCACATCTGGCTCTACATTCACACATTCTGGTATGCAGCAGTCATGACTGCCACTTTTGGAGACGCATCCTATTTTCTCTGGTAGTGGGACATAGAGGTCTTTCTCAACTCAACTGACATTTAATGATTCTCTTTGTTGCCCTGCTTGTTACTGTCAGAGCACGTTGGATTCACTGCCATCTGAGGTAAGACTCGTTTTATGAGTCTGACAAGAAATGTTGAGGTGTCTGAGATACTTTGGATAATTCATCTGAGAAAGAGAGTGAGCTCCTTGCACAAGAAACATGCTAACCTGTCTGAAAGAACTACAGAGAAGCAACTGAAGAGAGTGTACATGAACAGAAAAATTCCAGTACCATTCATTCAAGCAGCAACAGCAGCATTTCACGTACCCCAGCCTGATCTTTCTCAGGTCTCCATACTCTGAAAAACCTCCCAACATTCTTAATGACTTGAGCACCATTTTTATTTTCCCATGTTGAAGCTTGTCTCCTGCTGAAATCTTCAACTCACTGGGGTAAAATGGGGATAAACTGGTATTATATTTAAGTGGTATGCCAACTATTACTAACTTAAAGTTAATGATGGGAGAGGTTTGAATGGTACATGAATATTAACTGACCTGGGTTCCTGATTAAGATTTGGATACCAGGCCTGGAGCTTGTGCTATGAGCAAGTAAGAGCAATGGTAATGAGCTCAGACAATAAACACTGAAGCTGTGTGGGAACTGTAACCATGTCTTAGTAGGTTTCTATGCAGCACATCAAAATACAACGCTGAAAAGTTCTGGTTATGGGTGAAATAATGTGACTGTTCCAAAAAGCACTGTAGGTGTGGTCAGTGTATATCAACGGGCTGACTGATGATTCATGATCCATTTCCCTTCAATGTCAGGAAGGAGGCTGGGATGTGGATGTAATATCCTAAGAGAATAGGTAATGTTGGGTTATCCATTATTTCCATCTTTTTTCTACTTAGCACTGCTTTTTCTTTCAGAAATCCATGCCATACTGCCAATTTTTGTGCAGCTGTGCTTAAAAGGCTCGAATGTATTTTTTTTATCCCACTGTTTTTGGATTCTGTATTGCTACTAGGCTGGCACAGGCCAGCTTGTCTACAGTAGTATTCTGTGCTCTTCATCTTCCCATGATGCTTTAAACTGGAAGTTTGGACACCTTCTAGGTAATCCTACAAGCGTCCATAAAGCATAACACTTTTTCCTAGAAACGATTCCTACTGGGTGGTATGTTGAAGATCAGGCCTGTTTTTGGTTACACCTCTGAGCTTTGTCCTAGATTTCTCTTCTAGGTCCATCCCAGGTTTTAGTTTTCTGTGCCTCAGTTCACCACTCAAACTGGCTTAATTTTTTGCTCTCCCATCTTTCTGTCTGATGTACTTTTAAAACACATGATGGTGGCTGACTTTTTTTTTTTTTTTCCAGTGACAACAATGGCCTTCCATGCGCTGTTGTCTCTTGAATACTTTGATTTACACACTGATTCATATGTGGCTATAGATATGTCAAATTAAGGAAAAGCTGGTGCTTGGCAACACAAATGTACGCAACACATCACCTTCCCTTAATGACCTTGGCCAGACATCCACAGGTAAGGGGTGTAACTGCCAAACTGACATTTCCCTCAGGAAATGCTCTGTCCCTCCTATGGTTCCTCCCTCCCCTTGATTTGGAAAATCTTTGATAATTAAATCACTGCAAAGGCAAGTGATCTGTTGTTAGAATTCATTTGATAATTCAGCCTAAGCCCCAGGTTTCTCTTTGCACAAATGAAATTTGGTCTGTTCACAACAGGTTGACTCCCAAGCTACCTGCTTACTTACACAAGACCTTTCTTAATTAGATGGCTGAAACAAGCAAAGCATGGCCTTCTTCCCAGCACAGATGACTTTAGGGAAACAAAAAGGCTTTTCATTAAAGAAGTCCTGGAGACTCTGCCATAAGGAAGAGAGAGATATTCATTTCTGGAAGATAAAAAGATACAATTTCTGCTTGGTCACTTACTGTAGGCAGCATCTCCTGTTCTCAGGCAGCAGAGAGATGATGGGTTCAGCTGTTACACTGGGGACCCCTTATTCTGGCTTTTTTTTTTTTTTCCTCCATTACTCAGCTATGTTTCTCTTTAGTAGGTTTTGCTTGAAAGAAATGGATAAAGTTTTATTAAGTGTTATCTTGGACGTGAAGAACAGCAAGACTTGGTCTGGAAAGCACAACCTTTTTCCCCTGTAGCTGAAAGAGCTGCTCTGTAAGTGCCAGCAGACACTTTTTTGCACTGCATAGTCCAAGTACTCCAATGTGATGCAGCACCTGCAGGCAAGTTGCCACATGAAAAAAAAACTATGGCCATGATGGTTTCGATTGTTGAAGTCTTCAGATTAAGCTTGGATTTTTTTCCATTAGAAATCATAGTGGTGCATTGGCATTAGCTCCAAATCCTTATTGAAATATTACACTAAGAATTCAGCTGAGGACTTGAGGATCTAACCATTCTTTTTGGCTTTCATAAGCTACCAATCTCTCTGAAAATAAATTCCACATATCCAGGTATCAGGTCTGTGTTACCAGAGGACCGTACCTGGACTGAGGCAGGCTTTGAATTGCCTGGTGGGGAAGCAGTGTAGCTCCAAACCACCCTCAAGCACTGCAACAGTGCCTGGTGCTCAGCCACGCCATAGAGGTTGTGCCAGTTGGAGAGCTGAAAGCAAGAGCAGAAGGAGATCATATACAACAGGTTCAAATAGAAAAGCTGCCATACCCTTTGTTTACTGCAACAGATATTTCTTTACCAGCCCTCATGCCTTGGGGACAACTAGAAAAATTTCTGCTGAATTGCCCCTGTGACCTGTAAAATGGACTATAACAACTTTCTGAAGATTTCATTCCTGCATCTGTGACGGCTGGAGATCAAACTGCTGCATTTAGTTAACACCCCATGCAAACCAGCTTGTTCTGAGTCACCCATGGCCTCTGAACTCAAAGTACATTTGGGTTCCTAGTAGAAACAGCTGTGAGTTTTCACTGGAAGTTTCCATTTGCTGTATCCAGAAGGTTTCCCATTTCTCAGACGACATGATGGGGATTCCTTAGCAAGCTGTTGAATGCCAAGGCTATTTTTTCTTTGCTACCCATCTCTTGTTCAGGGCAGTTTTTGAGGTACAGAGGGTAGAACCACTTTCTGTTTCCATTTATGTGTGAAATCCCTGCAGTCATAAAAGGTTGGTTCAGCTCTCACCAAGTACAGGATCTGGCTGCTATTTAAACTCACAGCAATAACAATTTAATTACCTTTGAGATTTCTGTCACTGAAAAAGAATGGATTGACATGCTAGAAGCCAAAAATATCACCCACATCTTCACTGCATATCCCATCATATTCTTTTATTTGGTGTCAATACTCATTTGCAAACAGCAGTAAGCATCAATAGACAGTAATAAACAGGAATATCCAGCGACAACCACTTTGTATAGTAGATGCTAGCTGGAAGTTTCTAAATAACATCTAGGATTCATTGTTTCTGGATACTGTCAAGTATCCCAGGGCTCCAAAACATTTAGGAAGTTATTTAGACAATAAATACTATGCAAGAAGTATTTATAAATTTATAATAGAGTAGAAGGATCCCCAAAACTTTACAGCATGGAGCAACCACTAACCATCTGGAGTTGGCAAACAACCCAGGGGTAGGTTAGAGCCCAAGTGTTACTACTGAGGTTTTACAACAGCTTCAGAAAGCATCTGTCTTGCTGGGTCTAGGGGACACAGAACTGGATGAACCCTGACCTGACCTCGCTTTCTAGTTTGTGGCCAGCCAAATCAGTGTTATCTGCTGGCCTCCTGATTGTCTGGTGATATAACTTTTCCTCCCTAGAATCATCCCAAACTAGCACATTTTCATTTTGGGGAAAAGGGCAGAAGTCTTTGTCAAGTTTCATCTAAAAGACAGCTTGCCTCTTCCTTACAGAGAAAGCTTTGTTCTCATCTACTTCCAGAGAAAGCATCCCAGCCCTACAGCACAGCAATATTGCATTAGCTTTCTGCAGGCATGACTCTCACATGCAGTTTCATAAACAGTAATTTTCTTTAGGGAGCCTGAGGGAAAGACGAGGGAAAAATAGGGGAGAGCAGTGGGAAGATACTTACTAGACAACTTGACTTTTCAGGAAGATAGAGGTATACACTGATTTATATCCTTTCGCAAACATGGCTGTCTTGACTTCTATATTTAATATTAGACTTGAACTGCCATTCCTTGTAGCACAAGGATCTCAGATTTTAAGAGCCCACAATGGCAGGAAAGTAAAGCAGCATTCTTGTGTAGTAAGCTGTTGTAAAATTTAAACAGTATTCAAGCATTGCCATTTGTCTACCATAGCCTAACACCAGTAAACAGCAGGGAAATCAGCCCCCTCAATTTCCTTTAAGTATTCTGAGCATCTCCACCTGGCCTCTGCTCTGAACCAATCCTTGCCAGCAAGCCTCTATTTGGAAGGTATGTAAACCTTTACCAGGGGCTGTTATTTGTTATGTTCTACAGGTCAATTTTTGCTCTATTAGAATCACTAAAAATTAGGAGTCACTAAGAACTAGGACTTTAGATCATATTTCTATATATAATAAATAGCATTCTTTTAGCATATGTTCCTGAAAAAAGTCTGTGTATTGTCAGATTGTCAGACAGTGGCTGTTCTTGTGCTGATGAGCTAGTCACAATACAGAGTTTTAATCTGAAAACATAGTTTGGGCTGTGAAAAAGACCTAGCTTCACCTGTGTGCTTTTCATACTGCAGCATCAGAATACCAGGTAAGGAAAATATCTGCGATGGCTTGAGCCACTTTGGCTAAAGACAACAAGTAGAGTCTTCAGGAAGGCTGTACACCACATATTAGACTCTGGGCTCCATCAGTGGGAGAAACAAACTCTGCATGCAAATATGGCAGAAAATCATGCTGTGATGGTCCTGCTGTGCTTCTGGAGCTTGGTTCAGGGCACTTAAAGTGTTCTGGAGTTCCCCAACTCAGTATAGGGGGATAAATATTGCTAGATGTCAACTGGGATCACCACACAGCTGACATGAGCAAGTCCAAGAGGTTCCTAAAGCACCTAGAAGATAACTTCTTGGTGCAGGTGCTAAGGGAGCCAACTAGGAAAGGTGCCCTCCTAGATCTGTTGCTGGAGAACAGAGAGGGTCTTGTGGGAGATGTGGCAACTGACGGCTGTCTTGGTCATAGTGACCATGAAGTGGTTGAGTTTAGAATTTATGGTGACAGAAGGAAAACTGCCACCAAAACTTCAGCCCTGGATATGGGGAAAGCAGACTTCAGGCTGCTCAGGGAACTAGTCAGCAAGGTCCCCTGGGACACTGCTTTTGAAGGCATTGGCGTCCATCAGTGCTGGTCAGTCTTTAAGCACTGCCTCCTAGAAGCACAAGATCAGGCAATTCCAAAATATCGGAAGTCAGGCAGGCGGGGCAGAAGGCTGGCCTGGCCGACCAGGGATCTTCTACTGGAGCTTCAGTGAAAAATGAAAGTGTACGGCTGCTGGAAGGAGGGTCAGGCGACGAGGAAGGAATACAGGGATGCTGCTTGTGTTTGTAGGGAGAAAATTTGTGTGGCCAAAGCCCAACTAGAATTGAAGCTGGCCATGTCTGTGGGAGACAATAAAAAAGTTTTTTTGTTTGTTTGTTTGTTTTTTAGATATATGAACAGAAAAAGGAGAACCAAAGAAAACCCAGCTCCACTACTTGATGGGGAAGGTCTCCTCACAGACAATGACAGAGATGTTTAATGCCTTCTTCGCCTCTGTCTTCAACGCTGATGATGGGCTTCGGGACCCAGGGTGCCCTGAGCTGGAGGATCATGAAGGTGGGAATGATAAACTCCCAACCAATCCTGTGCATGTGCGGGATTTGCTGCTCCACCTGGATCCATACGAGTCCATGGGTCTAGATGGGATTCATCCCAGGACACTTAAAGAGCTGGCTGATGTCATTGCAGGGACCTCTCTCAGTTATTTTTCAATGATCTTGGGAATCTGGAGAGGTCCTGGTAGACTGGAAGCTGGCAAATGTTGTGCCAATTTTCAAGAAGGGTAAGAAAGAAGGCCCTAGCAATTACAGGCCTGTCAATCTCACATCAGTGCCTGGTAAAATTATGGAGAAGATGATCCTTGAAGTTATTGAAGCGCACCTGGGGGACAATGCAGTCATTGGTCCCAGCCAACATGGGTTCATGAGGGGTAGGTCCTGCCTAACAAATTTGATTTCCTTTTATGATAAGATCACCCATCTAGTCGATCAAGGGAAACCAGCTGATATGATCTTTTTGGACTTCAGCAAAGCTTTTGACATGGTTTCCTGTAGGATCCTACTGGACAAAATGTCCAGCATACAACTTAACAAAAACATCATCCGATGGGTGAGCAGTTGGCTGACGGGCAGGGCTCAAAGGGCTGTGGTAAATGGGGCCACAACAGGCTGGCAGATGGCCACTACTGGGGTCCCCAAGGCTCCACTTTAGGCCCAGTCCTCTTCAATGTTTTTATAAATTATTTGGATGTAGGACTAGAAGGTGTTTTGAGCAAATTTGCCGATGACACCAAACTTGGAGGAGTTGTGGACTCGGATGAGGGTGGAAAGGCCTTGCAGAGAGATCTGGATAGGTTGGAGAGCTGGGCAATCACCAGCCGCATGACGTTTAACAAAAGCAAGTGCCACTGGGTGACGAGATGCTGGAGAGCAGCCCCGCAGAGAGGGATTTGGGGGTCGTGGCTGACAGCAAGCTGAATATGAGCCAGCAGTGTGCCCTGGCAGCCAGGAGGGCCAACCGTGTCCTGGGGTGCATCAAGCACAACATCGCTAGTTGGTCGAGGGAGGTGATTGTCCCACTCTGCTCTGCACTGGTGCGGCCTCACCTCGAGTACTGTGTGCAGTTCTGGGCACCACAGCACAGAAAGGACGTGAAACTGTTGGAGAGTGTCCAGAGGAGGGCGACGAAGATGGTGAAGGGCCTGGAGGGGAAGACGTATGAGGAGAGGCTGAGGTCACTGGGCCTGTTCAGCATGGAGAAGAGGAGGCTGAGGGGGGACCTCATCGCAACCTACAACTTCCTTGCGAGGGGGAGTGGAGAGGCAGGTGACCTGTTCTCTGTAATCACCAGTGATAGGACCCACAGGAATGGGGTTAAGCAGAGGTAGGGGAAGTTCAGACTAGACATCAGGAAGAGGTTCTTCACCGAGAGGGTGGTCACACACTGAAACAGGCTCCCCAGTGGAGTAGTCACTGCACCAAGCCTGTCTGAATTTAAGAAGTGATTGGACTGCTCGTAGTCCCATGGTCTAAACTTTTGGGTAGACCTGTGTGGTGCGAGGAGTTGGACTTGATGATCCTTATGGGTCCCTTCCAACTCAGGATATTCTATGATTCTATGATTCTAAATATTTTCCTGAATGGTTATATGGTTATTTAGCTTTCCTTCTTTCCTTCTTTCCAATAAGGTCACCTCTTTATCTTATGCTAGCAAACAGACTGGAAATCAGCTTGTTTCCAGCATCTGCTCCTCTTAGGCATCACTTACAGCTTCTGTAAGAGTACTTCTCTCTTCCTTATTTTTTCTTATATGTCCTTTCCCTTGGTCTCCCTCCAGTCTCTACTATACTTGTGCTCATTGCTCTAACTCACCCCTGCTCTCCACCTCTTCCAAAGCATCACAGCTCTCCTGGCAGTGGGCCATCTAGCACTCCAGATGGCTGCACTTGCTGCTTCTGCCACAGGCTGGGGTAATGAGCTAGCTATTTCAGTAACAAATCCAATGCAATTTGCTTCAGGGAATAGCTATACCAGAATGAGTTACTGCCTGCTTCATTTCTGAAGGATGTGTTCCCTGCTAGCAAAGACCTCTTTCAGGTCTTTGAAGGTCCCTCTGAATATACTCCAGCACTCCCTGGGTGAGGTGTGGAGCAGCCTGGTTTCTCATGAGCGTATACTAGCACCTCTCCTCCGCTTTGGGACTGCTCACCCTTAGCATTATACTGCCCCATGGCTGTTATTTTTCCAGCTGGTATGTAGAACAGAAAGGAATCAAAAGCTCTTTTGCCAGCCTGCGCTGTGATTCAGCCTATTCCAACTTGTGAATCCGTGTTGTATGCTAGGTTTCAGTGCTCTAGAAATCTTTTATTTTCTTAGAACCAGGGCGTTAGGTCTTGTATATGACTAACTCTCCTCGTGGATCCCATTTTGTAACTTCCGAACATTTTGCAAACAGCAGAGACTTTGCAGTAGTTGAGCCAAACGAATGAATATTCTGGCTGCAACTGGGTTGGGCACGCACAGGGTAAAATTTTACCTTGAAACTAGTTTTGGTCCTTGGGAAAGTGAGTGGCAGCACATGGAATGGGCAGTGCATGGTGATGGGGCTGTGTATGGTGGGGGAAAGGGGTGTCTATAACATTGTGCCTCTTCTTGGGTGTCTGTACTCTGATGGGTTCTAGATGAACTGGAGAAAGAGTTTTGGTGGGGAGCAGCAAAGTTGAAACTGATGGTCAATTTCTTCCTAACAAATGCAGTCTGGTTTAGAGCTATTTACCTCCTTTTGGGGCAGAGGTGTACAAATGTATTTACTAAACATGAGCGTGAGAAGCAAAGGAGAGGCTCTGAAACAGTTTCTCTGTGAGGGATGTGAGAGGCCATGAAGAAACATAAGAAAAAAGCTGGGAGGTGCCTGCTCTGCTAGGAACAGTAACTTGAGGTTGGTATGGGATGCCCAGGAGGCGAAGATGAAAACTACTTTCAGCAGCTACTTGAGACATCATGTGTGCTTGTCCTGGGGCCTGTCAAGTAACTTATCACTCTAGCATAAACACAAACATACCACCTTCCACAACACAGCTAGTGAGTTATCATCCATCCCTGTCACAGTGTGGGCTCACTCCTGTCTTAGAGACCCACATGGCCTAACACAACCCCTTGCTCTGTAACAAATCTAATGTGCACATTGACACATCCACAGCCTGCTAAATCCTGCAGTAGATTAGGAATGTATTTATAGAAGCTGAAATGAATATTAACAAGCTGTCCTCTGAAATCTAATTGTGTCTCCTAAAATTGCTAGGTTTTCAGCCAACATAAATTAACATAAAACTACTGCTAACATCTCCTCTGGATGAGGGGGTGGAAAGCAGCCCTCCAACGCAGAGACTCCAGATCCTAATTAAAAGCAGTAGTTCAATGAATGGGACCTCCTGTCTCCTCCCCTACTAATTAGCAGGATATTGCTGTAATCTCCTCTCTTGCTAGACAGCTTACTCATCTCCCCCTTAATGACTCCAAAATGGTTGCTTTTTCAGTAGTACTTCCCTGCTGAGCTCTGCTTGGGAGTTACCATCCTATATGGGAAAAAAAACATTTTTTTCAGTTCTTCAAACCTTCTCCAATCCAAAACAAAAACCTCAAGTTCCTGAGGCACATGTCTGGGTTTAGGGTTTAATTGCTGGGCAGACTGATCAGTTTTTGCAGTCGCATATCTAAACTCTCCCTTTGTAAATGCAGAAGCACAGGCTCTAGAAAAGGTTGGGCTCCCATATGAGGGGAATAGTATTCTGCATGTGCTCTGTTTGTGGGGGCCAGGCTGGCAAGGTGTAGTCAGCAGGCAGCATCTTTCTCCTGGCTCTCGGCATACAGCTCAGCTGCTGCAGCTACATGAATGCAGAGTGGGTTGTGGCTTGTCTGAATTTGTGTTCTGCCTCTGGTCCTTGAGGTTCTGATGACCTAGACACCTGGTCCTGTGCCTATGGGCTGGAATAAAGTGTTGCTCCTACTAAAGAAGCTTTCACTTTAGCTTTGCAAGGACCATCAGACCCACTAACCCCTAGTCTTTAAACACCTAGGAAGAATCTGAACACTGAAAGCACTATTCAAAATGTTTTCTGCACATAAACCCTAAAACACTTCATGCCATGAATTGTCGGAGGGAGGGAAATGTCTGAGCAGTAATTTACAGCATAAAGTAGAGGTTCTTCTAGAGCTGGATAAAAGGAAACCTCAGGCGTGGGGATATGTAGAAAATGGTCTGTGTGTGGCTGTATAATCTGCCTGAAATGCCAGTGTGTGTGAATTTAAACGTGCACTTCAGAAGGTGCTGCTCAAAGGAAACCGCTCTTCTGCAAGGGGTTTGGAAGTAACAAGGGAGACTGACACTGAGCCATACCAATCAGCAGCCACCTGCATGTGTGAGCTTCCCATGCCTCAGCACTAAGGGGTTATCACAAATTTTAGGGAATGAATTAGATTACCAGAATGGGTTGTTAGTAATACTGCAGAGGCATTTCTACTGCAGAGTGGCTGAAGTAGAGTCCCAAACAGCTGTATATCCTCCAGAGCCTCTGATCTCCTTCCAAGATTCAGTTGCAATGACAAAACTTCTCAGGTCCAGCACGGCTCCACCAGGCACTGCAAACCTCTTAGTGCGTTGCCATCTGCTGGCACTGCCTCTAACTGCTTCCTACCGGGGGGAGCAAGAGAAGGGCATCTGCAAAGGGGGATGTGGGTCAAGCAAGCCTGAAATGGAACTGCCTGATAACTTATTTTCCCTAAGCTCCTCAACCAATTGCCTGTGCTGGTTTAGCCGAACTTGCACTAAGGAGAAGAAAGCTTTGTTGTCCTGTTGGGAGCCTGTTCCTAGGATTTGTTCCAATTTGAAATGATTTCTTACCATCACCACCCAACAGGCTACATGAAACAAAACAATAATTTAGCTTCTGCAAAGCCTTCATTTCATCTGACATGAATCAAATAAGGCACATCACAATTAATGTTTTAATGTAACACTAAGCTAAAACTCTGCCTCTGGAGCTTGTTTCCTCACAGAATAGCTCAAAGCATAAACTGGTACAGTTTAAGCAACGGCTGTTCTGATTTTGAAGATCCTGTAATGGGGAAAAAAAATAATTAAAAAAAAAAAAAAAGTTCCTTTTCCAGTTTAGGGATAAATCACTTAATCCTGTTGAGCAAACTGGAAAAGGTGTGTGTAAATCTGGCTGCATCATTGCCAAGAAGCACCTGTCTGGGCCTGACTAACCACTGAGGATGATTTGAGAACTCAAACTCACAGGCTCAGGTGGGCTTGCTGAGGCTGTTTGCCATTGATGTTGTTAGGTTCTTGCAAATGTATAGTCTGTGCTGAAACTTGTATGAAGAATAGCCAGTTTATAGGAATTGGACTGAGGAAGTTAAAACAAGTCTATCAGATTAGTTCCCTGAATTAAATAATTGTAATTAAGTACTAACTGTATTGTTCGGGTTTACCTGAATCTCTGGTCACAGGTGATCACTTCCAGCAGGAAGTAATGTGATGCTGTACAGACACTGAATGTTATGATGATGAATACTCATTATATGGCCATCAGTTCTGTATCTGGGTGAGAACAGACCTCTGTGGATGCTACCGCTCACTGAGTTGAGCGGAAGTCACAGTATTTTAGAGCTTGCAGTGTCCTTGCATAATTCCAAGGCAGAAAGCCAAGATCTTTCTTGTTCTAGCATCTCGCTTCTCCGCAAAGCAGGGAGGAGGGTGTGAAATGCAAAATGTGTAAGGAGAGGTCATTCATTTCTTTTTTGCCACAGCAATTCTTCTAAACAACCAGACCAGCTGTTATGCCTGCAAGTCCCTCCCGCATTTCATGGCCCACAGCTACTGCCCTGCTACTGGAGCATGGTGACTGCTTATCGCCCCCCCGTGTCCTTCCCTTCCTTTCTAGGGAACAAACAGCACGTTTGGGAGCAGCAGTCACTCCTAACTGATTAACGCTTGAACAGGGATCACTTTTTTTCACTCCTGATGCTCAGCATTGCCACAGGGTGGCATCATTGTTGTCTTACAGACACCTTTGGCCTAAGGAAGTGGCCCAAAGCAAGAATGGTTAGCACTGAGGTCCTGATGATGATTGCTGCCAGCAGATGAGCTCTCATGGGTCTCCGCAGGTCTCTGCTGCTTTGCGAGGCACAGGGGAGGTACCTTTTGTGCACTGAACTTATGCAGGCACGCTTATCTGTGGCGCACAAATATTTCCTGTCACATCTGCCAACCTCACGGGGAGCCAAAGGGCACTGGTGCTACTTGCGCTGTGAGAGTGATGTGTGTGCGATGTGGATAATCCACTCCGTTGTGATTAGCACTGCCCACGGTAAAAGTAGACCTCTCTCAAGGTGCCTCTTTCGCACCTCTATGGAAGAAGTAACGAAGGAGGCCTAAAATGGATATCCCAAAGTAGAATGTGGGAAGTACATAAAGTAAAGAATAAGAAATTTTCTCTAGCGTGACCAGCCCAGAGGTGAGTGGGTTTGTATAGGCTTAACAGTAAGGCAAGCCCTGCTTTAATGACTGGCTGTCAAGGTTACGTCTGCAGAAGTAGCCCTCAACCTGGAGATTTGGGCCAGTGGCATGTAATAACTTTATCTTAAACTGGGGGGGAGTTCATAATGAACAGAACATGCATAATCTGAAGATGAAATGCCATCAGAATAAACAGTGGAGTTTCTGGTGTCAGCTTCAGGAGAACTGCCTGATGCCATCTCTCACTTGTCAGCACAACTCTGGTATGCATGCAGGGAGCAGATGAGCTGCTGAAGTTCAGATCAGAGTTTCAGTGCTTCTAAGTACAGCTATTTGGAAGATGGTGTCTTAAAGCATTTCCATACCTTAACCTTTGTTTTAGAGATAAAACCTACATGTAGCTCTTAGTAAGTCCTCCGGAGGTATCTAAAATCCCTGGATGCATCGATAGCTGCTAGAGGCAGGACTTTGCCTATCACATTTTTCTGAAACCTGCTTCCTTCACATGCTTAGAGTACTCAAGGATGCCTTGTACCACAAACAGACAGGGTGCTGCTGGCTCCTGCATGCAACACCCAGCTTTCCAAAGCCTTGTAGTAATCTAGGAGATGTGGTTCAGTTTAGCATGGTGTCTGCAGAGTTGGATCTAGTTGTTGGAGAAAGGTGACTGAAGATGTCAGCTATAGTGTATTTTTTTCATTGTGGCTGACTGTAATGAGTCTGTGTCCTTCTAGAGTGAGGGACTACATCTATGCAAACAAGAATGTGTTCATTGGTATTTTAACAACAATCTTTGTGTGCTCACATATTCTAATTTGTATGGGGTTTTGAGCAGATAACATCTCAGATTAAAATGAATTTGTTTATTTCTGTATCTACCTTTAAATTTCAGTGTAGATTCAAAGCAATGATTACCAGTTTCTTAGATAAATACGTGCCTGAAGAACAATAGCAAAATAGCTAAGCAGTATATGCAGCCATAAAAAATCATTTGCTACTGTTCTCTGTGATTTCTTAGGATAAAACAGGTTGGAACCATCCCCTGAAAGCAATAAGACACCAGCACAAAAGCACTTTCCCACTCTGCTCTCTTTGTTCTTGGAGAATGTAAAAACCTTTGAGCTGCCTCTGTCTCAGCTGTTATACTGGTAGAGGTGAGCAAGCTGAATGACAATTATTTCTACTATGTAGCTGACAGCTCAGCACCTCTGCACAGCAGCTGAGCTCAGCCAGAATCCGCACTCAAAATACTGATTGCTCATCTTCCAGAAGACAGGTTTCCTCCGAGCCTTCTACTTTCCCTGGGAGTTTGCCTCCCATGTGCTGCTGCTAGAGATCAGGTGTGTTGGCAGAAACACGGGCTGAAGGAGAGCCCTCTACCAGTAAGGGCTGTGTGCTCCAAAGACAGTGGGGGCATCAATTGTGAGTAATTACAGGAAATGTGTTGGGGTGTATGGATGTGAGAAATGCTAAGGACTATGGAAAAGGAGGATCTGTATAGGATGGGGACTTCTTCACACATTGGAGTGAGTTCTGATTCAGAACCAAGAGCATTGAGCTTGCCTTCCTACTCCTCTTGTAAACTTTGTAGGCCTGTAGTCTGCCAATCATACAGGATGATCATGATTTTCTTGCAACTCCAAAGCTCAAAATGAGCCTCAGAGGTTGAGAACTCCAGGTTGGTGTAATTTGCCCTCTTATTACTTATAGTCTTTGTCCTGTACTGTGCTGAATATCTTCTCAGAGTTCAAAAGCTCCTAATGTCTACTGAGGCCACAGTAGGCATTTTTCATCTTCTGTTTAAGATTTTAGTCTTGTAGGTCAATTATGAAGGAACTTCTAGTCTTGGTCATGACCCTACTGTTATGATGCAGCCCATGTGACACCTCTGTGAAAGGAGACATCTGGATTTCTTGTGGTTCCATTTGTCATGACCTTAGCCAGAACTTGCAAGCCATATATCATACTTAGTTTGGTCAGCAAAAATGTACTGTCAACCTCTGTGAGGCTCTGCATGTCCCCAGGGTAGAGGCAAAGCATGTGGCAGATGTTTCCATGGTGTTCTGCAAGCTTTGCAAATTGCTGTTAAGGAAAAACAGTGCCACTGGATTGCCACCAAAATTTGGCTTGTGGAACCCACTGGCTGTGGCAGGATTTGTATGGGATCATGTGGGGTACTGTGGTGGGGGTGTTGCAGTTTCTGCTATCAGGAAATTTGTTTTCAGCTGCAGAAAAAAAACATTGATTGAGATGGTTTGCTTGTAATAGGGAGGGGATGAGCCAGATGAAACCCAGTGCAAAAGGTTTTCTTTGGATGACAGTTGTGTGTTTTAGTGCTTTTTCATATCTGGATGTGTAGGGAAAGTCTTCAGTGAGTCATTGAATTACACATTATGAGCTGCATTGTTTCCAGATACTTACAAAGGGTTTATTAGCCTAGGGAATGGCGTTTTCATTTGCAGCATGCTTCCTGTTGATCCCACAGAACATGCATGGCCCATTTGTCCCAAATTTCAGCAGAAGTTTATCTGAAGCCAAAGTAATCTGCTGAAGTTGAGGGGGGCTTGCCAAGGGTACAGGGCTGCGGCGTGGAAACGTTGACTCAGCACAGCTGGCGGGATCTGGAGGCTGGCTCTGGAGCAGTGACAAGTCGCATCCAAGGGGTGCTGGTGCTGGGAGGTGCAGGTGAGGAGCCCCACACCGTCTGGCTGGTGGAGGTGGCCGTAGAGCTCAGCCAAACAGTTGGAAGCTTCAGCTTGCAACCTCTCCTCCTTCCCCAGAAAGTTTTGTCCCTGCTGCTCCCTGGGATTTTTAAAGATTCAGGCTATCTGTGACTTGAGTCTGAACCGCCTCTGCAGAGGTTACAAGGCTTGGAGAGGTGAAGCCATGCTGTGGAGGTATTCCTCCACCCTTCTCTCCCCAGCAGCAAGCTGACTTTGGCTCGCTAGCATTGGTATTTAAAAGACTTTCAGATGTGTGTGGTCCCTGTAAAAATAAATCTCCAAAGGAAACAAATGTTATGTGGTGAAAGTCTGCCAAGTCCCCCTTGCTTATTAGCTCACAGTATCATGTAGGAGGGACTTAACTCTATAGGTTAATACAGGAGAGTTCTTCAACAAACTGTCAGCTCCTCTGAAAACTCAGGCTTAAAGCCTGTTGCTCTACAGGGTCAAGAGTGAACCACTGGCTTTACGGGCCTTAGTCTTTGACTGCTCTGACATATTCAGCAGAGCCCTGAAATGGCCACGTGTGATTTCAGGGGGCTTTGGCATATAAGATCTCATCAAACAAGGCTTTGAAAGGAGTGATCAAGGATGACATTTTGAAAGCAGTCCAAAAGCACAGAGGTTAAAATAAGAAAAGTAATTAAACATGTGCAGCTAAATAGACTGACTGGAGTACGATGATCCAAGACTTCCTTCAAAAGCAATGATTGCTTGATTTAATTTTTTCCAGAATTCTCATCTGTGGTGCAGCCAGACTTCAGCTGCTTATCACCCCAACTTACATCCTGATGGGTAAAACGTGCTGTGCTCTGAAGATAGAATTATTTTGTAGGGCTCAGGATGGTATATAGCAAAGCAACAGGGTGGTGGTGTTGACACAGAAAGCACTTAAGACTGACTTGTGATGATAGAAACTGGATTTTCTACTTATATGTGGAGAAGTTAGCAGAGAAGTAGTCACAAAATCCCTTTTACCTGCAGTCTGCTCCTCTCCAAAGTACCGCAGTTGCCCAGCAATGTCAACAAACATGTCTTCTTCCAGATTTAGTTACACAGGCAGAAGTTTAAATGTTAGCTTCCCGAAGGAAAGATGATTCACCTGATTTAAAGCAGATATTTTAATCTGAAAAGCTAAATTTATCTTTCCCTTTTATCTAGATGCAGTTACTGATGGGAAGATATTTTCCAATTCTCAATATCTCATGCTGCCTAATATGGTTCAGATTAGCGTCTCAGAGGATATTATCTTCTGAAGTAAGTTTTGACCAGCATTAACTCCTTGGGGTCTCTGAAGAATCTCATCTGCCTGACCAATAAAAACAGTCAGAAATGGGCCCTTATACTAATCAAAAAAGCGTTATCTCTATGCCATGTTGCATAGCCCAGGAGCAAGCACCAGGTTTCTAGCCAGAGTAGTTCTGCTTAAATCTGAATGCTTTTAAAAGCAAGTGCCCATGCTCCAAAAAGCTTCTGGCAGTGTCCTAAGCAAGCACGTCCATATACACACACTTCATCTTCTTACCAGTGGGCATGGTCTCACATGTGGAAAGAAGTCAAAAGCCATCTGTTAGTGCTGTTGGAGACCACGTGCTGTCCTCAGCATGCCTCAAACAAGTCAAACTTGGGAGATAAATTGTACAATTCCACTGACTTCATGAATTTTTGCCATCCTGCCACGTTGCTGCTGACTAGTATCTAGATGCCTCAGACATGATCCCAAACAGTTTGCCTCTTCTGTGTCAAAGTTACGTGCACCACTGAAGACTAAGTTTGTTTTTCTATGTTCTTGCTCTTACTGCACTTAGCACATGCATAATAATTTGTACCTTTGCATTTAAAAATATGAATACATGTATAGTTACAACAGTGCTATAGGTAAGAATTGATAATCCTGGACAGATTAAGCCCATGGTGATGCATCTCCAGATATTTTCTAATTTGGGAATGGGAAGGAGAACCCTTGAACTCTTGCATCTGCATGCTGAGATGTACTGACATGCCCTGAGAAGCACAGTTCCTGCTCCCTCTTGTGTTCCTCTCAAGTGCTAATTGCAGAGGAAGGAGAGCAGATCTGGGGCTTCCTCTGTTGTGATCCCACCGAGCATAAAGGGAGCAGCCGACAGCTTTTGCAGAGGGTGTAGGGGAACTTTATATGAATAAAAGGATGGTTGCAGGGAGTAAGGAAACTTTACAAATGTCATGTGTGAAAGTTGCAGGGGAAACAAAGAGGAGCTTTTGATGGATTTGTCAGCATTCCTGGACTGTCATACACAGGGCAGACAAAGCTGGAATAAATACTGTTTTTTTCTGTATAAATGAGTAATGTGCCAGAATGACAAAATCTGATGTTTTCACTCAAAACAGACACAGCATTGTTAGGAAATATTTCCTTCTACAGATGGGTAGACCCTCCCATTTCCAAGGCTTATTCTCTTCTAACGTAAAGAGGGGACCAGCACCAGCAGGGTCAGGAGCAGGGCTTGCAGTGTTGCTCATCTCCTGGCAGAATGGAAATCTTTGTCCAGAAAGCAGGTGAAAGATTTTGCTGTCTCAGGGAAGGAACCTCTTGCGATTTTGCAACAGCTGAATCCCTCTGCAGTGGAATCCAAACTTCTCTTCGCTTGGGATTTGAGCCAGGTTGAATCCGTTGGGTTAAGCTTGTGGTGATTGACTCCATCCCCAACCCCTTGGGTACTTGAATGAATTCAGAGCTCTGGCTTTGGCTTATGTCCAATGTTAACAGAGAAAAATTATTCAGGGCCACTGCATGCAGAACCACCAAGTGAATTGTCCCTTCCTGCTTGCCAGTGTAAACCATGAATGCTGTGTAAAACCCATACAGCAGCAAGACTGGGCCCAGTGCCACTGGACAACTGTTTTCTTAGTTGCTTTCCTAACACACTGGAGTTCTGTGCCAGCATCGTAACACACTGTAGGCTTGTAGCCATGACCTCCCGGTACTGGTAATCCTATAAAATTGGTGCATCAGTCTAATTAAGACCTTTTTTTTCAGTGGGGCCAGATGCATTCTTGGTGAAGCTAGAGCTAAGGAGATTTTTTTTTTATTTTTTATTTTTTTTATTTTTTTTTCAGAACACAAGCTCCAAACTTGCCCCTTTAAACTCCTTCTTTACCTGTCTATTAACATATCCAGAGCTGGAAAGAACACACCCTGTTTTTCCCCCCCTCAGATACAGAGAAGATACAAGCAGCTGAATGATGATAGAGTAAAACCCACCGAGGCAAAGTTACTATGAAGGGATCGAACAAGGCACTAGGACCTAGGAGGCGTCTCATCCACCCTGTCAGGAATTTCTTGCTTGGAGCTCAGACAACAAAGGCAGAGTGAGCCTGGTTTTCTTTCTCTCAGCATCTCCACCCTGTGCGCTGAAAACCGGTGAGTAGAACTCTTTTGAGTGACTTGCATGCAGAAAAGTAACAGATGTCAGATGGAAGGAGGAATCTTTCTCTTAGTATCTTGCAGCATCTGCAGAGCATTTTTAAAACAAAAACCCTGCATCCTCTGATTCATTCCCAAAGTTGCTTGGATGTTTCATTGTTCAGCACATGACACAAGCCTGAATCTACCCCAGCTAGCATCACGGGGAAAACATTCCGAACTTGGGGTTTCTTATATGGATTGCCTGCATTGTCATCTGCTTTACCACAGGCTGGGGACAATGATTTTTCACGTGTAGGTCACGGTGACATTGTAAAACGCAGGCAAGCAGCTCAGTTCTGGCAAATGTGAGGGATGGGGAAGAGATAGCAACAGCTTTTCCTACATTTATACCTGGCTGCCGAGTGCGGGCTGTGAATCCAATTTCTGCCCCATGTTAACATGCAAGCAACATACATGAGTTGCATGTTCCTGGCTGCACTGAGGGAGTGGAAATCTTTCCGTTGCAGGGCTGGGGGATTCCTCCTCCTTTTGTGTTGGGGTTTGGTGCGGGAGGAAGGTTGTTCTTGGGCATAAACTAAGGGCTATGCAGAAATTCCTGATTAGTGGCTGTCAGCTCAAGTCCCTGCTTTTCTCTGCTTTTCCCCTGCGCTAGGAGCCCCCTGTGCTCAGAACAATGGAAGGTGAGCTGGCAGGGACAGCGTGTCCCTTGGGCAGGGGCACTTCCATTGATTAAATCACTTCAGGCTGGAAGGGGGTTGGAAATAGCCCCTTTATTTTCTCCTCCTCATGAAAGGGGGGCAGAAATGCAATTCAGAAGCGGCTCAGGCTGCTGAAAGGAGCTCATAGAAGCCTCGTTTCAATGACAGATTTTTTCTTTCCAGTCATTTCTTCTTAGAGATGTAGGCTGGTCCTGGGAATTGATTGATGGGCTAGGACGGGGCTGCGGATAGGAGGAAGGGTGGGCTGGATCTCATTGCTAACCCTTATTGAACAGGCTGTCACAAAGAAACTGCTTATTCCCCTGTGACCATTCTTTCATAAATGCCAGTTTATTCTAATGTTAAATATTCAGATGCTCTGGTTCCTTCCGTGGTTCGACAGATTGAAGGGCTGACTCACTGGGATCTCCTTGTTTTCTGTTGCCAAAGGAAACCTCACAGGGCTCAGAGGTTTAATTCATTGCCAACTGGTGTTTGGATGAGTTTTTTGGGGCCGAGCTGCAACTGTCATGTGTCCCTTTTGGCCCCGAGTCCCCTCTTATGGCACTTTGAAAACTCCCAGGTGCAGGAGCAGACTGCTCTCTAGAAATGTGTTCCCTGCCCCCAGTAGTTGGATCCCTTTCAAAACGCAAGGACCACTCCTAGCCTCAGCCCCCACAATCAATATAAATCTGGGTCAGGGGAGGGGACACTTCCCAAATACATCTGTCCTGCTCCCGACACAGCGCTTGCATTAGTGTCTTTTTTCTCTGGCTTGTTGGTCTGCTTGGCTCTAACCTGTCCCCTTCACGCTTCTTCTCTCCCCATCTTCCTGCTCAGCTTCAGATCTTTAGGGTTCACCAAACTATGGAACTTGATTTTGGACACTTTGACGAAAGAGACAAGGCGTCCAGAAACATGCGAGGCTCACGTATGAACGGGTTGCCCAGCCCCACTCACAGTGCTCACTGTAGCTTCTACAGAACCAGGACCTTACAGGCGCTGAGCAATGAGAAGAAAGCCAAGAAGGTGCGTTTCTATCGCAATGGGGACCGCTACTTCAAGGGGATTGTATACGCCGTGTCCTCTGACCGCTTCCGAAGTTTTGATGCTCTCCTGGCTGACCTGACCCGCTCCCTGTCCGACAACATCAACCTGCCTCAGGGAGTCCGCTACATTTACACCATTGATGGGGCGCGGAAGATCGGGAGCATGGATGAGCTGGAGGAAGGTAATTAGCATCGCTGCTTGGTGCAGTGAGGAGGCGGGGTGAGGAGGGGGCTGCACCACTCAGTCTGCTGCTAAGATCACATTTCCTAGGGGTTCTGGGATGCTTCTGCCCCTCTGGGCTGAACCTGCCCACTCTCCTTTTACCCCCAGAGAGGCGGCAGCCCCCGGGGAGCACCCGGCATGCTTGCTCTGATGCAGATGCGGAGCTGGAGGGGCGTGTCTGTCTCTTGGCGAGCCACGGCTGCATCCAGTGCTCAGGGGGCTGTCTGAGGGTGTCCCTGTGTCTGTCCAGGCTGCGAGGGGGGGTCCCATGGGGGTGGATAGGTGTGAACGGAGAAAGGGGAGGTGCTGGGGGTGTCATCTGCTGGACTTGTAGGTAATGGAGGTGTCGTGCAGCGTGTGTGTAATGGGGGGTGGGCTCATGCAGTGTGTGTGATGGGGGTGGCAGGGATTTATGAAATCTGGGGGGTGCATTGGGGGGTTCATGCACAAGGTGTGTGGCAGGGCGTGGGCTGGGCTGTGCAGGGGTGTTGGGAGTGGAGTAGGGCGTTGGGGTTCATGCAGGGTGCCCATGGTGGGGTGTGTGAGCGGTTCACACTGCATTTGGGAGCATGGAGGGGTGTGTCGGGCGCTCGCGCAGTGTGTTGGGGGTTAATGAACAAAGCGTGTGCACCGAGAGGGATTTTAGGGGTTTGCACTCGGCAGAATTTGGGGTTTATACATTTGTGTGGAAGAATGTGCGAGGAGGGCTAACTGCAGAGGAGGCACTGGGATTCCTTGGGGGGGTTCATGTTCGGGGTGCACTGCAGTGGCTGTGTGTGAAAGGGAGAGTGCCGGGGGCTCCTGTGTGGAGCTGTGTACAGAGGGGAGGTACAAATGTTCAGCTGGGGTGTGTGTGTAGGCGGGTGTATCTGGGGAGTGCTTCTGCAGGGACTGTGTGCGGTAGGGACTGCTGTGGGGTGGGCTGCCGTGGTAGGTTTGTGGGGAAGTGTGGAAAGGCATCTAATGCATGGAAGATGTGAGCGTGCAGGGGATGCTTGGGGCAGGTTTGAGTGTTCCCTGCTTCCAGAGAGGCTGGCAGCATTGCCTGTTCCTCTGGGCATCACTTCGGCTGTGGGATGAAGGATGAGACAAAAATCCATCCTTCTATCTGGGATGGGTTTGCTCCCACGGAGCTCAGTGCAAAGTGTGCCAGTGCGTGGGGAGCTCCCTCTGCAGCGGGTGGGTGCTGCCAGGAGGATGCCAGGATGAAATTGCTGCATGGCCGTGTGCTGTTGGTGGCACAGCCTGAGCAGGCTGTGTGGAGGACACCCACAGCGATTGCTTTTCTCTGCCTGGAACAGTTCAAATACTCCATCCTTTGTCTGGATGTACCCTGTTGCAAGAAAAGAGGTGCTTTTCCCTGTTCCTTTTCCTGCCAAGCAGATCACCTGGCTGATTTGGCTACTTTAGAAAAACCACAGGGCTTTTGCTGTGAGCCTCTCTGAGCCACTGAACTGCAGGGGCAGCCTCAGCAGCAAGTCATTGTGTGACCTTGACTTGAGCCGCCTTCCCTAGGTCTCTATCTGCAAGTGGGATATTCGTTTCCCCAAGATACTTTGTGGGGAAAAGCACACAGTGGAATGATACCAGTTTTCGTACAAGCTGGTGCCTTTCAGAGAGATGACGCAGTCCTAGTGGAGTTATTCTCAGCTGAGTTACCATACAGCTGTCAAATGGAGGTGTGGCCTCCCTTAATTCTAGAGATTCTGTTCTTTGTTTCTGTGCTCTCTTTAACATGGCTACAGCCTTTCTCTAATGACAGCGCTCAGTCCTGCTTGTCCTAGGTTTTGTGTATGTCTTCAGGAGTAACTCTATAGGAGAAAATGCAGTTCTCCTACCCTCTTCCTGCTTTTTGTCAGAAGTTAACAAGCCTTTCATTATTATGCCTGGTTTTCACGTTCTTCTTTCTGCAGATAAGTACTTAATTCTTGAAAAAAAAATATATATATATTTTACTGGTTGGGGTACAGGCAGGATGTGCCGACATTTGGGTTCTGGCTTTGTTCTGCCAAAACAGTAGCTGGAAGCAGCACTGAAGACGTGTCACCGAACCCAGAATGGGATTGTGTTGCGGTATCCCCAGCAGAGCATCAGCAAGGAAAATACAATGAGCAGAATGAAAACAAAAGAATCCAATGTCTCAAAATGCAACAGCAGATCTGTGTGCTGTTATTGACTGTTTAATGATTATATTCCCGTACTGCTGGAATGCCCCTATTGTAGAAAAGCAATCTTGAAGAGACGTTGTTTTTGATAATGAATACTGTGGTTGCAGCCAGCCTTGTGGTAAGCTATGCTATTAGCTTGGGTGTTCGCATAACTGCGTGCTAGGTACACATGGGAACAGAACTTCAGAGTATTTGCACTGCGGCATACAAGCACAGGATGGGTACTAACAGTATGTTTCCCATATAAATTAACTTTCTGGTTGGGGACTGAGAGTGTCTAAAGCAGTTTAAGTTGTTGTAATGTGACTATTCTTGCAATTTCCAATAAACAAGTGTAACCTAGGAAAAAAAGTCATGAAAGAGGGGTTAATCTCCGTTTGATCTGCAATCACTGGTAAATTACTAATATTCTTTCACATCACACTTTGTACTGGATTACTTCAGCATGATTAAAAATGTTTATATGGTGCACTGGGTGCACTTCTCTCTGTAGGGTAGAGGAGTGATGCTGCATAATGTCAGTAACCTTGAGATATGTATTTCAGGTGAACAAAAACACTTGGTGTGCTAATTAAATGGTCCTTGGAAGTAACCCTTCTGGTCTCCAGAGCCAGACTTTGTAGGCTTTCCTCACCTGGCACTAGGGGCCTTTCTCCTGAAGTTCTGGATAAATGTTTTACTTCCTAATCCGTCTGAAATGGTATGAGTGAAGTCTCTTCTCTTCTTCTGATCACATTTCTCTTACCTATCAGTTGGGATGTGCCTCCTGGTCCTTTCCAGTACTGGACCCTAAAGCCTTTCTCATTTTGGAGGCCCACCAGGACTCTGCCAACTACGAAGTGCTTTCTGCTGCCTGCTGAGTTCTTACCTGTCACTGCTGCTTGTTCTGTGCCAGAGTTGTCTATGTCCATGTCTTCCAGTGACCTTCTCTCAAAATCCACCATTTTTTTTTCTCTCTCCCTTTCACTTATAATGGCAGTCTTCCATCACTGCAGTCATTATCTTAATCTTGACCCCCCAAATTTTCATCATCGGTTTTAACACATCTGTAAATAGTGCCCAAGTACCTGCTGCCATTTTCTAGGACTGCATTCCTCATTAATCTACATGTTGCTTTAAGGCAATACAGCATCCTATTACTTCCCTCTTACAGCTGATCCTGACTTAATGGTCAATTACTGACAGCATCCTCTACTTGCATGCTCCCTTTGCTAAGTCAGGAGTGAGTGTTGGGCCCAAGTGCTGCTGTCTAGCATGGTTGTTCTGGTTAATAAGCAAATCTTGGAAAAGAGCACCAGGTGAACCTAATATTATAAGGGGTTCTGGTGACTGAGGCTTTAGGAAATACATGAAGTTGCCTTTATAGAGTACTGCTGAGCCACCATTGTAACAGTTAATTCTGCACCTGGTGCAGTGAGAACTTGAATATGAAAGATGCTAAAAAGGAAAGCAGCCATCTTTTCCAGCCTTGTTCACATTGATATTAGGGCAGCTTACATTGTCATTCAAGTTTCTACTCAAATCCTCATGCCTTTGACAAGGTGACTTGTTCCATGGTTCATTTTGAGCACCCACGTGCTTATGGACCCATTGCAATGAGATGGCAAATCCTCCCTGCCTCAGCTCCGACTGCTCTTTTTCTTTGAAAGGAGGGCTGGATAAAGGCGGAAGCAGATGCTACACACTGACTTCAGCAGCAAGGTGTCTTTAGAAACTCTACGCTTGGCCATGTATTCTGAACTCAGGTTGCAACTTTTTGTCTCCCTTGTTCCACAGATGAGCTCTCTGTGGGACAAAAGATTATTTTTAGCCCACTCCATAATTCTGATCCTTTCTCATGTGGCCCCACTAGCTTTTTCTTGACATAATGCAAAGGACAGTGAGCTGGGACTCGAACCCAAGCCCAGGGCAGATGCCTGGCTGTTGAAGGCAGCACAGCCCTGGGTTAACTTCACCCCTGGTGGTGGCCGCAATACTTCAGTGAAGCAGGGAACTAACACTTCCCCCAGAAGCTGGATTCCCCACCTGGCCCAGGTTAGGTGTTTGTCACTGCCTAGAGGCACTGACCAAACCGGGCACCCTACTGTGCAAAGCACCGTACAAATGTGTACGAAGAGAGCTTCCAGCCCAGGGAGGTTACAGTCTGAACATAACAAGGTGGAAGAAGTTGTTATTACTGCGGAGGAACTGAGATGCAGAAGGGCAGCCTGACGTGTTTGTCCTAGTTCTGTAAGAGAAAAAGATGGAAGTCAGAGCTCTGAGCTTTCTTGTTCGAGTGCTTTCATTTGTTTCCTGAGTCTTTTTCAGGGTCTGGTCAGAAGTCTGGAGGTACTTGCACGGTTCAGATATTTTATTAAGAGTGGACTTCGGACCTATTTCTAGAGGACAATTTCATGTGAGGAAAAGGTCCTTTGCTGCATGTGATCAGGGTCAGAAATAAGTGTGAGGTAAGCATTTACCGAATCCAAATAAAGTATAGGCATGGCAAGTAAAGGCAAAAATGCAGACTGTAGATGAAAATTAATACTTGAGAGACAACTAGTAGTTGAAGCTGTAGAGATTTTCCTTTCTGAGCTCCTGGTGTGCCCAGGCCATGAGGCAGGGCAGAGGCCCCTTGTGTTGTGGTTGGAGTGCCCACATAGTGGATTCATGCCCTAGTCCTATGCTGGGCTGCTCTAGTCTGAAATGAGTTTTTGCCTCAGTTTAAACATGACAAAAAGCTGAATGGATTTTTTGTTTTGTTCAGTGGGGTTTAATTGCAAACGTTCTTGGGTTGTGTGAGATATTCCAGGAAGTGTTTCCAAGCTTTTGTATTCTGTCATGCCCCAGGAAGTCTTCCAAAATCTTGTCCAGGAGCGTTTAAAGCAATCACAGGAGAGGCTCCACCCTGAGGCTGTACAGTGCCTGGTGAGGACTGGGAGTGTGAGGTTTGTAGGAAGCATATTGAAGTCCCCACCCAATGTGTGTGTGTCACAGTTTGCATGGAAAGCTGAAGCTCATGTAATCCAATATCGAAGCCTTGGTAACTTGTGGCATTGTTTTCTATGGCTGTTTTCCTAAGAGCTTGGCTAATTGCATCCCATATAACAAAACACCCTCTTGTGGTTCTATTTCCTTGCTCATCCTGGCCATCACACTAGGACTGGTATGGTCCCTGCAGGTACCCTGACATGACAAATTCTTTATGGGAATCACGTGGTTGTGAAGGCAATTTGGTAATCATACATTTCTTTATTTTTATTTTTTTCAAGAGAACAAGAGGTGCTTCTCTTATGGGAGAGCTCCCTGTGGAAGAGCCAGAGGAATGAAGCTCTTCCACATTTCATTTTGCCCTGGTGGAGTAGGTCTTGAAGCAGAGAAAGATAATTTTTAATGCATAAAGTAGCAAGAAGTTCATGCATTTGATTTTAAAGGCCTGCTTTAACACAATATATAGTGAACTCTGCAAGGCATGGAGTCCATTAAATTCTTACTGAAGTAATGGTAAATCCCATGAAACACGAAAGCTGGGTGCAGTAGCAAAGTCTAAACTTTGAGACAGTAGAGCTAACAACCAAAATAAATGACTGCAGCCCACAGAGACAGTTTTTTGGAATAACTGTTAGCAGTTACACTTTCAAAATGGCCTTAATCCAGCTTTTCCATTTTTTTTTTCCCACTTCTGCACGTAGTTCATTACACTTGAAAACTTGCTGGTGCGTGCAAAACTTGCTGGTGCATGCTGAGAAAGGATAACTTTTTTGAAAGTGCAGCCTGTCGTATTTAGCATTGTCAAAAAGAGCTGCTGTAAGAGGGTTGAAGGCTTAGCAGTCCTCTTGAGCTTAGAATTTCGCGAAGAAACCTTCTTGAAGGCAAACCTTATCTTTGCTGAGATCATCCCTTCTGTAGAAGCTGAATAATCGTCTTGTGCTTCTATCAAAGTGGTAGCACAGTGATGTGTAATGCACCTGTAGCCAGAACAGTTGTGTGATACGAGCCATGGCTTCAAATGGCAAATATGCTGATTATGACCTAAGGTCAAAGCTCCGCTTGCAGTCCATCTATTGCTTAGGGCAGGACAGAAGGAACAAATGCCTTGGCTGGTTTGGTGACACAACAGAAACAGCGACACCTCTGGAGCACGCTGCCATGATGCCAAGTGCACGTCCTGCAGGACTTTAGCTTCGCGATGCAGGAAGGGCATCTTGCGCTGACCCGGCACTGCACAAGAAAGCCGCTGTCCTTATCACCACTGGTGTCATGCCTGCAGTGCAGTATTCAGCAGCACTTTTGGTGTTGTCAGGGTGCTTCTTGCTTTTACCAAAGCCTCCTAGCTCTCACGCGAGTCTCTCTCTTTGGGGCTGCTGCTTGGGATTCTGGTGGAAGCAGTGAAATGGCTGTTCATCATACCTTCTCATGGCTTCTTGCTGTGTTTCTGCATGTGTACACAGCTGCTTGCTGTCTAAAGACATGCTCCTGAAAATATTTGTGCACAGATTTTTATACTCAGGGCTGGCGAGCAATGTACTGCTTGGATCCATTTCTTTTGCTCTTGCCTGAATCTAGTATCTGCTTCTTCCTCTTTCTTTGTTATGCTGTGCACTTCTACAGCCATGCTGTGTTTATCAGGTACATTTCTGATGGAGCTGTACACCTTGAGTTCTCACCATAGGCTTAGCACAGATGGCTATAGCAAAGAAACTGTTCCTCTCTGATCGACGTATCCTCTATGAGATTTCTTTTCCTTAGAGATCCTCTGGCCACAACACACGTGTTCAAAGCTGGAAAGTTCTTGTGACTTCAGACCATTTTTGCTTGATCCTGCTACTACCTTCTGGTAAAATTTGTGTAAAACAGGAAGTAAAAGAGCTAATGTTCCAGGTTGGCAAGTGGTAAAAGGCGTATATCTTACTGAGGGACTTCAGTTATGTGGTTATTATTTGAGAGCCATAAAATGGGTTTGGAAAGACATAAATTGTAGTTATCTTTAAGTGAAATTAACACTTCAGGTTACGTCTGTAGGTCAGGAGAAGAAGGAAATGCCTCTTCCCTGGAGCTATACTGCCATAACGGGAAATGATACTGAGAACTGCTGTTCTGAAGGGCAGAGCCACGTCACTCCAAGCAAATTTCAGGCCAGTTTTAGAATTCAGTAAAATATCCGCTAGGGGTTGGTTGCATGAAACAAAATGAAAAAGAGCTGATTAGATTTTCCAGTTGTGACTGTGAGTGTAATCTGAAAGTGTGTATACAACTGCCTCATACTGTATTTGTGGAAACAAAGCCTAGGAGAGGAGAATTGCCTTATGCCATTATTGCCTTCAGTGTGTGCTGTTCTAAATACACTAGACAGCTAGCTCTACTAAACAGACCAATAATCTATTTTGCTTAATATACAATGTGGAACTTATTCATAGAAAATATACTTTAAGACCTCATGGTTTTATAGAACACAGCACAAATACATACAATTTTGTTGTTGCATCCCAAAGTATTATGTAAACAGCTTATAGTCAAGCCTGGCAGCCCTTCAGTAGCAGGTACTGCTACTTCTACTTTTCAGGTAGGGAAGCAGAGGCACAGGTCAGGAGCTTCCACAGGGAGGCCTGGGGCAGAGGTAAGAGTAGTACTCAAGTCACTTATTCCTAGTATTGCATTTAAACACAGGAATCCCTTTTCTCACAGCATCATGTTACTGTACTGTTGAGCATGCATCCAAAAGCGCCTCTGCCTGGGAGTTATTGGCTCAGGGAGGCTCAGGTTCTTCGAGTTAATTCCCCAATTTGAGCATCCCAAAGTCCTTGCTGTGCTTCATACTTGGTCATGAAACCTGAGAGAAGCATGGGCCCCCTGCGCACCAGATGTCACTTGGCTGAAGCAGATAGATAAACCACAGCTTATCACTTATTAATGAGAAAGATTTATCGAATTGAGTGCTTTTGAAAAACAATCTATTTCTAGTGGGAATTCCTTACAATGTATGGAACACTTTGGGGTGTCTGTGCTTCTATTGCGTCCAATTTGAGAAATGTGAGACACTAAGGAGCTTCAGCTATGGGAACTTCATAGTTTGAGTTTTTTTTTTTCTGACAGCATGCATGCCCCAAATATAGATTGGTATTCTTTGGTCAGGCCACCAGAGCCTCCTGATGGGGCTATGTTAGTGGGGGGTACACGAGTGAAAAATTCCCCAACTAATGGTGTGCATCACGAAGCCTGTCAGCTTTCTGCATTCTATATTTCTGTTGTATTTCTGCTCTTTCTTCAGAAGGGAAAACAATACCTCCTTCATGGTGATGAATGATTTTGGTCACTACATGGCTGCAGAGACAGAAGAGCTGCTGGTGGTGGTGTAATCACTGCGAGCACTCACCACTTTCTGGCAAACAAGATACGAAGTCAGGGAAAAAAACAACAACAAAAACTAACAACCATTCTGCATTGTTTCAATGGCTGCTATGACATAAAACAGAGCAGTAGGAAGGAATTAAGTACTATATATCCCTTTGTTTTAAGCCTATTAAAAGGCTTCTATGGCATTCTATCTCTTAGTGGTCTTTCCATGTAGTTTTTGAAGGGATCATAGGAGTATGTCCATCAAAAAAGCGATTTAGTCAGCTGAAGAATAACTACATGAACTCTGTGTACCAGGCATGTGTTACATGCCTGGACCATATTTTTTTTTTTTTTTTGTGTGTGGAAATTGGTGGGCTCTTTGGAAATGCATATTTATACCCTGGCTGATTAGACATCAGATCCTGTCCTAGAAGATCCCCTAGTAGAAAGCAAGGTTCAGGTGCTGATCAGACTTTTCAAAGTTATCCAGGCCACAAAGTTTGCAGTAGGTAACAGATAAGGAAATGAAGCTAGTCTGTATTTAAAGAAGGATTTTTTTTTTTCTTATTCAAAATAGTTAAATCTATATTTTGATTTAAAAGCTATCACATTGTTTAAAGGACTTCATTCTGTAAGATAAGTTCAATAAGGCACCAAAAGAAACTCCCTAATATCCTACAGGAACCCATGTTATGCCTTCAGTTCCTATTAAAATTTTATCGAATGGTGAGACAAAGGACAAAAGCTTCTTCCTCCAGCAATGACTGTTGTTTTTTTTTAGTACATCCTCAAATGCTCAGCAGCCTGAGTCATTTCAGACTAGACAGCTACATTCCCTTAGGGAGACTGTTTTTACAGTCTCATTCTAGTAATAAGTCCTCTAGGATCCATCAGATTTGCAGGCCCCAAAGAAGATCCTACAAATCCTTCTTTAAGGTGATCTTAAAGTGTTCTTTAAGAACCTTTTCACCTTCTCTAAGGTGACCTTAGGTAGATAGGATCCTATAAATTACAGACAAAGCTTGAAACTAATTTTGGATGGGATATAGATGTATGTATTTTGTGAATTACTAATAAGACTGTGCAACATTTAACCCTTCTCTACTATGTCTAAATTTGGATTGAGTATATTTTTGGTTGGTACCAGCCATTTTAAAGCAAGCAGTGGTATTTGGTGTAGTATTCTATCTCAGCTGCCAGTAGGTCTGACTTCTAATAGACCACTGGCACTACAGCAAAGCATATTTGTTCTGCCTTCTAGCTTTATCAAAGCTGCTTTGGGTAGAGATTCTTCAGCACTGGATTTTCATCATTCTTCAGCCTTGACAAAAGAGGTACCTTGTGGATGGATGTTGATACCCTCTTGGCAAGGGGTGACAGACTGTAGTAGTAGCTAGGTCTGTAAAGATGGAGAGGGAGCTGGCAGATTTACAAAATAATTTAGGTGATTAAATGAAGTAGGTGGTTAGGAGCTTTTAGACATCTTAGTTGCATCTTCAGGTACCTAATATATTTACAGTTCTCAATCTTGTTTAACCCCTGGTTCACATGACAGAGTGATGGTGTGTATTTGCTGATGCAAGTTGTGTGACTTGCTTACTTTCAGGAAATGCTAGATTATATTTCAAATAAGCATAAACATTATAAAATGCACTTTTAATAACAACCCTACATGGAAGTTCTAATGAAAACAATGAGTAATGTTTTGCATGGGTAATGGGAGAAAGATGTGTAGTTTCTGTTTCTCAGGAGTCTAATGGTAAGAACTGTAGAACTAGACCAGTGTTTATTTCTTTCAAAAGGTGAAAGTTATGTCTGCTCATCCGACAACTTCTTCAAGAAGGTGGAATATACCAAGAATGTCAATCCTAACTGGTCTGTCAACGTGAAGACATCTGCCAACCAGAAAGCACCTCAGTCTCTGGCCAGCAGCAACAGCGCCCAGGCAAAGGAGAACAAAGATTTTGTGCGGCCTAAGCTGGTAACAATCATCCGTAGCGGGGTGAAGCCCCGGAAAGCAGTCCGTGTTCTCTTGAACAAGAAGACTGCCCATTCATTTGAGCAAGTTCTCACTGATATCACTGAAGCTATCAAGCTGGAGACAGGAGTGGTCAAAAAGCTTTATACTCTGGATGGGAAACAGGTAGGAGATTTTACAGATGTTGCCTTTTCATTTTCCTCTTATCTTGACACTTTGCTGACTAAGAGCAATTTTTGAAGCCTAAAATTAATCTGAGATGATCACTGCCATCTGTTCTCTTAAAATTCAGACTTCCCATGCCAGTGGTTAAGTTGCTAAATTTTCACTGATATTAATATCAAGTAAAGAATGCAGCCAACCGTCTGAGTGAAACAGATGCTTCGTCCTGCACGCCAGTGTGCAGTGCGTTGTCTTCCGGACTAGCTAAATAAATAACATGGGGAGTTCGGCTCACAGCCACCAGTTGGTTTAGCTCTGAAGTAATTGCAAGAGCTCTCAAGCTTTGGATTCACTAAGTGACTGTGTTGTTTGACTTGCTTTGGCCTTGCTAAGATAAAGCAGTTGATCCACGCATGCTCTTTCGGCTAGCTCAGTAACTAGCAGGAAAAGTATGGAACTGTGTTGCATTTTCTTGACTAAATGCATAAAGAGATAACATGCAGAAAGGGATTTGGGTCAAAAATATTTAGTGGGTTGTCATAATGTGCTTCATGTCTACATTTTCCTGGAACTGAATGACACATCTGTCTCTTATTAGCAGCTATACAGCAATAAGATATTTCATATTACTGTATCTATGAAAACACTTAAAGGAATGTGGAGGATAACTCTGAGGACTGGGAAGAGCTAGATTCTTCTTCATGGAAAATTCTGAGCCTAATTTAATAGTTCTGTGTTTTCTGTAACTGAGGGATAATCTTATTTTGCATCTGTTTTTCTTGTTCCACCTCTTGTGTTGGGGTAGGACACTGGCTATTCTAGGATTTGCTGCTATTGCTTTAAATTAACTCTTGCTCCTATCTTTGGAGAAAATTATTTAAATACCTTGCCAACACTAGGCAGTGTGTTCAAACAACATGTAGCCTTTCAAATGAAAATGTTCGTCTTTCCAGCACCAAACGTTTGTTCATGAGGTGTCCTAGTCCAGGCGCAGTGTTTGGAGCTTGAATGTAGCATGTCACTCTAAGCCTGTCGGATATTCAGTGCTTTTTCTTCCTAAACTGTATAGTTTATATAGGGGTGGGTGACTTCCCAGCTAATCTGACTGTAAGTATGGCAGTGCGTTGTAAGTAAGCAGTGATATAGGGAGCAACATACTGGGAACCCTGAATGTGCCTGGGGGAAGAGGGAGGGGAGGGACAAGTGATCCTTCCTCATTGAGGAAAATGATATGTGGGCACAAGACCATGCATCTTGAATCACAACAGCTTTAAAAAGAGCTTAATGGATGGATCTGATCCAAAAGCAGTTGCCTCCTCCTGCTGACAGAGTGCTGTTGCACTGACAGTTGTGGATCAAGATCTTAATCTGAACCACTAAATGGCTTCAGTTGTTTGAAATAGCCAACATTTCGGTGGTGAGGTGCTGTTTTGGACAGAGCATGGTGTTGTGGTTTAACCCGGCCGGCAGCTAAACACCACACAGCCGTTCGCTCACCCTCCCCCCTCCCTCTCTGGGATGGGGGAGAGAAACAGGAAAGTGAAGCCTGTGGGTTGAGATAAAGACAGTTTATTAAGATAGAAAATAATAATAATAATAATAACAATAATGTACAAACAAGTGATGCACAATGCAATTGCTCACCACCCGCTGACTGATGCCCAGCCCCACCCCGAGAGCCGGCCCCCCACCCTGGCTAGCCACCCCTATATATTGTTCAGTATGATGTCAGATGGTATGGAATACCCCTTTGGCCAGTTTGGGTCAGCTGTCCTGGGTCTGTCCCCTCCCAGCTCTTGCTGCACCCCCCAGCCTGCCCGCTGGCAGGACAGAGCGAGGAGCTGAAAAGTCCTTGGCTTAGTGTAAGCACTGCTCTGCAGCAATTAAAACATCTGCATGTTAACAGCACTCTTCTCATCCTAATCCAAAACATAGCACCCCTACCAGCTACTAGGAGGAAAAATAACTCTGTCCTAACTGAAACCAGGACACATGGAAATAGGAATGCCTTGTGAATTTGGCAAACCGTTCTGTTCTCCTTTAAACCATTTGCAAGAGTAAGAATAGTTTTCCTCTCCAGCTCTGTGAGCAAGACTGAATCACATAAGTTGGACTGCACTGATGGCCTGTTGGCTGGACCAGCTTGTGAAACTGCTAATTCCTAAGCAGAAATGTGGGAAATGCTGCTTGTTCTTAACTTGCAGATTGCCTAGAGAAATGCTGCTGCAGGGCAGAAAGTGATCCAGTGCTCGAGTCTCTGCCTTGCCTGGGGACATGGCCGAGCATGGGGCTCAAAGATCCAGGTAATTTAGCAAGTGCCATGGCAAACTGTTGTCCATAGCAGCCACAGATATATGACTGTCCTTGAATCCCAAAACAGAAGACAACCTTGCTTTCCTCATAGCAAGCTCTGATACCCATATGGGGATTGGTGCCTTGGTACTGTGTTCACTGGGGCAATGTGAGAACTTCACAATTGCTTTTTGTTGCAGGAATCTGATTTCAGTGAGTGAAGACACCCCATTCAGCTTGTTTTACTGGCTTTAAAATTCACCATTTTATGATGTGATATTTCATTGTGTTAGAGAGCTACCATCAGCAGTTTCACTGCATGCAAATGTGCATTTAGTATTGCGGTTAATGAGAGGAATGAGATTTTGTGATTTGACAGTAATGGAATGTTTGATATTTGTGGCATCAATTATTGTTGGAGATCCCTGAGGATTAAATCTATTTACCAGTGCTTTGTTCTTATTGGAGGGTTTCCTTCAATGTTTGTATTTTAATCTAAGTTCATTTGAAATCTCCCCCCCACGTGTGTTCTCAGTGTTGCAAGCTAAAGCCAGAAGCTTCTGCTGTGAGCGCAGTGTTTGCTGTTAAGGTTTCCATGACATACTGCTCCATAAAATCTGACCTTCTGATGTGATAATAAAGGTTTTTGCATGTCTGAATCTGACATTAGAAAAACAGTCTTGAGTGCCTAATTCTGACAAACAGGGCTTTCAGGAGAAAATATTCATACAGAACTGCAAGCCACTCGCAGCTGAAATACTGACAAGCATCCTGACAGTCTGTCTCTTTGAGTGTCATCAGAGGCATGTAACTCCCTCTGTTGTGAAACGATAAAATTTACGAAAGGAACATACAAAGGAGAATCATCCTTCCCCACTCCATGAACTGTAACTTAATGAGGGGAAATGATTATTTATAGGCATTTCCATGGTGCTCATCAGTAGAGTAATCAAGATGCTTTAGAAGTATAGACAGTAGTGGCAATGATGGAGTGGTGTGTAAATAATTACACTTCTATGCACTGCAGACCTGCATTTGGAAATGAGAAAGCAGTTAATTGAGAGCCGGATGGGGCACATTTGAATAAATATAGCACTTAAAACAGCAGTGGGATTAGGTCATTTTAGGAAGTTTTGCTTCTAGTATCTTTGATTGTTGTCTTTTTGAATACTATTGTCCTTTTGAAATTGCTAAATTCGCATCTTATGTTTAAGTAGCTTATTTTACTTGGTCTTGTGTGTATCTCTAATGCCTTGTGCCTGGTCTTGTCTGTACTTGAGCTCCTTCTCTTCTTGGAATATATGACCACCTCTTGACAAAAGCCCTAGAGCTCAAAAGGGGCTTCAGACTGTTGGCCAAAGAGAAGTCATGACAGAATCACAATAGGCGCTTAACTTTTGAACTTTCATGGCCATATAGGATGTGGTATATGCCAGAGGATTTGATGCTTTAAACAAAAACTTGTACAGGGGATCACATTCAGTGTTTCATTTTATGTCTACAGGTTCTGCTGTGTTGAGATATGTATAATATAATTTCTGTGTGTATGCATTGTTGGTCTGATCTGTGTGCAATGTTGGAAAACAGTTGTACTGGCAGATTCTCTTTTTTAAACTATTAGTTATATCAGTGTCCCAGATAAGTCTGGATTCTTGGAGCACCAGCTATTTTATAAACACATGATGGTAGTTTCTTTCTCTTGTAGCTGAACTAAATCAGAAAACAGAATTTGAGTTTGTGGATGAAGTTGTATTCAAATATTTTGAATACCATAGTCTCAAGTAGAGCTTGCAAATGCTGTATAGATTTACTGTCCTGTTTGTGCTTGACCTTCTCACTGTGGTGTACAATAAATATGTGTTTGTATGGAAGAGGGGAGGCTATTTCATGACTGACAGCCCATCTTCTTTCTGCGTCTTGCTTTGCAGGTGGTGTTTGTCAGCATTTATTCCTGCTTTAAGAAATGAACTGTGAAAGTTAATGTGTTCTGTACATACTGAACTTCTCTTCTCCTGCCCAGTCTTGCATTCCAAAGTCTGAGACATCCAGCAAGTATACAAAGAGATGTAGCAACAAAAGTCAGTCTTTTTTTAGATGTGGTTGGCTGAGTAGTGATAGGTTAGAGGGACTGGGTTTGGTTCTACTTTACATTAAGATACTTTTCAGTGGTATGGAATTCCTTCTGTTTTTTCTCTAGCTGATATATTGCCATGTCTTAATTAACTAAATGCTCCTTTCCATCAATTAGCATCACCAAATAAGCAGAATAAGGTGCTACTCAGATGGGAGAGAGCTTGTAGGCTCTAGTTCCCTATAGTTACAGAGGTTCTGGTTAAGCAGGGCATCTGAATGTCTTCTTAGTCATAACAACATACAATGACCTCTTCTAGACTTCAAAATCTTCATGCACAGGGAGAAGTTAGACATGTGCTATTTATTGATTTTTATCTAGCCCAAACAAAGTGATTCTGTTCCATCCGAGTGTTAGCTGTCTCACTAGATGAAGTTACATATGTTTTTATATGTCAGGGCACTTGTGACTGTGCCCCCAAAGAATTTCTAGTCTTAATGAAATGCTCCCTTATAGCAATCTTTGTTTTGATAAGAATTCCATGTGGCAGGTGATGAGTGGACTTAATCTTTCTGTTTGCAAAGCAGATGCAAATGCATAGGAGGCCAGCCCAACTCTCCTGTCCAGAGGAGAAGTTGCTGTTTCATTTTAGATGACTTGCATTGCAGGAAGGGCAGCAGCAGCAAAGAGGGAGAAGCAGGATTACTGAGCTCACGGTAAGTTAAAGGCTGATACTTCCAGTTAACAGCTAACAAAGTAGTTGGTAAAGCAGCTTCTGGTGCTGCACTACTAGTAAAAAGCTGCTCTGGATGTATCTATGCAAGTTGCACTTGAGAAACTAGATAAACTTTGGAGTTGCTGCATTGATTTTAAGCTGGTATTTGGAAAAAAAAATCAGTAAGAATGTCCCTGCTCAAGTCAGTGCTGGCAGTGGACTCTGTTACCAGGTTAGTGTAGCTCTATTGATTATATTAACTTTTGTTAATGTGAGACAAGATGAGTTTTGTACCAAAAATACAAATGTTTCCAACTGCTGTGACTTGTAGTTGATGCTCAGGAAGGTGAATAACTCCATGACAGACCTAGTAACATCTGCATTGATGAAGGATCACGTAAAAAAAAAAAAAAAACCAACCTTCCCTCTAGAGAGAGCCCTGCAGATAGTTAACTTACCCCCTGAGGCATGAGGTTCAGGGCTTTAAAGCAAACAAATGGGTTTGCTTTGTTTGACACATCCTGTGGTACGATGTGGAACTCATCCCTCTGAGACTTCACAACTGCCCATGTGGATACTGAAAAACTGCATTGAAGCAACCCCGGAACAAAGTTTCATGCACTGCTGCAAAGCTGGGGAAGACCTAGCCCCAAAACAAATGGGAGGGAAGAATAGGAGATAGGTGGACATGTATTTTGTACTCTGCCTCCTGCAAAACGCTCTACACCAGCTGGTGCTAATGGGGAGAGGTGGGTCCTGTCTTCCTTCCCTGCTGCATAAAGCCGTAACAATGAAACTGTATCTGCTTTGCATCTTTTTCTTAGTCCTTTGTTAGCACTTCTTGTTAACTGCTGAGATTTGTCAGGCCTTTCATAAGCCTCACACCCTGATACCAGGACTGGTCTGGCTCAGCACTAGAAGAGGAATAGCCCAGGTGCAGGATCTTTGCCCATAGCCACCTCCCCCGCCAGATCATTTCAAATGAAGATTAAGTCCCTGCTTCATTCCTCCATGTTTCATTTGCAGACTGCCCTGACTCAGGCTCTTTGTGTGAGATGATTCCTCAGTAGCAACTGTCATGGCAAGAAGGGTAAGTAATAATGCATAGGCTGAAGAACTTCTGAACCCAAACCACTTACACAGCCAGACAAGGCAGCCTGGTTCTCTTATCTTTAGGGAGCTCTTAGTCTAAGCTGGAAATTCAGCATCGCCTGATTCATGCAATGACTAGACACTAACACAGACAAAACCAATTAGTCCTCAGGTATCCCTCCAGGATTCAATTATACACTACAGTGGATAAGCCAGGCTTCCATGAATGTGTATCTAAGTACTTATGATAAAATATTCAGAAGATTTTCTGAGATATTATTCAGAAACCTTATGCTTCTTAATTTTTGTTTCTATAGGTCTGTAGGCCACAGAATCTGGGATAAAAGGGCCTGCCTGGGACACTGATGTCTGCCCCAGAGTGGCCCCGTCAGGCACTATTGCTGAAACCATGCTAGCCAAACTAGCTAGCTAGTGCCTTCGGTACGGTGCCAACTACAGACAGGGACAGGTGGCAAATGCCCTAACCCTGTAGTACCTATGCCATGGTAACTGCTGCCAATGAGAGAATGGTGCCCTCCACCTCTAGTGAATCTGAAGTTAATGATTTAAACACAGGTTGATTAATAGCTACAATTAAATAGCTGGTCAATTGGTTTGCATTGTAGTCTGTTTAAAAACAAATCAACAACGAATGTCCTGCTTCAGGGATTTAACGGATCACAATGTCACGGATTTTGGCAAATGCCTGCTCGTGTATATGGCTTTGGATCAGTCCTTGCCAGAGATGGCTCTGGGAGTAAATAATGCTTTGCCTCAGACTTGCTGCCCATGGCTAGAGCTTTCTGAGGGAGCTATTCCTGTAGCAGAAAGATAAACTGTTAAATCAAGTCTTTCCTTCCCCACTGAGGATGGGCTGTTTGAAGTGTTGGGGCCTATGGACAGACTTCAGTCAGTTTTCCAGTCCTACTTTTTAAAATTTATTTATTTAATCTGGCTCTGTTGTGTGCAGTTTGAAGGTGACACTCTTAAAAAAGGTGACACTACTTTTTTTTGAGAGGATGCCCTGTGTGCAGTCTCTGCACGCTAATTCCTGTATTTATTAAAGCAGAAGCAGTCTGATCTCAGCAGCTCAAGTCTTGACATTGTCTGCTCTCATGTGAGCATTGGGGCTGATGTGATTGCCGTTGGTGTTGTCTCCAAAAAAAAATCTCCCCAAGCCATGTGCAGAAAACAGGGAGACAGCAAAGGAGCTCGTCATCTTTAAAATTTGGCAGATATTTTTCCATTGCTTTCCCTCAGCCTCCTGTTTTGGAAGAAGGTGTCGTGCTCCCGCTTGCCATCCAGCAGGCCTCTGGCACTATTTGTTGGCGTTTTTTTTGTTCTGTAAACACTGGCTAAAGCTGTGATGACTCTATCGTCCACTTAAGGCAATTAGAATCCAAGTCCAGAAGTAGGCTTCAGTGCTGCTTGCTAAAAATTGTGGGTTTTCTAGAGATGCAAGCCTTGCTAGTAGACATGTATTGACCGAGATTCACATGAACACCTGCTACTTACATCACAGATGGCAGGCTGTCAAAATTATTGGAGGATGCAGTCAGATCTGACCTGGTGACCTAGAAGTACATGGCCCCTATTACTGAATCCTGGTGCTATTCACACCCCAAAAGAGATGTACGTTAAAAATTCAGTCCTCACCAGCATCTTCATTTTGGCAGTTCTTTCTGTCATAGAGTGACACGTTCCCTTTTCACTCTGAATCCCAGGAGAGAAGATGATTATTCATTGTGGTGCCGGGGGGGTTATCTAAGAATAAATGGGCTGAAAATGAGCAAGGGAAAATTAGGCTGAATATCAGGAGCTGAGACAGGCCAAGAAAGACTTTTGTTTATTTATTTATTTTTTCATTGGTAATTTGTATCATTAAGTGAAGCAGAAGATTCTGCTTCCTTTTTGGTCCTCAAGTAGAAATCCTATCAGTGTGAATGGGATACCTCTGAGAGGGAGCAGGTATGCTGAATGTATTCTGAGAAAACATCTACCTCAATGCTTGGAATCCAGTAGACGTTTCATTTTGATCACAAGGTATAAACAAATGCATGTAGTCTTTCCCCTGTGTACTGAGGGAATGTCCTGTTACTTCTGGTGGGCCTGAGTCCTTAGTTCTTATGCTCTGAGTGCATCATTTATGGTACGTTGGCTCATGTCTCCCTACCTGCTGTAGTGCCCCAAAACAACAAATAGTCCCCTGTGCTTACCCAGCACAAGAGACCTCAAGAATCTGATTGTGGTTGGTGCTGTATTCCACACCTTGTTGCAAGTTCCACTTCTTCTTGTCTGTCTGAATCCACTTGTTTCCTTCCCAGCTCTTCTTGGCCTTTGATCAAAAGGCTGTTTTCACTCTGTAGTAGGTAAGCTACGACAGCTCATCTTCTTTTAGGAAGAGCTTGCACTAGCTCTGGGTAAGGCATGCAGCCAAACTGCAGGGGCTGGTAAGAAATAGTGTGATAGTGCTATCATCCAGCACAACAGTATTTCCTTTCTTGTCTCTGAAACTACACACAAAACCAAACTAGTGATTTTTACTGTGTATGTAGTACGTGCGTCTCGATGGAGCCTAGGTGTTAGGAAATGAATCCATGGTGCAAAGGGCCCAGACTGAGCAGGAGAGGTTGTCCAAGACCTCAAGTGTTTGTACACACTGCAAGCGTCATTCAAAGGTCTCTGTTTGGGGCAAGTGATAACGTTGCTTGTGTGCAGAGGATAACAGCTTCCAGCCACCCTCGGGTCTGCCAGGGGAGACGAAAGTTATTGGCACAGAAATGTAATAAAAGCGTGTCTAAAGGAGGTTAGGAGGAAAAAAGTTGGATCCAGTCCATCCAGATTTTCAGAATTGGCTGAGGTAGGTCTGCATATGTGGAGAAGTGCAAAGACAAGCCATGAAAGCTAAGGGCTATTCCAGCTTGTGTTCAGCGCTTCTCAAGCTGCATCAAATTGATTAGCATACAGAGCTGGAATTGCAGGCCTGCTCCTGGAAATTTGCTTAGCTCTGAATTGAAACTGAATAGGGAAAAATGAGCAAGGCTAATAACCAGAGCATTCACCACTCCAGGCCAGGAGACACACCCTCTCCCCCGTGAACATAGTCTTTTCTGAATTAAGACATATTTCTCGTTTTCAGGTTAACAGCAAACAGAGTGTGTATGAGTGTATGCATGTGTATCTATCTATCTGTATAAATAAATTTTAGTGTTACAGAACACAACTCTGCAGCTCAGCTTGCTGTCCAAGTAATCTAAGTTCTCCTCTTAAAGAAACCCAGGGACTGTTGTGCTCTGAAAGTGAGAACCTTGAGTCATGTTATTGTTTCTTCTTCCCCTACTCGAATAAACAAAGGACATTTTAATAGAGTTTTTAACTGCACTTTTAAAGCATATTTCATTACTTGTACATTATGCTTTGAGATAAATGCAGATCTCATTGTTATTAACTGCTTTAAATTTATCCAGGTGTCCTAAAATAAATAGGAAAAATGTATATGTTGGTTCATTATGCTTTTCTATCACTTTCTATCTCGAAAAATCCTACACATTTTCAATACATTTTTCGATTAGTGAGTGTAAGATGTAACCAGTTTTTCAGTAATTTTTCTCTTCTTTCCCCAGCAGAGGACCTAGTTATGAACAAAAACTAGACATGGGGAGGATGAGATAATGTGCACCATTCATGAGAAGGATTTTTTTTTCAAGGGATTTTGCTTCAGTCAGAATTGGCGTGAGCCCTTCCCATCCCCCGGTCTGGGCTGTTTTTGGAAGGACAATGAACACAGCGAGCCTTATTGGCTCCACAGGAATAATTACGCAGGCTGCAGGGCAGCAGGGGAGAGCAGGACTCCAAGCTCCTTCCTGTGCTCCCCTGGCCTCACCATCTGCTCTGTGCTGCCTGTCTGGGGCTCTGTCCCCTGCGGCTGCCAGGGTCCCCAGCTCTGGCTCTGCTGCTGCCTCGCTGCGGACACTGCTCCCTGCTCGTGAGGGATCAGTTCGAGCCACCATGTGAAACACCCACCCGGGCTAACAGATACTGGAAGAGCAGCTGTCTTTTATTTGGGTTCTCTGAACAGGAAAGAGTAATTGGTTGAGGAAAGCATCTCGTGGCATGTGTGTGTTGCTGTGAAAGAAGCATTGCTTCAGGTTATTGCTACCCTTGTGCTCCAGACGTAACCTCTCAGGCCCTTCCCCAGCCCCTTGTGCTCATGATGTTGCTGAAGGGTGACTGATGGGTGTACCCGTTCTCCTCCATAGGGCTCGTGCTGAAAGTTCACTAGGAAACTCAACTTCTGCACTAGATAAATTCACTGGAATGAAAGTTAAAATGAATCATGAAACACACAACATAACGCGATATGAATAAATGTAAATTTGCAAGAAAAGCTTTCACTTTGTTAATCTATTAATACAGAATAATGGAACAGTGTCACGGGGGGGGGAGAGAACAAGTGGATATGTGGACTTCAGAAACTCATGAGGAAAAGCTCCGTCGAGAACTTATTAAGGAACCTAAAGTAGTGATGTGAAAGGAAAATACTATCACAGATTGGAGACATGTTTAGAAGAAACTAGGGCAAAAATGCAACTTTTTTTTTTTTTTTTTTTTTTTTTTTTTTTTTTGTCAGTAGAATTAGGTATCAAGATACCAGTGTTTTTTGTCTTGATTGATCTGGATATGGATGTTCTTGGTGAAGAAGACTAAAGAATTATTGCAATAAAGCAAATCTGGAGAAAAATGGGAGAGTTACCAAGATGAACAGGCAGTATAATGGGAGACTGTAAGTGCAAAATATTGCACAGTTCTAGTAATTACCCTTATACTTGGCTTTTAAATTAAATATAATTATTCAGCAGAGGATTGGCCTTGATGAAGCAGGCTAGTACCAATGTCTTAGCACAGATTCAGAACAAAATAACATGCTAGAACACACAGTATGCATTCAAAATTTAGAAAGGAACATTCTTTTAAATGCCCTTCCACTTTACCTCTCCACATTTGCAAGTGACCCTCCAAAGATGGAAGCAAATAAGGAGTTCCTCCAGTGATTGCTGCACTGCAGCCCTCTGCAGCTCTCCCACCTTCGCTACGAGGTGTGGCGTATAAAGCATATAAAGGTGTTTGGAAGCTCCTTTGTTGATACGTTAGGCTAGGACTGGAATTTGGGTGAAATATGAAGTAAGTTACAAGTGGTCAGAGCATGTACCATGGAGTGCTTGGTGCTAAATCACCTGGGCTTACATGATTGTTCATGGCTTCTACATTGTGGTATGTGCCTGTGGATATGAAACTGGGAGTCTGGGAAACTGGGTATCAGAATGACATGGCACACAGTAAGGTAACTTCGTTTGGAGGTCCAAGGTGTCTAGTTATGTAAAGAGGTTGAGAGAAGCTGTAGCTCTACTGATGGGGAGTTCCATCTATGCTATAATACTACAGACAGATGTGACATCACCCCACTGTGTGATGAAACATTTGAAATGGTTTTATCAAAACTGTGTCATCCTACTCTTTACATTTGGGGCACAGAAATGGAGTGCTTGTTAAAATCTTGCTCTTAATGAGTGCTTGTCCATTCTTCAGTCAAGTGTGTCATATAGACATTATCTCAGGATTTGTAGCATCTGTCAACCACTCCTCTGATATGCCTAATTTTCACACTTTGTCTTTATATCTCCAAAATAGTATCATCGGAGTGCAGAGAAATTATACCCTTCATCCTGCTTTCCATACTGCCTGGTATTTACAGGAATCTGTGAAGTATTTTAATAACGTAAGCAGAAGCAAAAAATGCAGTGCAGCTATTTCAACATTTCAATAATTTTAAAGCTATTTGGGGACATATGTATCAGGCTAAGACCAAAAATCTGTTTGAAAACTTAAACCTGAGTATCCTTCCATCATGGAGCTCAGCTCCCCAGAAAGGCAGTAAGAGGACTAAACTTCTCTTCCTCAAATGTGCACATATCAGGAACCTTATCAACTGCCAGCAGACTGCAGGATTACATGTAAATTAAGTGTATCAAAGAGTTGAGCTAGATAGCCAATGTTAGGAGCTATGAATGCTGTTCCTGCCTACTTGAAAGCCCTTCATTATGGATTAGAAACAAGAACGTACATCTCTTAATACTGTCTAAAAATTGAGGCATAATTTTGCTTCTTGTGAATTTTAATATTTGAGAGAAAATGGGATTGGGATTTTCCTTCCTTTTAGACAACCCTAGTCAGAGGGTTGCAAAACATTCATGTGTCATGCTCAAAATGAAAGCCATAAAGCTGCCTGAATTTTGTGTAAGAGTCCTGATAGAGCCCGTTGGTGAGTGTTACTTTTAGTTCCCTAAAGCAACAGAGATATTTGCATCCTTGGCATTTCTTGCAGGTTTAAAATGGAACAGTTTCTGAAATGTCTGCTCTTCCTTGAATTTTTATCCACCTCATGAGCTTCTTCATAAAGTTTTTGCACTGCTGTTGGCAGCAGGTAGTGATTTAGTGCCAAGCAGTGCAGAATTGCTCCATTTTACATTGTTTCTTCAAAATGCTTTCTCTTCCAGAAAGCAGATGCTGGAAACAATCCCATCTGATCCTGATACTTGTTACTTGGGTTGTTTCCAGCTGCATGTGTGAAGTGTTCAGCTTAGTGTAAAATAGGCAGTAAACAAGGAAAAATAAAATTAAGCCCCAAAGTGGATGCACTGAGTTCTAATGTACAGATCTCCTAATATTTAATGTTGGTGAAAACCAACCTGTGTGTGTTTTTTTTTTCCTAAAAGACTTACTTTCAAAAGCAGGAGGTAGATGATGCCACAGGAAATACTTTATATGATGGAAGAGAGACAGTGTGCTTCAGATACTCAAGCAGCAGAAGTGGGTCTCAGGGCTCCTGGCATTGCTCCTGTTTCAGCTGCAGTGTGACCCAGCTTTAGGCAATTAATGTGGCATTTTCAGGTAGGTGTGATTTGCCTCATTTAAACTCATGGGGAGGCTGAAATGAGGTTGTTAATTTGTGTTTAATGTTTAAATTTAAAAAATGTTTCATGTCCTAGCTGGTTTTTGGTTTTAAAAGAAAAAAAAAGACTCACCTGTAAGACTTCAGTGATACTACAGATTGCTTGGGGGATGATATAGGTCAGGTATCTTGACTGCCTTTTTTTCTTTTTTAATCAAGGACTGCCCAGATTCTGTAAGAAGAATATCCACTACCTACTTCTAGCAGTTTTCTAAGAGCTAACATTGCTACAGCAATCAGTAAAGCATTGTCGACAGTTTGAATGTTCATTTATCAGCCCATTTTTTCTCCCATTTTATTAATTCCCTGCTTGCGTGCATGGGGATTTGCCTGTTTGCTTTGCTTTCCTTGCCATATTGTTCCAATTATCAGACAATCTTTTTTCACTTCCACTTGCCTTATATGTAGGTTTGACTTACAACTGGGACAATAGGGCCGTTTTGGCAGAGGTACTGTGGACCACCTTGTGCTGGTTTTTGGACCACCAGCTAAGACTGATGAAGAATGCTGAGTCTCAATAGCATCTTAACAGACTCGATCTCTCATCTTTTCATTGTGTCCTGATACCGTGTGTGGGATACCTGAGTTGAGTACCCCAAGGGTCTAGCTTCTAACACAAAACAAGTGTCCGGGTTCTGCCCCCTCAGCAGGTGAGTCCCATTGATGGTGATCTCCTTTTTTTATCTGGTGCTATATTTAGGCCAGGAGACAAAATGGAGAGAGATCCAGTCCCAACCTTTATCCCCTTCAAATATGCTTTCTTTCCATAAGTCCTGCTCTCACTTCTTTTTTGTCGTCTGGCAGCTGCAAGGGCTGGTTGCTTGGTGACGCTCTCAGCAGCACAAAGAGCTCTCAGCTGGGAGGCCAGGTCTGCTGGCCACAAACAGCTGGGATAATTTTATTTGTCTTTCTCATGTTCCTGTTAATCGCAGGGAGCTGAATCAAAGTCAGCTTGTAATAGAAAGGGGAGCACCATCAAATGCTATTTATGGCTTCTTTAACATCCACCTTTTCTCCCTGAGTCAGAGAAGTGGCAGTGTGTGCCAGAAATGGCCTGCTATTGCCCAAATGGAGGAGTAAAATTGAAAGGCATGATTTCCAATTCTGCTTCAAATGGGATTTTACCAGACCCCATACAAAAGCAAGATGTCAGACCGAGTTTTGGATTTATGAATAGTTGTTCCTTAGTTTGATGTGTGACTGGCTGTTCATTCTCTATAATAATTGTATGCTGTGCAGGTCACATCTATGAAATAGCTGCTAAAGGCTTTCTTCTGCCTCGGAAGAATACACCAGTCAGATTTCATGCAAGAGAAAAACAATGAATAACTTCCAGAGCTGAGAGGGTTGTGATTTAATGATCTGGGCAAACGCCTTGGTTTATGAACTCTGGTTTCTTATTGCTGCTCCTCTGTAGGCTATGGAATCCCAAGTGAGTAAGAAATATTATTGTGTCTAAAGAGATTTTGAGGGGGTTGATTTCCACTTAGGCCCAGACTTGGTGTACCTGGCTGCAAGAAGGTACAGAGGGAGAGGTGACAGGGTACGTGAGCGCTGCTCGGCTTGCACTTTGCAGCACTTCTGAAGCCAGTGCCAGCATCAGGCACGTGCGCTGGGTCTTGGCTGAGCATGCCAGCTTAGATGCATCAAAGCTCTTAAGCACGTGAAGATCTTCCTGCAGGCTGGTTTATGCAGAGGTGCTTGCAGGGTTTGAGAAGCTGTGTTCAGCACTTCACGGGGAAAGGCAAGGAAATTGGCCATGGCTGAAGCTGGTCTCTCCTTACTTCTACTGTTACAGTTAAAAATGACCACTGAAAGTATTCCTAAATTACTGAGTCTGTAAGCTCTGCTTTTGCAGGACATTTTTCTTATTTCAGGTATAAATTGTAATAAGAAGATTCCAATCAGGTGTTAATTTAATTTAAAAGGTAATTTAATTATGCAAGTTGCTATACAATAGCTAAACGAGTAAACACCAACACTGAATATTTATATTTGGCTGATGAAACATACTGAAGTGGATAAACAAGAATATAATATATTACATAAGCTTAAGAATTTTAAGTTAAACTCACAAGAGCAGAAAGCACTATAGGTTCATGGTTTTTCTTCCCTGATGAAAAGCCCTGAGGTTCAAAGAAATAAAACTATCTTCTGAGAGTTTGGGCTGCTCTGTTCCTAGGGCAAAGTGAAGGAAGATTGAGGAACGGGAAGCAAAGTGAAAATGTACCTGCTTACCACTGCTAAATTTAGCATGCAGAATTGTCCTGGGAAAAGGCTAGGTTTGTGGTGCAGTCTTCTGATCCAATCATGAAAAGGAGGGCTCTGAATTTCAGTTCTTCATGCTCATGAGTTGTAATAGCAGGTGTTACAGCAGACACTGCGTTGCTTTGGTCCATTTTTTTCTTATGTCCACATGTCTGCACAGCTTTACCATTCATAGCCTTCCTACATAAACTATTCAGTGGACAGCAACTCAGATGGTATTTTTGTTGTTGTTAAAAAAGCATGTGTTTGAGCTATAGTCTCTCTCTCTCTCTCTTTTTTTTTTCCTTCCCATTTGAAATTACCTCATCTCTCTAATTGTGCCATAGTTTTCATCCCTGAGCTGCTGCCTCACAGATTTTTTTTTTTTAAATGTGTCATAATTCCTTGTCTTTCATCAATTCCAAGTCTAACCATTTTTCTTGTCTCCTATCTTCTCATTTCCTACAACAGATGTTAAAGGTATGGAGACAATAATCAGGACAACCCTATAGCTCATTCTTTAGGGTTTAGAGTGATCACTGGAGGGGCCAGGGACTTTGCTTCCCCATACAGCACCATGCAAAAAAAATAGAACTGAATTATTTGTGAAGGAGCAGCTTTCCCCCTCCTCTGAAACATCAGCTATTAGCCCCTGCAGAGGCTGTGCATCAGCCTGTGTATACCAATGAACCGATCCTCTGTGTCAAATCCTTATGTAAATGCAGCAGCCTAATCCTCTTGCCCTAATAGGAATTTCACACCTTAATCCTCACTATGAACAGGGGCAAAGGCATTCCTACTAGGCAGTTTGATGCATCCTATTTTGAGAAAAATCATTGTATAGGAGTTTGTGGAAATAGGGGAACTGTAGTCCTGTTTGTGTGGAAGACTGATGCATGTCATTCTAATAGAAGCGAGGGGATTATGTTCCTAAATTGTCAGTGGATTTCAGGGCATTTGCTGCACCAAATGACACCATTGGCCTCCCAAGTCCTTCATTTTGCCCCTGGCCCTGACTGGCTCTTGCTTTAGCTGGAAATGCTCCCCGGGTGATAGAGTTGACTCTACGGGAGTGGGAGGAAAATAATTCTCTCGTGATCCCTGCAGCCATCCAGGTTATGCCTCGCAGCTTGGCACTGCTCGTTGTGTGCTGGGCTTGCACTGCTCCAGTTGAAAGAAGTGTCAATCAGTGCATGCAGTGTCATTCTGAATAACCCCCTGGTTTATGTTGTTATGTAACCTCAGAGAAATCTGAATTCAGAAGTTGGAAGGCTTAGAAGACTGAATTGTAGCCATAGCACACAGGGAGCCTAGGCAGTGCCTTGAACTCAGCTTTGTCTAGCTAGATGTGTATTAATCTCTCAGGTATGGATACTTATTTCTTAACCAGCTGCAGGGCATCATCCAAAGCTCACTGAAGTTTCCAGAAGACTTTCACAGGCCATGAAGACCACTTCAGCATGATGGTCCAATGTATTCAGGGCATTCTGTGACAGATGGGGTGACCAGCCTTGTTCCTGAATTGCCACCTCGGAAAAGAAGGGTGCAACAGCATTCTTCATGCCACAGTTGAGAAGTAATTGCTTTACACAGAGAGCATCAGACTCAGACAGACCACGTTTGTACCTCTTATGCTCCTGGTTACAAAGATAATGATGGGTGCAAATCAGGCAGCTGGATGTACTGTTATTCGTCATCGTTCCCCCAGCCTGTTTGCTCGATGCCTCTGCTGCACGCACAGACAGGGTGGGTCTTAATCAGCTGCGGATCAACCACTAACACGGAACACAATGTGTGCACAGCTTTACAAGCAACTGTGGTTTGCTGGCCATTTGGAAGAAATGTGTGTACATACATCCTGTTATTTCCACTGCCAAAGTTTTTAAAAAACAGCCTTTTGTTTTAGTTTATTTCTCACTGCGGAAGCTTTACATTCCTTGTCCTGTTCTCTTGTTGCAGTTCCAGTCTCTCTTGACTGCTCTTTGTTTGCCCTGGTGTTACTAGACACTGCAGTTTGGACTTGCCTCTCGCTGCTGCATGAACGAAGCTCTTCAACAGTCAGGCCTTTATATCTATTCTTAGCAGAGTTCATTCTACTAGTGCCACCCTTTAAGCATTTTCATCCAAAATGCCAGTGCACTGAGGCAAATCTGCCACTGCACATGAGAGCCTGAATGAAGTAAGCTTTGATTTTTCCCAGGCCAGCTGGCTGTGGAAAGTTTTTTTCTTTGCAACGCTAAAAACTTGTGTTGTTTTAAATCAAATTTGACTGTAGCTCACTTAAGCATTTGTGGCTTTTCCGTAGGAATGATATCACTGTCCCAGCTAGATCCTGTGGAGCAAGGACTGGAAAATCCACTTTATGACAAACTATAATTTAAGAGTCAGCAATGTCTCGTATAGCAAGAAATGCAGTCTTGGAGGTAACTGTTACCCAGTTATTTAAATGCTTCTGTCATTTAGAATAAACCCATCTGTAACAACAAAGGTCATAGTATCCCCAGGAGCTATATTTGTTTCTCTCTCATGCCTGCATGTAGCTAAAGTGATGTGTGTGCATTCAGCCCCATGGAAGGGCCATTCCCTCATGCAGGTGTCCCTGTCCTGGCTGAGTTCACTCTGTGACACTGAGGAACCCCTGAGAAGTCTAGAGGAAGCTGCGACAGTTATCAAGTCTCTGTGTGGATCTCCTGCAAATGCAGACTTTTCTGGGCTTTTCTAATGTTTTTGATAATTGCATGTCATTTTTGCAGCCTGACTAAAGCAATTTTGATATTCCCTGTTTTGATGCCCACTGCCAGCATTTTTTTTGTACTAAAGAGTACCAAAGGTGCCTAAACTGATTGTGTTTGTCTTTACCACATACCTCAGCCAAAGAGCTTAAAAGAATTTATTATGAAAATTATAAGGAAGGACAAAGTATCTCCTTGCAAGACAAGCCAGAAATGACAAAATCCAGAAATTTCTTCCAGCTCACTGAATCATATCTTGAACGGAGCTTCAGTACCTACATCCAACCTGCATCTTAGGCCAGTACAAGGAAGAATTGAAAAGGGAGGAGAAATGTTCACTCTCTCCAGGACTTTCCAGTTCTGATTCCTCACAGAGCACTTCACTGATACTGTCCTGTGCTGCTTTGTGCTATCTATCTCAGCTATTTTTCTACTTGTTCTCACATAAAAATAGTATCTCTTGATTGCAAAAAAGTATATGACTACAGTGCCTTCCCAACATTGTTCCAGATTTAAAATGGTAGCTGCAAGGTAGAAACCATCCTACAGAGCCTGTAAGCTTAGGGAGAAGAGAGTCTGTGAAGCCTGGGAGCATCCCTGTTGCTGCAGGTGTGACAGCCACAAGCACAGGGTTTGAACTCAGCCACAGGCCAGGCTTTTTTAACAAACTGACTTAACAAATGGCTAATTTGTACAGCCAGGCTAAGGCTTCCTACCTTGCCCGTAAAATGAAGTTATACCAGCTGCAAGTACAAGGGGCTGGTGAGCCAGGTTACCAGCGCGTGCCCATTAACCTCGCTCAACACAAGGCACTCTCAGGCACCGTCGTCACGGGGCGGGTCAGCAGCGGTGTGTGCACCACCAGCAGCTCCTGAGGACATCACGCCTGAGGCAGGTGCCATGCTGCTGGGATCCCAGGGGCAGCAGAGATTCAAATAGCCACTGCCACACCATTTTGTAGGGCCCAGAGTGCATCTTTTCTCAGGCCTGCCAGATGGTGCAGAGGGGTCTTTACCTTTCCCTCTCTGCTCTGTCTCATCTGCTCCAGCTGCTAACTGCAGATCTGGGAGAGGGCTCGATTTCCCTGGTCCTTGCACATCAGTGCAGTTGATGTCAGGTCACACTGGGCTCTGACTGGTGTCCTTTGGGCATCACGCCTCAATATTTGAACACTTCCCTGACACAGTTAGCTATTTGCGTGCTGCTATCAGGTCTAGTCTCAATGTGAGACACAGGAGGCTGTATCCTCAGCTACCTTTATTTTCAACAGTGAGGTGTGATACTCTAGGTTTTTATCCCCTCCACTCCTTTTAGCTGGATATTTGGGAGGAAGATGCTGAATTCTCAGTGGAGAGCTGTAAAAGAATTACTTGTGGCTGGCACCCGTGTAATTCTCCCTGAGCTGGCACAGTGGTAGAGATGCTATTTCAGACATCACTCGAAGCAAGCATATTCCCAAAGCACAATGTGTGTGGGTCTTGAACTTGCAGAAATCCATTAACGGGGCTGGCATGGGAGTTGCCTGGCTGTCACTTGCTGGGTTGTGTTTGCAAGAATCCTGTTGGAAAAATAGATCCTTCTTGACAATAGAGCATCCTCAAAGCACCATTTTAAGATGTTGTAAATGGGAAGGTCTGAGGTGCTATTTGCAGAGCAAAAACTGATATAAGCCTGGAAAGCTCTATTAAAAGCAGTGCAGATTTATTGATTTATACTAGCTGATAATCTGTTCCTAAAGCTGTTTTTTAAACCAGAGTAATGTATTTATTATTGCTTGTCCTTGTCCTTCCTCACACTGTTATTTCTGTCACTTGCTTAAGTGCTGACAGTTTGAAAAGGCATTAGGAAGGCGAGTGTTTGGTGGATTTCGAACATGATACCATTAAATGTTCTACCAGTCTCAGCTTTTACCCTATTATTTCCTCTTCAGGGCAAATCTGACATTTTATCCACATAGGCACCAGATTTACCACCTTGTGAAACGGTATTACTATTTTCTCCCAGGCCAATTGCAGCCAGCATCCAAGGCTGCTCCGGGTAGCAGGTTAGGTGCTTGTCTACCTCATTTCTGCAGAGGAAAAATAAATATGCAGAGGGAAAATCTTTCCTGACTATTCTGACCTAAAGAGGTCAGAATAGTTTTTAAGTAACTGCATTCTTATAGCACACTTTTCCCAGCAGAATGCAGCTCAGTGCAGCCAGCCTGCCTAGCGCTGAACATTCAGCATCTCAACTGATATGTTAATCACACATCCTCCTCAGCAGCCTGCCAGAAGCAGCAGCAATGATGTAACTGAGCTCCCAGCAAATCCTTTGTTTAAGCAGCTGCTTCTGCTCAGTGGAAAAGCTGAGCCGCTTGGGCTGTGGCAAACGAGCTGTATTTAACAGGAAAGAAAGGGCCTTCAAGATATAACTTACCTTGTTTGCTGTAGAAGAAAAGATTTCCTCGGAGGTGTTTTCCTAATTATATTGCTTTAGTTCTGTTTGCATGTCTGGGATGGACTGTTAGCCATTCACAATCCTGCTGTTGAAGGCTTTCCTTAGCTCAGGATACAGCCCCTTTTCCTCTCCTCCATCAGCAGGGGGGTAAGAGAATTAGCTTTAAAGATTTGATTTTGGCTCAGTAATTTACAGGGCATTTACAGAGATGCAGTACACAGAGCAGAGCAGAGAGGCAATGCTGAGGTGTCCCTACCTCATCAGGGAATCTGGCATGCAGAACTAGACTTTATCAGTCCAACCATCTGTCCATTTACATGGCAGGAGACAAAATAGATTTCTGAAGATGAAGAAATTCCAGATTTCCTCTATTCGTATGGAGGAAAATTTATGAATCTTTACTTACTTAGGAGACATCTGCTCCATGCTGTTCTCCGCTTGTCTGCTGGGCAGAGGCCATTAACAAGCACGTACCTCTAACACAATAACAGGCAATAAGGAGTCTGAACCTGCTCAGAGGGGGATGAGGTAGGAATCTGATTCATGTGCTGAAAGGAAAATGGTTGACTAGAAGAGAAGAGAAAAAGAAATGGTTGAGAAGAAGAGCGTTATGTCTTGAACTTCCATACCTGAGTATGGTTGTACCAAAAAGATTGATATGCTTACCTCAGGGTATAAGGTGCTACAAACTGGGGGCTTGGCCCCAGCTGGATAATTTGTAAACGTGGCACACCTGTGATTTAGCATAAAGACTTTTCTACCTTTCTTTGTGGCTTGCACTTGCTTTGTATTGGTGTAAGTCGCTGAATGAAGTTTGTGGCTAGTGTGATCTAAGGAGAGGTCTGGTGTGGGTTCCTTCTCCAGAGCTACAGGATCAGAAGTGAAAACAGGGCTCTTTCGCTATGGCATCACTCAGGAGGCAGCCTTGGTTCAAACAGGCTCTTCTCAAGGTGCTTCACCGGCTTGTATTCGTACTGCTGCCTGAGAGGTGGTGCGGCTGTGGAAGCTGGAAAGGAAGAACGTGTGTTTGCGCACCCCAATGGGCAGAGAAGTCAGTCTCATAGGAATAAAACACACATCAGTCGGGTGAGCAAAGGGGAGCCCAAGGGGTACGTTGCTTTTTTCTTGCAAATGTAAATGCTTATGAGGCTTCTTGTATAATAGGGAGGTATGCACAGAAACACAGCTGCTGTGGGTAAAGGTGTTTTAGAGCTACCATTAAAGGCCAGATCCCCTACAGGCAGTACAAGTGTCCTAACCTGAAAAGTTTATCTTATTCTTTTACATAGATATATCAGCAAGGTTTAAAAGTCTTAATTCTTTGGTTATAAGAGAGATCCAATCCTACTGCTATTTTGGCCTTACTGAATAGGTCACCGGCATTTGCCTGCTAGAGTTTGGTGTGAAGGGACTTAGAGTGCCCTGCCCTTGCTCTGCTGGCGTTTTCCTCATGAGGAGTAAGGAAAGTAAGCAGTACCTTTTGTCTTGGCACCTGTGTCTGTGCCACTCCAGGACTTATCACAGGGGGAATCATAAAATATACCAGATCTTGAAAGCTTTAACAAAAATATCACTAGGAGGTAAATGCCTGATGCCATATTTACCTAGTTCAGTGCATTCGGTCAGGTTTTCCTCCCTTTTTCTCCAGCTTTTATATAAATTAGTAGACTGAGGAGTAAGCTCAAACAGGATTTGGCCCTTGAACATCAGTAATCAAATTTAGCTATGTACGACAATATTTGCCTTGTGGGGTGTTGCTGTAATGACTCCTCTTGTTTTCTATCCATTTTTTTTTTTTCTTTCCACCTGGGATAAGAAAGGACCTGGATATTGAAGTATGCAAGCTACCAGTACATGAGAATTGGACTTCTTTTGGTATTTGCACAGAGGAAAGGAAAGGTATGTTGGGGGGTTGTGAGAGATATGCTGACTTAATGCAAATTAGTCTCGTTTATTTGCCTGGAGTAATGAAATAAAAAGAAAGTAGTGGAAGAGGAGCCAAGTAATTTTATTGTAGACTGCAGGAGGGAAGTTTAGTGCATCTGGAAGGCAGCAGTGAAGAGGGAGAATCTTTGTAATCGAACTGGCATATGGCAAAAGAAGTGCTGTGGCAAATATGCGTCAAAATAAGGGTGTTGTCAAATTGAGTTCAAATTCAGTAATCACAGGTGCCAAGTGGATGAGTTTAAGTTAAAAGTTAAGAATTGTTGTGATTACTGTGGTTACTCTGTATTCCTTGTTCAGATTGTCCCAGCAGGAGGAATAAAAGATTAAAAATCTTAATGTAAGGATGGTGACAGAGACTCCTGTTGACAGGAATCTGGAGTGGAAAGTTCATAACATGTTGATGAAATGGAAAAGTACTTGCAGTTCAATTCAATATAGAGCACTCAAGTTCTGCAGTCCTCAAGAAACGGATGATAATTAGCATCAATGGATTTATGCCTCAACAAAATAGGATTACTTTGGATAAACATACCTTTTGATTTGGGGGAAAAACAAGAGTACCTTCCAGAACAAGTAATTAGTCATGCGTAACAGTATTTTAGGCACATCATGGTTGGTTAGGTTATTCAAGGGAGAGCAAATCAAAAATCCAGGAAAAGCAAGTACATTTGGAGAACAGCATCAGAGATGCTGGTGTTGGATACGGCAGGGAAAGCTGCATCCTCAGGAAGGACATTATCGGTGCAGCTCAGATACATTACAAAATAAAGCTGTGTTACTGTCCTCATTTTGCAGATAGAAAATGCTCACGCGGATCCTCAGGTTGGCCAAGTGCCCTTCCCTCCCCGATCTCTCCTTGCCTCATGCCCTCAGTCTGGCTTGTCGAGGTCACACAACAGGTATGACAGCTAGGAGGTGACTTCAGCATCCTCCCCTCTCCACATCACTGATTCTTTCCTTCACCTTTCTCTCTTCCTCTGCTAATGTAGTGTTTTTCCCTACAGTCCATGGAAGGCTTATTTCTATTATTTCTTGCCAGTTAAACTAAACTCCCAGCTGCATTGTGCACAGCTCTTACAGTATGTTCACTCCCTGCCTTTTCAAAATTGCCATTCCCAGACAAAGCATCCAGGCAAACTTCATTATCATGTAAGGGCTTTGGGGAGAGGTCAATTAATCCTGATTCATCCCTGGAGAGCCGTGAGGTGGAAGCCTGTCTGAAGGTGTGAATAGCTGAAATAACTTGATTTTTTTTCACAGCCATGAAATGAACAAAGAATTCCTTGTGGGGAAAGAGGCACGTGTGGAAAATAATACAAGATGAAAGAGGAGAGCTAATGCACTGGTGACCTGAGGCTGGGGTTACTACTCGCCCAAGTGTGGTGTGGCAGGAGTGCATTTTTTCTACATCATCAGTCTGTCACAAGGAACATAACAATTTGAAAGACCAGAAGAAAGAGAATGAGATGGCTGAAATGGAGTCAGCAATACTTTTTCAGCATCCTTTGCAAATATCACAGCTTACTATTTATTCTACTCATTATACAAGAATAGTGGAAGATGTTTTTCTTCTTTTTTTTGTTTTTGTTTGTTTTGTTCTGTTTTTGGTGATATGATTAATGGCCTTGCCTGATAGTGGGGGTATTTGGAGGCAGGGAATATCCTGGCCTTCCTGGCAGTAGGAACAGTTGGATGTCTGCACTCCACCTGCCCCAGCTGGTGCTCTGAGGCACTGTTTGCTCACCCGTAAGGGGTGGGGACAGGGTATCTGCGCAGTGATTTTATCCTTGTATTTTCGTGGTAGATCTCTGGAACGTCATTTGTGTCTGTCTTCTTCAGCAGTGTGTGGATAAGAATGTGGAGTGGATAGTGGGGAACAAGCTGCATTACTTTACCTTCAGTGAGATACTGAAGTGCCCAATTTTAGCACCATTCAGTCAGTTTAGGATCAGTGCTCTGCCAGCCAAAGAGCAAACTAGCTGGAGCCCATCCAGACAAGATGCTGGGCAGTAGCAGGATTGTGGAAGGTGTCTCGAGCCTGCTCTCAGTGCACACTTATCACCACAGGATGGGCTTTTTGCCTTGCTTTGCCCAAGTGGTTTAGTGTCTGTGATACACAGTCCAGGAGGTTCCTGTGGCCATCTGCTTCTGGAGAACTGGGTCTTAATACACTAATCCATCCTTCTGTAACCTGTGAATTTGGGCTTTGTTGTCTTGTGTTCTGCTTCAGAAACATCAGGAGTTTTAAAAAAAATAAATAAAAAAGAAGAATGTGCAAGGCTGTTGCTTGCTCCTGTGAGCAGCAGCATCACTACACGTTTTTTTCCTTCTGCCTTCTCACCTTTGGAGTCTATATTTCATTTATTGGCTTGGATTTGCAAAACTGCAGATAGTTCCTACTAAATCTCCTTTCACCTTGGGTGCTGGGGCACCAGGGAGGATCAGCCAGATGCCCTGAATGCTTCTTGGATCTAATACCTCTGATAACCTTACACTGAGGGCCCTGCCATTTAGAAGCTGCCTTGCCCAGTGGCCCAGTAATGCCTGAATAACTTGATGTTGAAGAGATGTCGATAGCTTTGTTCTCTCTCCTGTGTTTCCCTGTGCAGGGCTGGGTGACAGCAAAGATGGTAGCTCTTCCCCTTAGGTGAAAGCAGAGAGGAGTGTGTGTACTTGTGGTTTTAAATTAGTTTACATAAGTCTGCTCTGAGATGTGTAGGGAAGAGGATGCATTTTGTACACCTAAAAATACATCTGAAATGTGTATAGTAGATTTCTCTAAGGGAAAATAGGCTACAAATTCATGAGTTAAATTTGAGTGAAATGGGATAAATAGAATTTGATTAAAAAAACATAACCTCAAGTATACTGTTTTTAGTTATTTTGATACTTACATGGAGCTTTTTTCCCCCCTCAAATGCTTTAAATCTTAACACGAGTCCTTAAAAATGCTGGTGATTTTTCTAGGCAGCGAAGCACTTCCCAGCAGGAACTATTTGAGAGCATAGCAAATTTCCCAACTGTTTTCACCTCCGGTCCTTGAAGATCTGATGGTGAAACTACCTTGTAGACAGTTTCTCTGTAATACTTTAAAATATTACATTTTATTTCCAAATATTACATTTTATTTCCAGATGTGAAATGATCTTTGTGCATGTAAATAGGTGTACAAACATACATACACATGTACAGCCTTGCAGATAGGCACTTGTGAGGCCTTTCAGAGAGTCCTTTATAGCTTTAGCTTGGACTGTGGAACTGGACAGCTGAAACATCTGACTCCTCTGTATATTTTTCCTGCAACTCTCAAAATTTAGGAGACTTCTTGGATGTGTTAAATAATGTCTTGAAAATAACGTACTTCAAGGTTCACAGTTTTCTTTGCCTGGTGTCACTGTGTGGTTCACTGCAGGCGATGCCATGGCCTGTCCCATTTCAGAAGTAGCAGCTCAGAAAAAGGCTGATGGCAAGCTTTGGTTTATCTTGTATACATTTTTTCCCTACTATTTTACTGCATAATAATCTATATTTCCATGAATAAAACTTCCTGCAACCAGGAGGACTGTGGCTGCAAGCAGAAGTCGCACGGCCTGGCTTAGGTGGATAGAGTGCAGGGCTTGGCCCTAGATGTTGCCTTTAAGAAAGATGAATGATGTAAGTCTGTAGGAATGGCTGGAGTGAAGGTGGGCAGACATGATATGGAGTTACTCGTGTTACGTGTAGAATATGTGAGCTGAGAAACCCCTGAAGAGAGAGCTGTTCAGATCACTGCAAGCAGTACACAGAAAAAGTAGGAGTCCAGAAGGATTGGTCCCTCCTAGGGACAGGAGGAAATCACACGAGTCGCAAACATGCACACATGCAATCATGGGCTATTAGGCACCATTGCAAAAGCAAAATGTTGGAGGAATTGATACAAAAAGTGCAATAAAATATGTATCAACACAATGAAATATGTATTGGAATGAATGCTGAGGGGGATAAGCGTGGCTCTCGGCTGAAACAAATCTGGCAGGCTGTAACTTTGGCTTATGGAGAAACCCCATTGCATGTTAGCCCGGTGCAGATGTTGGAGAGCTTCCACACTGTCTCACTGCACAAAGCACTCATTTTATATGTTGAGACCATGCTTCAAAGGGGAGTTTAGCACCTTTTGATTTCCCTTTCAAAAGGCAGTGAGCTGTTGTGGCCTCCTGGGGAAGGACAAAGTGCTCACGCAGGCTTTAAGCCATTAGGGAGGCCAGCCTGGAAAGGAAGTGTTTTGGATGCATGCACACTGCGACGGTCTGTCAGAATGGGAGTGACCCGGAGTAACGACGCAACCTCGATGCGAGTATAATTGTTCTCCGTTTAATGAGTGTTCTAGCAAGGTATATATATGCTACCATTACAGCATGCACAGACAGCAACTTATAATTGGTCTAACTACTATGCACACATCTCTAGCACTAATACAATTGGTACAATGGTGCCGTTGCTCCTCCAGATCATAGTTCTGCATATTTTAGCTATAACATCACTCAAGGTTATCAGCCCTGGGCCTACATTATCTTCACAGTACTTTAAGGCCTGAGTTGCGCACTTTAATTAAATCATGCCCCTTCTCATTTAAACATAGCTCCACAATTCCCCCTTTTTGTTTATGAGCAACCCAGGCCTGGTCTACTACCTTTAACACTGCAAACATTGTAATAAGCAAGGCACTACAGGTAACAGGGTAAAGATAGAATAGTGCTTCGCAGCGATGCTGCTCCTCACTCACACAGCACAATCACACAATCACGCAAAGAGGCCTCTTGTACCTTTCATTCATACCAATAAGAAAATATCACTTAAAATAATTTGTCTGCAGCTTCAGGAGGTCCTTGTCTACTCTCGTGGTGAGCGGCTGAGAGTGGAGACCCCTCCGAGGAAAATGCTCAGGGTGCACCTAAGTGTGTCCATTCCACAGTCGATGCCACAGCCGAGCAGAGCGGCTCCTGGTGCAAGGAATGATGCTATTCTAGTTTTGTATGATTACACCAAAGAGATGCATTGGGATAAGGAGCAGTGTGGCATTGACAATTTGTTTCATGGTTTGGTTTTTGCCCATGTAATTGAACCTTACACATGGTGTGGCTGTTACACTTCCCAGAGTATCTAATTCCCATGGCTCTAGGGGTGCTCACAGCAAGTAGACAGTCCAGTCTTTGTTATCTGCTGGGAGCCCCACCACACGTCGTAAATGGGTCGTTAGCACTAGCCAGGGACAGGCACATCGCTTCTTGTCCTGTCATGCTGGCAAGGGTGACGCAGATGTTGCAGCATGGTTGGATGGGGACCCAGGTCAGGCAATAACCGATGACAGCGGTGATTGTGAGGAGGACGCCAACCATGGCCCCTTACCTCCTCCCCCTTTTTTTTTTCTTTTTTTTTTTTCTGGTTCGCGCTTGTTGCAAAATTTTCCAGTCATGTGGCTCCCACTTTGCTGCACCGTTCTCGTGTATCACAGGACAAGCAATGCTAGCGGCTGCACTCCATCGCATGGGTCTAACTGGCACCAGTGGGCCAGCAGGGGGAAATGATGGGGTGGGCTCCTCTCCGCTCAATGGGGAACGATCCGCTACTGATACCTTGTCTTTTAACCGCAGGTCCAGATCCGCAAGGCGCTGCTGGACAATTTCTAACAAGTTTTCTGAATTTTCTAGGGGTGGTTCTACACAGTCTCAGCGAGGTGAAGTTGCTGGAGCAGAGGAGTCAGCAGAGAGCGGCAAGGGCGGGTGAAGAGGCAGGGCCAAGGGTGGGGGTTGGCGCGCCTCTCTTCCCTCACCTGCGGGCGGTGAAGGACATCCCCCCGGGTGTCCTGGGGTGTTACTTCTGCAAGCGGCTCAGATCTCTGCTCTGGCCTGGCCCCGTCAACTTCCGCTTTCATTGCGGTTGATGGTGGGTCTGGCAGGACTCCTGCATAGTGTGGGGGCGGCCCGTTACCCGGCCCATCACCGTCAATGCGCGATAGGAGTTCGGAGACCGCCGAGCATGGAACCCTGGTCATTCTTTTAACCGCAGAGAGCCCAAAAATACGCGCAAGAGTCACGGGTTTTCTTTCCGAATCCCCAGATTTTTTAGGGACCGTCCCCGGGATTAACATTTGAGCAGCAGCACAGGCTACTTCCTTTTCTGCTTTCATGGTTTTTAACGTCTCTATTACTGTACGCCACAACTCGCGGACAGTTTTCACTTTCTTTCTATCTTTTGAATCTCCCGTTATAGTCTTTTCCCACATGGTATTCCCAAATTCTTGCCATTCCGTTACGGAGAGTAGCATGGTCATCTCTCTAAAATGTCCCCATTGCTGTCCTAACTTGATCAATTTGATCAGTTTCTTTCCCGTTGTCTCGACACCTCTCTTAGAGAGTATTCCCACGAGCAATGTTGCTGCAGCTTTCACCTCCATAGCTGCGCCTTCCACTGGGAGGGGAGGTCCGTGTCTGCCCCCAGTTTGCACACAGGCAACACTCCTCCCAGACGTCTTGTTTCCCATTCCCCTCCTCTTGCTGCTTACCGCAGTCTTGGAGACTCATTCCAGCTTTACTCTCTGGCAAGTAACCATCCCCTGCTACCAGATGTCGGAATGGGAGTGACCCGGAGTAACGACGCAACCTCAATGCGAGTATAATCGTTCTCGTTTAATGAGTGTTCTAGCAAGGTATATATATGCTACCATTACAGCATGCGCAGACAGCAACTTATAATTGGTCTAGCTTCTATGCACACATCTCTAGCACTAATATAATTGGTACAACGGTGCCGTCACTCCTCCAGATCATAGTTCCGCATATTTTAGCTATAACATCACTCAAGGTTATCAGCCCTGGGCCTACACTATCTTCACAGTACTTCAAGGCCTGAGTTGCGCACTTTAATTAAATCATGCCCCTTCTCATTTAAACATAGCTCCACAATGGTCTTTTCCATGGCAGGCTTTTTGGAAAGTAGGAGAGGTGAAATGTTTTGTGTCACTCAATCCCATTCCCACATGTTGAGAGAAGGCTGGGAAGGCCGCAGCATGCCCCAGAAGTTGTTCTGCTTTTAAAAGCCCTGGGCCCAGTTACACCCTGACTTACGTCATCTTCAGTTTCACCAAAGGCATTGAAGTTGCACAGGGCATAGCTGAGGCAATAGTTTTGGATCCTGCAACACGCTGTGCGATTCTGGAAGTGCAATGAAACTCCAGTGCAAAGGCTCCTTATCACCAGCTTTTCAACTTGGTATGTTAGTATTTGCAAAGGTCTCTGGCACAAAGGGCCGTAGGCTCTGAATACATCCCTACCAAACAGGATCCCTGTGGGAGTGAAGCTCTAGGGCTCCTGTGGATATTTTTCTCAGGAGCAGTTTACAGTTCAGGCCATAATCCTATTGTAACTATTACTATTCAGTCATCTTCCTGCAAAGCATCAGGGAAGGTTTTCCAGACAGATTAATTGCTAATGAATTTGTAATCTGGCTTTGATCACTCATTCCTTTTGAATGCTGGTAGGTGGAGTTTACATACCAAGATTTTCTGAATAATGAAGATACTGCCTCTTAGGATTCTTTGGAATTAATGTTTCAAATTTGGATCTAATATGTATGCTGGGCTCCTAGAGCTGTTTTTCTCTTAATTTACAGTTGAGAAGACAGTTTGGCAAACTGTACAGATCTGCAGGCTTCCACATGCACCTACTGATATAAAAAGCAAGATTCCCTCTGCTTTTGGGGAAAATTGAAGCAAACAGGCAGAAGTACTTGCAAGGCAGACAGGCTGTTATTTGAGGAGTTTGAGCAAAGGGCTCCTGAAAGTGACTGACAAAGGTTCAATCTCTAATTCTTCTCCATGTAGGTTTACAGCACTGAAACCAATGACAGCAATGACAGCAGCATCTGACATTGAATGCCCAGCAAATAATTACGGTCACCTTTGACACAGCAAAGTATAAATCTCACTTCTGCTGAGGCATAAACATCAGAATACTGTCTGTACTATAGCTAAAGGCTGTGTAAATTGTAATTAAAATCATTTCATATAAATTAATCTTCATTAGGAACATAATTATGTCCACACACAATTTGCTTCAGTGTAATTGTCACAGTTGTAAATACCTAGTTGTATTAACCAGCTTTTCTTAAGGGATAAACTAAGTTTATAAACTGTTTTAGAGCAAAACATCGTTGTCTCCATGTGCTGTAGAGAGGCACCAGCTTGCACATTCCCCATGGCTCCAAGTAAGTCCTCATGAAGAAGTGAAGGGATATTGTCCTGGCAGTTCAGGAACTCATGACAATTCAGTTGTAGAGAAACATACTCAAAGTTTCTCCACACAAAGTGGATCAGACCTGAATTTCCAAGGGACAGAAGTGTTTTAGTCTGGGCTGGCACCTGTTTCAGCTTTGTCCCTGTTTTATAGCATGAGAACATATGGGAAAAGTCTACGTCTTAGAAAGTTGTCACTTTCTAATCAGGATACCAATGAGATTTGTGCATGGACTTCGCTGTCCTGATGCCCACAGGGAAACTGTCCATTGCAGAAACCTGGAGCTATATCCTGTCATCAAAAATTCTCTGGTGGAGACGGGCTGATGTCTTCCACCGGTCAAGTGGCATCAACTAATAAATTACTGTAATTTTTTCTTTAAGATCTCTTGATTGCTCTGGGGGTTTAGGGTCTGATCCAATGCATGTTGCAGTCAGTGGGGAATTTGCCCACTGACCTCTGTGTGATCAGAATCATACCTGCTGTAGAGGAGTGAAGAATGTGATGCACGTTGGATTCTGCTGAGAGCAATCTGACCTGAATCTAAAGAGAATGAGAGTAGCTGCTGTAAGACTGAGCTTAGAAAAGGAATTATTTAGTCTTCTTCACTGCCTTGGGGAGCAATGCCAAGAATGCACGTAAGAAATGAAATAGCACTTGGGAGATGTGTAAAAAGCAGTCTTAAGTGGACATGAATGCTTAAAATGGATGTCCTAACAACATAGTTTAAAAGTAGAAGCTTCTAACTATTGTGAATGCTCTTCCCAAATAATCTGTGCTATTACTGCTAATTGGCATAAATCTTATTCATAATACCCGTAGCAGAGATTTGCACTGAATCCGTTGCTAATCCTGTAAATTTAGGAGTTTGATAAAGTTTGTTGCTCAGGGCATTGCTAATTCTATTGTCATGCTTCCATTTGCTATCATTCATTAACCCTCAAATGGCAAGTTGGCCTGCATACACATGAGAAAGCAGTAGTCATCTTAGCAGCTGTAATCTTGAGCAGAAAATGACAATAAAATGAATACATATACAGTCTAAATAGAAGGCCTCTTCATGTGTGTCGGTATGCTACCTGCTGAAAAAGGGCCAGGTCCTCATCAGCATGTGCAAAATTAAATCCAGTACAAGGAAATTCTATATTGGATGACATTCTTTTTTCATATGGCTTACTGCTATACCCCAGGCATCACGGTGCGTAATACTACTGCTCCTGGCATCTCGTTGTCTTATTCATTTAAAAGTATATATGTCATATTGTTTAAACTGTGCACAGTTACTAGTGCAGCTACCAAACACTGCTAGCATGATACCTGGGACGCAGACCTGACCATCTGACATTGGGTAAGCTCTAAGACCAAGCTCTGGCACTGCAGTGGATGAGACATCCATCAGCAGTATTAGAGGAGATGCAAAAGGCTGAATAAGCACCACTAGGGTCTCCTCACTTGTGTCTAAGGCAGAATCAGTGTGCCACTGGGGCAATGAGGAAAGGCTTGCAATATTGATGCCTTATTTTTAATTTGATATATGCAAGGAAGGCACCTTAAAGAGGTTTAAAGAGATGATGACTTGGTCCGTATTTTCCATTAGCATCCTGAAGAGAGGAAAAAAAACCCCAACCAACTGTTGAGGGAAAGACTGGAATCTTAATCTGCCAGCCCTTGGCTTAAACTTTACACCTAAGTGCCATGGTAACACTGAAATCCACCCTTTCATATGAGTCAACGTCATTCTGTGATACAGCATGTAGTTACACCATCACTTGGTAATCTTTAAATAATTGCATACTGATACAGTCTGGGTCTGCTTCCAAAAGAGAAGTTTGGATGCAAAATAGCTTATCCCTAAGACTAACTGGAAGAGTTGAGTGTGCATGGTGCTACCAGGAAGCTCTGCGTTAGGGAGCTGCCCGCTGCTCTTCCAGGGACCTGCGGCTCCTGAGCAGTGTGGTCCTACACCTGGGGGCTCCACATCGCGTGTGCCAGAAGCTGATTTCCATGGCCAAATCCCAGTCAAATAAAAATGTGACTTAGTGCCACATGTGAGAGGGGCAGCAGTTACAGAACCACATCAGATTACTAGGGAAAATGATTGAGTAGAACTTCTTACATACAGGTCAGCTTGGATAAGCAAATTTAATACTTCCCTAGTTATTGCAACAAAGTGCAAATTAGTAGCTGAGAAAAATATGCTATTTGTTATTTAAGGCCAATCTTCAAAGCTTTTTTTTTTTTTTTTTTTTTTTTTTTTTTTTTTCCTCCAAGAAAGCTCTTTGGAACAAAAACAATACAATGGTGTGCATTATGTATTCTCTTGAGAAAAGAAACAAAATATTTAGACTGGACTACAAACAGAAAAACATTTTTTAAAATTACTTCAGCATGTTTGAGTTCAAGAGAGCAGAGCAAAAGAAAAATGCTTGTTAAATCACTCTAGTGTGCACATATCATAGTAGATCTGATGTTCCAAGAATTGACTGCACCAGCATGTTAATTGTCAGGATATGATAGATTTTTTTAAAGGATATTCTTGCGTTGCCTTATTTGGTCACAGATGCTTTACTGTTTCTCGGAACAGAAGGAAAGTAAGGGAAAGAAAAAGGGCAGTTGGATTAGCACTGTGACATCTTGGTGAACTAGCACCACGTTCCCTATGGAAATGTATCTTCTGGGCTGAACAGTATTTCTTCAGGGACAAAAAAATAGCTAACATATTGCAGGAGGGCTCAAAGAACTGGTCTTGTTACAATTACCTCTCCGCTTATTCCTGCTCTCACATACTTCAGAGATGGGGTGTATCTGTAGTTCATTTTAAAACCAACTGGAATTACAGATGTTCAGTATTTCTTAAAAAAGCCCAGCCTGTGCTGTCTGGACTGGGTGTTTATTAGAGTGCTGGAGTAAATTGAAAGCACACCGCTCTGGGTATAGGGATCTCCTCAGGAGAGGCTGATGTTGCTGGATTACCTGTCAAAAGTGATCAGAGATGAAAGGGGAAGAGAGCAAAGGAAAGCTATAAAGCATTTGAGGGGAAAAAAAGAATAATGATAATAATAATAAAACAAAGTTCTAGAAGTGCTATCAGTATATTTAATCAGGGTATAAAGTCAGAGTGATGCTTTGTATAATTCTCCTGACTTCAGTAGATTTGTACCAAGAGGCTTGAATAGGAGTACAGGTTTGGCCCTTTTGTTTACATTTCTTTTCTTAACTGTATTTTCAGTCTTTTTGCAGTATCTACATCTGAGTTTACATGTGAGCAGCATATCCACCATGAACAGACAGGAAGCCTTGCTTCTTTCTTGGCATCCATAAGAAAATTACAAACAAAACTGAACAAAAAAAAATATACGTTTTAACTGATACTAAGCTATCCTCAACCCTAACAAAAGATTATTTATTGTCTCTTGGTTTTAAGTGTTATTGCAAAGTTACTAATCCCCACGGTCACAATGAGGATTCAGAATTGGTGCTTTGACCCAGAGTTGTTGGGTGCATAAATGAAACCAGCAGCTGCCTCGAAACCTGTAAGGAACAAGAATTTCTTTCTTTTCTGGGGAGGTGAGGATCAGCAGACCAGATCTGGGCAGGGGGAAATATCTGCAGTGCCTGGCCCTGGGAGGACGAGGGCTGCTGCAGTACGCTCTCTGTGCTCGTGACTGTCTCACAGCAGCACCACGGTGCTGTTGAGGATGAACAGCCCGTACAGTCCTTGTTAGTGGCAGTGGCATCTGGGAAGAGCCCTGCATGGGCAAATGCTGGGCTCATGTTCTTCACACCAGCAGAAAGGATCCATTTGTCATGGAAATGACATAGTCAGTCTGGAGGGTTGAGGGATGAGGAAGAGATGGAGGGAGAGTGATGTGTGGAGAGCTGGTGAGCTCATGCAGCAAAGGAGAAGAGCAAGGAAAAACTCCAGATGTGTTCTTTCTGTGGTTCAAATAAAAGAAGCAGTACCCAATTATCCCAGACAGCGCACAAAGGGAATGCAAATGCAAATAACCATCTGCAGCTGATGTGTGAGCTCATGGAGTCACCCTGGCACCTGTAGAAGTGGAACTTGCTACTTCTTACAGATTGGGTAGGAAACAGATAGAGTTCTGCTTCCAAGTCTCTGGCTGTCTCCTGTTTCTTTTATCTTGCGTCTCCTGGGGGGATCTTCCAGCAATTAGTTTCTAATTACTTCAGCAGCTTACAACTCATTTTATGAGAAATACCAAGCAAATGTAATGGCTCTTGCATATTTCAGAGAAGCAAAAATTAATTGCATCATAATTTTTAAAACTCCTTCCTGCTCCCCCTTCCTCCATCACATAATACTTTACATTTTGAAAAGAAAGGTAAATACATATATATATATAAAAGGCATTTTGTCATCTACTGTTTTGTCACTGCTGAATGACGAAGATTCAGCCTGATGTGCAATACCTTTATTAAAATGATGTAATTTGAACAATACTGCCAAAATTAGTGTGAATCCATTGATACCTCTCCCAGGTGCTGGTAAGTGGGGGCAAGAAGGCTTTAACCTTCAGCCTTTAGGAATCCCCTAGGTAAATCAATGGCATCCTGGCATCATCTCCAAATGAAATTTGCCTGCTACACAGCAGCAAGGAGACGTGAGAGGATTATAAAACAGGACTATTTTTCACTGCAGAAATGCTTGAACTCACTCCAGACAATTATGCAGCCTGCCATTTTACACATCATCTATTTCAGTATTCCTGCATCAATTATTCCATTAACATTATTGCAATACTAGGCTAGAACTTGTCATTGGTCTGTAGAAATGGAAGGGACGGGACATATTTCAAATTAAAAATAAAATAAAGAAAGCATTTTCATTTGAGAAGCTTTGAGACATTCATTTCAGCAGCATTGCTATATGTTCTCTACAAAGTATTTTTATCTCACAGCCTGTTTAACATTGTTAATTTCTACCCTAATTTGGTTTAGTTCAGAACATAATGCTGAATTTTCCATTACTCTCTTAGCTGTCAGCTGAATTGAAAAGACCTGGTTAATTAGAAGAAAATAATAGCTTTATCCAAAGATTAACAGAAATTAAGGTGAAAACAAAATTCTGCTGATAGGGAGGACATATGCATTTGCTGTGATTTCAGGAAATCTCCCAAAACACAAAGAACATGTTCGGAATTATAATTAAGGAAGTTATTTTATCGCCCTGAAAGAACAGCTTGATGGCAATTGTTACTTTCCTTTAGCTTTAATGTAGCATCTGTTACAATTTAATTTTTAAAGGACGCGATTTTTAATTCCCATTAATCTCCAGAATTAAGAGTGCAATAAAGATCCTTGCAAACATTGAAGTTTGACTAGTTAAATGCCTTTTAGAGTCTTTTCAGAATATTTTAGCTACTGAGCAAAAGCTTCGATGCTTATGAGTGGGGTAAAATCCAAAGGCAGTGTTAATTAGATACAGAATCAGTTGCATCTTCTGATCTTCTTCAGGAATTAGGTTGACTTGGATCCATAGGCTGCAAATAAAGTTACAGCTGGAGGACCGGACAATTTGGTCATTGTCAGGTTTGGAGAAGTGTGTTAGGAAGAATGACTTGAAGGTCCAATACTTCATATTTGTGTCTTGTTTTTACTAATGTCTGCAGTGAAAATGTTAGCCTTTTGGCATCTCTTGGTGAGAAAGTATTTTGGATTTTGCAGAAGTTGAACAAAATGGAGGGGATCCTGTACTCACTGAGCTCACTGGCACATCTAAGAATTAATTAACGGAAAAGGATTTTTTTCAGTTATGATGAAAATAGCAGTTGTGTTTTGAAAGCCTGTGTAGTTGGAGACCCCAAATAGCAGAAGTTGCAAGCAACCCAGTGTAGGCTGAGATACAAGTACATGATAAGTTGAGTTGCAGAGTAGTCTTGTCTGGTCAGAAAAGATTGTTAATTGCAACTAAGTTAAAGCACATCTTCTCCAGGAAAAAATGTGCAAATTTGTTGCCATAATCCTAATCAACATGTACTTTTCCACCACAATTGCCAGGGAAGAGAAGGTTATCTGTAGTGAATTGTGCGGAAGGTACAGACATTTTAAAACCTGCTGCCTTCAGTGTCAGTGCTGATGCCTGACTTGAACTGAAGTGTCCTCCAGCTCTCCTGATGTGCTAATAATAATGGCAAGTCTGGCACTGACTTTTCCCTAGTGCTTATTTTGGAAAGAAGTTACTGAAGTCAGCAGGACATGCGGCAATGTCGAATAGTTGCAGTTCTCAAGGATAGGCTTCCTCAGTTGGTAAAACACATCCACTTGTTGCATGGAAACCAAATCTGTTCATATTAAATATGATTTCCTTTGTCACTCAGAGTGATTATCAAAGACAGAAATTCCTCTCTTATGTCATCTTATACCACATCACAAAGAGGCTGTTGGAACAAATCCTGCTATTTTGGACACCTGTGTAATACTCCTTTTGCCATAACTTAATTCTGCCTGAAAGCACCGTGCAGGAATGCTGTCCTCTGCTTCCATGGCTACACTCTAGGTGATAGTTAGGTAGAATGGGGTTGCAAGAGCAAGAGATATATCCCCAGAAAAGGGAAATACATAAATGAATCTGTTCTGTACCCCTGTGAAAGTTCATCTATAGCCACTATGGGTACTGGGCTGCAGTCCATACCTGTACCCAGGTGGGTGAAAACCCACAAAGAAATCTTTCTTGTAGCTGGCCAGTGTACCATACTTTGAAACATTTGGGCTGATAGTTAAGTTCTTGATGCATCTAACCATGACATAATTAACTGGCAGAGGTATTTTTACATAGTGCTGGCTGGTAAGGGAAAGGAGACGGAGCAAGGAACATTTATATGACAATGAGGGATGGAAAAGACTCTTCTAGGGCACCCTTCAAGCGGGTAAGGAAAGCAGAGATGTCATCTTAGTCTTTTAAGCAGGCTACACACTCTGAATGTGGGGATGGGAGCAGCTCTCTCAGAGAAAATAGAGTTTTACTCCCTTCTTCCCCAGCATCTTCCACACCTGAAAGTCAGCTGGCAGAGGGGTGGCTGTGAGGATGCTGCTGCTCACCTCACACACAGGTTAGGTGCTGCAGTATGGAAAAACGGCTTCCTGGGGACGCAGGGATCAGTTGTGAGAGTAAGGAAGTAAGGCTTGGCTGTTGGTCTCCTCCAGCCCCTCAGAGCCTGCTTACAAGTGGTGAATGCTTGGTGTAGCTTTTCATTCCTCTGGGCCTGCTGGTTGGCTAATGGTAGTGTTATTTCTGTGCTCTCTGAAGATGGTGGGGTTGTTTGTGGGCATGCATCCAATATATTCAATTCTGGTATATTGCTTTTTTGTTGTTGGGTTTTGTATTTCATTTTTTATTTTTTATTTTATTTTATTTTCGCCAGGGTGAGGATCTGTTTACCAGTGCCTCTCCATCACAATCAGTGCCATTGTGACAGTTAAAGAAAAACTTGCACAAAGCTGAACAGCCGCCTTTCTCTTTTATGAAGATATGCACAATAGGATCAGTAACAGCTATTGGTTTTTAAGAGCTTGTTTCTGGCAATCCCATTAACTGGAAATTTCAGCCCATTGGTTTTTCAGCCTGACCTTGAGTAGGGTGACAGACCTTTCTCCTAGGTAAAAAGAACCAACAGCCTGAATAGTCGCCTCCATACGTATGGGGCAAAGCGATAACAAACTAACCTTTCTTCCAAGGACTAATTGGATTTCACATGGTTTGGAAGAACCACTAATTCACCAAATATATTAAATTCAGCTTTAACATTCCTACTGGGTAGCTTGGCTACTGTCCTTCCCTCCCCTGTATTGCATCCTACCCTACCCTACCCTACCCTACCCTATCCAACTATTCCATCCCCACTACTTCAACAAATATGCACTTTTGAGGGCAACATTTCTTCTTGCATCAAGTCTTACAAGCTGCCAAGTATATACATGCATGAATATTTCTTCTTCCACTTGAATAAGTATCACAAAATCAGTCAAAAAATGCATGTTGGGTAGAAGCTGGTTTAGGTGTAATATAGCAAAATACTCCATGTGGACATAAAGCACTCATAATCAACTTACTCCACTATGTAGCCTGATTAAGGGGATCTGCATTTTTCATCAATAAAAAGATGTTAAGTTGGAGAAATGAAGGAAAGGGGTGTAAAAATTCCCTCATGCATCAAAGAAAACATTTGATCATGCTGATTTGCCCAGAATTTTCTCTCCTGAAGGTGAAAAGGGAGAAAAAAAAAAAAAAATCTATACAGAAGAGTTCATAGTTTGATTGAAACAAATACAGGTTTAAACGTGAGCCCTGGGTCTCCATAAATACAAAAAAAAAAAAAAAAAAGCTGAGGTCTCTGACCAATGTTTAAAAAATGGAAATCTCACTGCAGTCCTTTATAGTGCAGACAAATTATGCATGCTGAAACCTAGATGATAGAGTTGATTTTTCCTTCCCCTCATGGTGTGCACTACATCGTGATGGGCCAGCATGACTGTGGGATCGACAGCTTTCCACATGGATGTTTAGCACAGCAGGGATGGGAGAGCAGATGAAAAAGACCCCTTGCCTTACTGCTGGGCAGTTCAGAGAGGATCCCCAGAGACTTTGTAACATTGCACACACATCCTTGGCATCAGTTGGGTACGCTGGCGTGCTCTCCATCCATTTGTGGATGCCAACATCCATGCTTTTTCTGCTCATCTTTCTATTGCTTATCCATTTTAAGCAGTATTTTTTTCCTAAAAGCAGATAAGTAATTTTCTTTCTGTGAATGCAAATGTGGAATCTATTGAGTGGGTGTGTGCATACTTTAAAGAAGTAATTGAATCCAAACATCCCTTCTTTTTAAATGCAGGAAACCAAAATCTAATAAAATGTAAATCAATTCGGTGTCTGCTTTGGGCCTTCAGTCTTCAGACTGTTACCAAAAAAAACTGTATGAAGTGCTGTGCATTCCAATATTAACATCTTTCTTTTCCATTATATCTGCTCAACCCCTTAAGTCATCAGAAATCTTATTCTTTCTGGCCGTGTGGTGAAGAGCTTGTCAGAGAAACGAAAGTGACGTGTGGAAAAGACTCCACAACCATAGGGCTGTAAAGTAGGTATATTTTTATTGCGGTGCACCGGGCACACAGGGAATAGCTTTCCTCAAAAAGTGCTCCTCTGCCTGGTCATCTCTCACAATTTTATACATGAATACTGTTACATATTACATGAGCTCTAATATGTATTCATTCTTTTCCCCAAAAAGGCAGAGCTCTTCCAAGTACTCATTTCCATACTCCCCGCCCTTAGCTCCTCCCGGTTGTGCCTGTGCAATGTAGCCTGGTGGTCATGGGCAGGGGTCTTTCAGGATGAAGGCAACGAGGAAGAGGAGGTTAAATTTTTTACCTTTCTGGACTTTGACCTTCTGTTGGACAGTATTTAGGCCTTTTTTTGCTTATCTTTGCCTTGTTTCCTGCCAACAAGTTATTCATCCTTCCCTAACGAGTTGTTTGTTCTTCCCTCATCCATTGGCCTTGAGCGATACCTTCTTTTTTACATCTGCTTCTCATAAGGTTCTCATCTACATCCCTGATAATTAGGATATTTTTAGGTTCTCATCTACATCCCTGATAATTAGGATATTTTACCATATATGTAGCTAAATACTAATTCGGGTAAGTTTTAGCATCTTTCCCATCTCAAAAGCAGTTCATTTAAAGTCTACTCAGTGTGTCCATTAGTTCCTGTTATTCATGCTGAAACATGACCTTGCTGAGCCTTCTTGTGGGCAAGTCTGGATGTGTTTGGTTCCTGCACCACGCTTTATTGATTGCAAGCACACCACTGATTAATTGTAAAGCATGGCTGCCTTTGTGACTTAGGACTTTGGTTTTTTGGACCTGAAATAAACATACCACTGCCAATTTGACCTGGAGTACAGGTGTCGGAGCATAAAAAAATCCATCAGATCTCCAGTTTGGGTTAAAACAGAGTTTAAACAGAATTTAGATATGTTCTCAGCTCAGTTAACTCTCAGTGCCTGTTTAGCTGCTAATCCAACATCCTCAGCTCCATCTAGCACTTGAGTGTTGAAAGAGAAAGGCCATTAGCAAGCATCTAAAATACATTGCCTTCAGCTAACAGGAGGTCAGGTGTGTTCAATTTTATAGCATTTACCATAGCACCTCAGAAAAGACAAGTATGTCTTCACTCCATTGTGCTCTTGATAGGCTTTGAGTGCATGGCATGCAGATGGTCTTCTGTGGTCTTCCTGGTATTAATGGTACCTCTGAAGGAAATTTTTACCCCGTTCTGAACTCTGGAGGCTTCTAAGCTGAAGTATCATGATGATTCAAAGAAAGCAAATAGACATCTCTTCTCTTTGTGCATAACTATTAGATCTGCAGAAAATTAAGGAATAGCTTCAGCTTGCCTGTGTACTGGTGTCACTTTCTTTTTGCTATCTAAATCCTTAAACAGGAGGGTTATTACTGAGAGAAGAGTTAACCGAGCTTTTATGACCAAGGGAGAGGATCAGAGGTAGAAGTCTTGCCCTGGCCCTCACTTACCCTAAGACTTAAGCAGAATCAAGTAGTTAAAGATAAAAATCCTTGAGACAGAAGACGTTCAGTCTCCAGGTCAGACCTGTGGTGGTATTATTCCAAATCTCCTTTCCAGATCTCTGCTGGCCATTTAAGTAGAGGTCTTAGCTCATTCTGCGATGTAAGGAAGAAATGGAAAATCTGGGAGCAGGATTATGGACATAAATCACTGTTGTGAATAATCACCGGCTGCAGTGTCTGACCATTTATCATCCAGCCTCACCTGGCTGTCAGCTAGAAATAGGAACCTCTGATAATATAAAGACATTTCTCAGAAAGGTGAAAAAGACAGTTAAGTGAATCCTCCTGGTGATACACTCCTCTTCAGACACATGACCTGCGTTATTCTTGGCAAATGCTGATGGCCAGTCCAGGCTACCAGAAGCCTCCTGCTAAAGAGCCAGCCACAGAAGCTGCAGAGCTCAATCCAGCAGTGAAAGCAACCAAAATGTGGCTGGAGCCTGTTACTGCTGTGACAATCTTCATACTGGTGGTAGGAGTGACAGTGTGGGCAACCCATTAGCCGTGCAGACACAGCAAACTCTGTCATTCTGCAGATTAAGAATGGGAACAAAAGGTCCTTGTTAATCATAACACCCTTTTAGAGCACAGGAGGTTTTGCACTGGTAGGTGACTCAGACTAAGGTTTTACGTCTTCAGACTATTGTTTCCTAATTGTTTTTAGTTATTTCATTCATTTCTGAATTATAACTTTGAAATACTTCTGCTGCCTCCTGGAGGATGGTAGAAATAGCTAGTTATTCACAGCTGTGCACATACACCCTGCATATTTACTGCTCCTTTTCCAGGTGAACTCTGAATACCTACAGCATCAAAGACATTGAAGCAAACTGTGAGCTCACATCCAGGGAGATGTTTGAGGCAAGCTCCATTTTGTCAAAATCCTGAGAAATAGTTCTGTAGCTACTGTGGTAAAAGGAACTAGAAGAAGGCTCAGCATCCCTCAGAAGGCCGTATCTTTCATTTCTGCGATTAGAATTGCTGCAGCAGGCAGGAATGGAATGTCACTGCAGAAATTCCCTCCTGGAAATCCTAGCTACATTGTCTGCTCAGGGAAGGTTTTTCTAATATACGCAGAGAAGGATTTCATTTAACAAGGAAAGAAACTACACTTTGTGAAAGTGTAAGGAATTGCAAGTAGTCTTGTGCTCCCTTCAATCTATTAATCTCTGCCAACTTCTATTTCTTCCCTTATATACTATAAAGTCTAAAAAAAAATCAAAACTTGACACAAAGAAAAAAATTACCATCAAATGTATTAGAAAGAATTACTTTCTAAGAAATAAATTTGTGCCTCATCTACTAGAGTGTGAAGATTTAGCTTTCTTTATTGGCATTGCTTAAGCTGTAGGAAATGGAGAGAAAATATTTAATGCAATATGATCTGTTTTATGTCAATATTACCTTTTTAATCCTGAATTTCAAATTAAAATTCCTCCTTTAAACAAAGGTATCAACATTAATCTTAGAAACCAATGCTTTCTATTCTATCTACTATGATTATATACACAAGTTTAATTCTCCATTGTAAATAATAATAATAAAGTTTATAGATTTTTTAAAAATGTAAAACCTAAACCAAAATCTTACTAATTTCATGGTTTCCGGGGTCGTTGCTAATGGTGCACGATAACAGTCACCAACAAAGTCCCCATTTCCAGGTAGCAGCACAGGTCTTTGCACTAGCAGGCTGCTACCATTTTTCTGTCCTGTTTTAATGAATTCACAGCTAAGAGCACGACGCAGCATATAAAAACAATGATTTTCAGGTTGTCCACTGGGGTAAATTTTTCCAGGGTTTTCGTGGTGTTATAGGCTAATTATTGGATATAATGAGAACAGCTGATTAGAGTAAGCTAAAGCAGAACATGTACTTTTAAAATAGTCCTGAAAGCCTGGGGAGAGACTTGCAGTATTCATTTTTATACCTTTTTTTTTTTTTTTTTTTTTTTTTTAGATTTTTTAGGTTATTCTGGGCTTTCTCCCAGTGTTTTTTTCTTTTTCTATGCACACTTAAGCAAGCTGGCTCTGCTGCAGTAAGATCCAGCACTTGAGTTGCATATTTTCATGAAGAAAGTTTATTTCAGCAACTCTGTGTAGACAGTGATGTGTATGGAGCATGCTTCAGGGACATACAGTAGTGATCAGGGATTTAAGTTTGATTAGCAAAAGGTAAATAGGGAATACCACACATAGTGAACAGAAGCAATGTGGCTATCTTAGAACTGCGTGAGGTGATGTTATTTTCTGAATTTTGCAGTGTTTCCCATTGTTTGATGAGAAAAGGGTTAGTTTTTGGCTGTCTTTTCCACCATATTATGGTGAGTTCTTAATAGTGAAAATTACATCAGAAAATGAAAGGGAACAAATGAAACAAATACAGAAGTTACTGTTTTCTGAGTATTAGGAGCCAACAAATAAGTTATCTAGTTTATTTACTAGCCTCCAGTACTCAACCAGCCAGCTTCTCCTAAATATAACATAGACATAATAACCTCCTGTCGGAAGGGAAAAGAATGCAACAAAGGGAAGTCTGCTTGACATGTAATTGCGTCTCTGTCCTTGTGCATGCTGGTAGCTTTCCATCGCATCTGGACCCTTGATCAGAAGGTTTCCTTGGTTGCCTGGATTTCCTTTTTGCTTGTGGTGGTCATGGGTAGTTCAAGGACAAAATATACACTTTGACTTGTGACCTGGAGTCGGTGAAAGCACCTCTGGATTCTTTCTGATTTTGTCTAAAAGGCTGTGAACTTGCTGAACCTTTCTGTTGTGATTTAGCTTTGCGTGAAGTTGAAGTGCACAGCAGTTTCCATACTGTAGGGTGAGCCAAGCAACCCACGAGTCTTTTCCATGGCATAGGTATAGCACTTAGCAGGCAGTTGGGAACTTGTGTATTGAGCCAAACCCAATTATTTGCAAATGAATCAGTGCCATACACCCTCGGGGAGGACTGTAATACCAAGTGCTGGTTTGAAATGTCATCTTTTCTGTGGGAAAATTCTCAGTAGGTAATGTGTTAACTATTTTCAGCCTAATTGTAGGCAAATACAAATTGGTATTCACTGAAGTCTGTAAAGAAAATTCTATCTTTAATCAATGCCATGGCAGATTTCATCTCGCTCCACTCTGAAAGTCATGCCGAAGAGAAAAGGAGGTTTTTCCCTAATGTTTGGCATTGTAAACAGAGCTGGCACTCTTAGGCAGTGCTTTAATTATACATTATATTAACCAGTGTGAAATACTGAGCCTTTTATGATAGCCAAAAGCCTTCAGATCAGTAGGTAGGAAAATTCAGCCCTGTCTGCAGTAAGTTTCTCCAGTGCTCTCTCCAGTCACTTGCAATGCATCTTATCCTCTGTAGAGACCCCAGTGGGCAGACATCCCAAAGCACTGGGCTTCAGCTGTCAGGCTGCTATCTCCGTTATACATGTTGGTGCCAATCTTGCAGACACTTGGCACTGCCCTGTGAAAAAACTTAACTATTTGTTTTTAAACCTCAGCCCTTGGAAGTAGGTATGTGCCCATGTTGCTGGGCTCACCCCGGTGCACAGATGTGCTGCTGGTGAGCTGCACCAGGCTGGCCGATGCTGGAGATGCCCCAGGTCGGTGTGCTTGCGGATGAGCATTTTTTCAGCCTCCTGCCACAGTACTTAATCAGGACCTCAGGCTGAAGCTCTAGACTGTCAACTACGTAGAGGTACTTAGGTGTCCCTCCAGCCTGCAGAGGCAGTTTCAGGGCTGAACACACTTGCCTCTTGAACAATAAGGTTTTGTGGTTGGACTTCCCAACATTTTCTCAGTAGTGTTTTTCCCCTCTTGAAAATAAGTGTTCCTTCATGAGTTTTCAAAGCGGTCCGTGAAGATGGAACAGCACCATCTTTCTTTGCCTCGGAAGAGCACCTGTCAGCTTGCCAGGAGCCTGATTAATTTTCTGAAAGATACCGATGACAAGTCTGGGTGTTAAAGGTTCTCTCCAAAGAGCAATGTTTTTCTACTAGTCCTTGCATGGAGATGACTTGAATTAACTTTCAGTACTGGTGATTACACAATAGCATTAACATGAGTTAATGTGTCATTACCACTGGCTCCAGGGGAATTACTATTATCTTGCTGCTGTTGTGTAATTACATCCATTATTTCGTTGGCAATTGTGCAAATTACCATGACTGTAACTGTGTAAATATCTGAATTGCTCATTCAAAGGGCAGCACCTAGAAAAATGGATGTTGAACGGCCACCAGCAGTACTGTCCTGGCTGATTCCCCAGCTGTGCTCCCAGCTTTTCAGGCCAACCGGCACACAAGTGGTAGAGGGATGTGGGAGAGGAGGGAGGACAGGTGTTTTTAAGGTCTGACCAGCTCTGTAACTACCTGCAGGTGCAAACTACCTGCCTGAAGCACTAATGGCGTTGAAGTGGAGACATCTTCTGTAGTGTGCCCAGCCACCCTTTATCTTCTTGGCAGTCCTTGAGTTTTTGGCTCTGTTGGTATTAAGAGACTCATCAGCATAGGCAATGGAGTCACAGCCTTGCCTACCAACCTTGCGAGGGGTCATCCTTACTTCTTACTGTAGAAGTAGCTCAGGAATGCCTGTACCATTCATTAGGATGATTAACATAGCCTGTCAGCTCCCGAAAGGATGGGAAATGCCATACTTCATTGGATTTTGCAGGGCATTTGGGATTCTTTTCCTTCTTCTTCTTCTTTTTTTTTTTTTTTTTTTAATTACACTGTTCTGCTTGACTTGCCCAGAGAAGCTGTGCTGTACACCAAGCAGGAGTGCATTAGCATGGGATGGGGAAACAGCAGAAAGGCAGCGCCGTCCTGTTTAAATTAAAGCTGAGCCACATCAGAATGTTGCCAATTAAAAATAAAATTAATGACTTTGCTCTCTCTGTAGGTGACCTGTCTCCATGATTTCTTTGGGGATGATGATGTGTTTATCGCCTGTGGTCCAGAAAAATTCCGCTATGCACAGGATGACTTTTCTCTGGATGAAAGCGGTAACATTAAACACACACTACTCTCCAGTCTGTTTTTGTTTGATTGCCATTCAGTTGCTTGTAACAGATAATAATGCTGCATGCTTTTGTTCTGTTCTTTAAGGCCTAGGACATGGTATTCAACATCCTTTTGTGATACTAGTACAGTTGGTGGATATTTTAATTAGGCAAACACTGACTGAGATAGTCCATGTCAAAGTAGGTGGACTGCTACACTGTACCATTAATTTGATATTTTTTGCAAAATCTGGTCTTCTATATCTTTAAACTTTATCCAGTTGCAATCAGATGAAAATATTTTTCTTGAGAACTAAACAGTAGAAGAACAGTCTCTACTTTTCTATTTGAAACACATACACATTGTTTGTCAATCCTGTCCTTAGGTGTGCTTGTGAATATTAAAAATGGGAACAAGCACAGTTAAAAAGAAAAATCACTCCCTCTACTTCTTTCTTCTGCTGATTCAAAAAGCAGAGCAGTAATTCCCTTGTTATGTGGGACTGGGATGGCACCATTATTTGTCCCTGTTATGATTGTAACCACAAATCTGTAATAATGTGAGTCTCTGTGATCAATTAAACCATGAAATTTTTGGTTTCACAGAATATATAGAGCTTGCTTGTAGGAGTTACCACCTACCCTACCTGGCAACTGTATATACCAACAGCACAGGTTGTCTGCTGGTGCCAGTGAGCGCAGCAAGTCAATGAATGCAGTTTTGGCTATTTAAACTAGAAGAAAAGGTGGTCTCCAAACATTCAGACTTACTTCTGAAAGCTTGTAGGTATCCCGTGTAGGGAACAGGAGCTACATGCTGTTTTGTATGCTACAAACTGGCTCAGCATCAAAGACCAAAGAGAACTCTTGCTGTATACCAGGAGGTAAAGCAGCATCTAATCTTCAAACACCACATTTTCATGACTTCTTAGCAAGGCTGATTTTATTTGACACTGGTACTTCTCACCTGTGTACTCCAGATGAACCCATTTGGTGGTCTTGGGTATTTCAGTGTTTCCAAGGTTCAGCTGAAACTTTGCAGACAGAGAACTGTGTCAGGCTGGAGAAGTGATCTGTAACGTGAGCTTCATATTTTATTTTAACGCTCTGCACTTGAGTCAGCTCCATGGGGAGTCCCACACTGTAAAACAGATTGCATGCAATCCTAGCAGAACAACTTGATGGGAAGCCCAGCCCTCTGCCTACACTCCCGGCTTCTGCTAATTTTTCCAGCTTGGATTTCTCTAACAAAAATAAGCCAAGCTTGCTGTTGGGCTGGCACTGAGCAACTGCAGCTCTCCGTTTTATTTTCAGGGGGGTGTGGGTGCCCTGCACCTCTCAAGAAACAGATGAGGAGCCATTAGCCAGCAGCGTTTTCCCGTTATCTGCTCATCATCCTTCCTTGTTATGAGTCAGATGCTGCAAGGAGAAGCTGAGGTCTTGCAGATTAATGTCACTTATTAAAATTTCCTCTGTCACGGGTAGTTTTTCTTGCCCGTTTGGATGACATGCTGGATTGCTGGCTATTATGTTGACTCTGGCAGGACATCAGGAAACAAAACGAGAAATACTGTAAGAGCAGATTATGTCATCTTTTTCCTCCTGACTGCCCACCACAGCTTCTGCCCTGGAACCCCTTTTGCACCTTCCAGATGTTGTTGCTCTGTCTCATTCATACCCGCTGGTTTCAGTATCAGCACACTGAAATCTCACCCCCATGATGTTAAGAGGCCTGTTTATACTGATGTCAGCACAATCAGATCCCCACACTTACCACCTTGTTTCAAGATGTACAAATGCTCCGTAATTGCCTTTGGTGTACTGGCACTTGCCAACAGCTGAGCTGGAGAAATCCCTCTGTCAGCATTTCTGTGCTGGAAAATGCAAAGCTGAGTTTCTTTGCAAGGAATTACTCCTTTGGGGAAAAAAATAAATTTGGATTATCTCTTGAAAGGAGGCAACATATCTTCCCTTTTTAGGTTTATATTTATGGAGTAATTCAGGTGACTAAAAACTGATGTTTCACACCCTTTTAAACTCCCTTGGTTTCTGAGAACCTGTATCTGACTTACAGATTTCACACAGGGGCACCAGGAGGCTCACTCTGCCCCAGCGAGGCTGTTCTCTAGGGCACCTCATGTAGCATTTGGTGCCTTGGTCTGGGCAAATGAATTGCTCTCTGAGATCCACGTTACTTTGTTTTTGTTACATAGCTATGTGTAAGAGTTGTAACAAATATTACTTCTCCAGTGCCCAAAGATGAGTTTTTCCCATGTTTTGCTCTGGTTGATTAGTACCAGGAACAGTTATTTGTGCACTCTCCTGAGTGCCTATCTCACAGTGCCTCATCAAACTTGATTATTTAGTACCAAGGAGAAATAGTCAGTTTCTCCCACTGTCATTACTTACTACATATACATGCTTTAAAAATTGGGGTGTATCTGTTCTGAAGCCCTACAAGCCTTTCTGTGGCATCATCTTTAAGAAGTCAGGTACTTTAGGAAAAAAAAAAAAAAAACAAAAAAAAAAACCAACTATTTCTAACCTAATTTACAGTTTACAAAATCTATTTAGGAGAGAGAATAAACTTATTGTAGGTTTATCACCATGCAACATCTCTGGAGCACAGGGGATCATCTTCTCACATTCTTGTACTGCATGACCCAACAGCAAACTCTCCCACAAACCATCTGGAAGAAAAAGAGACTGGCTTTTGGCTGTCTGAAAATGAGGAAGGCCTGGGAAAAAATTTAGGGCAATTACATTTTCATAGATATTCTGACATACAAATAAATAGCACATGCATTTAGGTCAGACAACTTGTTTTTGGTTGACCAATTACTGATCCGCTTTGGACTGTGTTTGTTCATTCCCATTAGGAAATGCAGTCCAGGGGATTCTCAGTCCAGCCCATGCATGCTGAGCTGAACTTCCCAATGAAAACCCCCGTGTATATGGAACATCTATTCACACCCGTAAAAAAACAAACTGTTTTTCACAGACTGGTGAGGACAATCTGTTGCAGGAGGTTAGGTGAGACCAGTTAGCATTTGATAAAAAAGGGAATTCCCTTTATATTGCCACCAGCCTAGCTGAGTAAAGTTCGCTTCAAGGATGGCAAAGTTCTTTTTCTATGAAGTCTCTATGTAAATAAATCTTGGTTTTGAAGATCTGACATGCCTGAATTCCTGGGACACACATGAGTTTGTCAGCATTAGTTCCCTTCTGCAGGACACTGTTGATCGTGTTTACATTTCCCCCTCTTCCTAGCTTACTTATTTTTTTAAGAAAACACAGTCTCATCTGCTCTTTAAGCACATAAATCTACTAGATTTGTTTATGTAAACCTTTCAGAAAAGGTCAACTGGCCAGGACAGAGGACATGTTTTGTAAAACCATTTTGTCATCTTTGCTTTCTGCATCTGTAAAGTTGCAGCTTGTTGAATCACAGAAAGAGGTTGGTTCAGGCTGGGTGAAAGCCTCCTGGGGCGGGTGTCCCAGGCACAACTTAGAGGTCTTTAAGCCATGCCATGAGCTATTTGCTGGCTTTCTACACCTGAGTAAATGGCACTCATCATTTCTACCGCTAGGTCTTCACAGGAGGGTTATAGGAGATTAACTTTTTTTTGACCTGATGCTTCCCTTACTAGGTGCTGACTTTTTTCACTGTACTCACTAGTTGGTGGGCACCAAGGCAAGCGGAAGGGCAGAAAATCCTCGATAGAACACAGGTAGAACCATGAGGCCTGCCAGGGAGAACAGCCTGATCTAGACGTAGAGTCTCAGCAACTCCTCTAGAGGAGCAAAGCTGTTCCTTTGCTCTCCCCCTAAACTGTCACCTTTCTGCCCTGAAGAAAATATGGAAATGCTAGTTCTTCCCTTAGTGTAGAGGTTTTCTACAGCTCTTTGGAGACAAAAAGCGAGATTAGGTAGGGACATGACCACGGATGCTGTTCGTTTCCTCAGAGTGCCGGGTGATGAAAGGGAGCCCAGCAACCGCCACAGGCAGTAAGTCATCTCCCACCCCTCAGAAGAGTTCAGCAAAGAGTCCAGCTCCTATGCGCCGCAGCAAGTCTCCAGCTGATTCAGGTAACCATCAAGATGGTGAGTGATTGTTTTCTGCTGTCTGAATATTAACTCTGCTCAAGAGGAAAACAGTGTGTGTCTTTGGATATGGTGACCATTGGTGTTTGGCACAAGAAGCTGGTGCTAGCTTACAGGGTCACTGAATAAACATTGGAGAGGAATTCCCTGTCAGTTAAGTGTAATCATGGCTTTGGTGTGATACCAGCCACAGTCTCACAGCCTCTTGCTCTAAAAATCTTTAAAAGCAAGTGTTTCCATTTTGCAGGCAGGAAATCAAGGCCCACAATATTCCTGTATGTTTGCTGTAGGTACAGATTTGAAATAACCTCTTGTGCAATGCAAATGGTAATTATTGTACAAGTCAGAAGTGTCCCCTTTTAATCACTGTTTAAAGACCAGTGACCTACTAGCTAGAGAAATGATGGTGGGCTTATTGATGTGATAGAGACATTCGTTCAGTAGAACTGAGAAGCAAAATGACAATCCTGATTTGCTGCAGCAGCTTTCACCATTTGAAATGCCTCCCTCCCTCTTCAATAGCAACTGGATTGGCAGTGTAGCACACATGGAGAGCTGCAGAGACTATAAATTAAAGGCTTGGCTGAATATCACACCTCTTGTAATTGGTAGTTTTACAGTCATACAATGGAGAGATTGGGTCTCTAGGTTTATCATCTGACCTGCTGCTTTTTCCAAAAGAGAGCCAGACATGGCCTTTCATTAAAATGGCCAAATCACCAATTAAGCATTTCAGGATTCCAGGAAAGCTTCATAGATTGAATTCAAATGACCCACAGTATTAACACAGGTGATATAAAGCAGAAATTGCTTTTCACCTTCATGGTATCACATTGTATTTTCTATGCGAACACCACTCAACAATTGACCATCAGTAGATACTGGATTACTAGATTTAAAATTCTTCTTACGGTATTCAGAAGGCTTTTCCCCATGAAGCAGTTAATTTGTTTAGGGTCTCTGGATGTTCTTTAGCCACTTAAAAAGACAACGTGAAATTGGTTGGCACATGCCAAGACTCTGTTTTAAACAATTACTTCTTTATAAGGTGATTCTGCATTCAGAGTTTTCCTTCAACATTCCAGTACATACTGTTCTTAAACCCAGGCTTGCTGTAATCTAAAAAGCTTTTACAATACCAAATGCACAGTGGAGTTGCGTAGGTGTATTGAAAATGCGATTGAAAATCTGCTGTTGATTAAAAACAAAACCAAACAATCTCCTCTTCAGTGATCCAGGAGTCAGGCCATGCATGAGTTCTGAGACATCATTTAAACTCCATAAGCATCAGGTGCTAATTGCCACCAGAACTAGACTTTGTTGCATGAGCACGTAATCTAATGTGAAATGGCAGCTATTGTGTTCTTGATTTAAAGTGATTGAATGATTCACGAGAACAAAATGGTGAGTCATCTGATGAAGTCTGATGAACATGGTTAGTCGAGCCTTTCAGAGGGAGATTAAAATAACCAGAAATGTCAAACAATAGCCAGCTCCTGGGGTTAAGGCTTGTAATGAAGGACAAATTAAGTTTCTTTAATCCATGTAGGCAAAAGTCTTTCGTACTGTCTTGTGATGTCCATAAAGAAGTAGCAGCCTGTCCTGTTTAATGAGAATAGAAAATGACCAAACTCTTAGTGCTGGAAAGTTAGTTAAAGATGGTTGTTTTCTCAGGACAGAGAGAAAAAAGAATATCACCATCTTGTCTTCTTGTCCCTTGAATTTCTAATAAAGAAAGCATGTGTACACATTACCTAAGAGTCAATATTTACATAAACAATCAACAGACTTGTCTGGATTTTGAAGTTATCACCTTGAGAAAGGCAGGGAATGCTGAATGAAGCCTGATTAATAAAAGATGATCTGACCTTTTTTTTTTTTTTTCAGAATTCTCACCTATTTTTTCGGTGAAAACAGTTTTGTTTTAAAAGCCATTTTGTTTCAAGTACGTTAAATATTTTTCTAGTATGCTTGATCTCCTACCAATTTGTACCTTTTGTCTTTGCTGCCTTTCACTCTGTTGTGGTTGTCATTTCAGATCTTGGAGTTTCTTTGATTCTATGTTATTAGATTCTACTCTTTTCATTTCCTTTCCATGTGGTATTTTTTATCCTTTTTTCCACCTTTGAGAAATCTCTTGATTTAAACTCAGGTTCTGAGGCGAGTCTCCTAAGTGCTTGTGTGAAAGAATTCTGATCCTTTCCTATTACAAACACACTACGCTTCCAGGATGTTACTTTCTTTCATTTCTCACTTTGATTATTCCATTTTCCCATGAAAACAGCTGGGAAAATGGTACATAATTTATCAGCAGCAAATAGAATGCAGTGAATGTACTTCTGGACTGTGGTCAGTAGTGTTTGCCAGTGCACGTGTGGTGCCCACACAGGCAGCTAAGGCTTAGGGCAGATTGTGCATGCACAGCTGTGCCTCACTCCTCGGCAACAGGTCTGATGCCAGTAGATAGAGGACAAAAGTACTACATTGCTGTTACAGCACAGGGGAAACAGAAAATACTTGCTTCAGCACAGCCTAGTAGTGTTGCTGATTCTGGGGATGTCATATTGACAGCATGACAACATTTCATATGTTTCCCCCGCCACTCACTGTTTCTCACTCTACTTCTAATCTTTGTGTGTCAACATAAATAAAACACTTCTCCTTTAAAGCTGTGGAGATGCTTTGTGCCCAAATAGCAGCAGCTATCCTCCACACAGGCTGGGGTATTGGGGACTTGTGTTTTATTTCAGTCTTCCGCTGACTCTCTCCATGGCTTTGGGTACATCATTTGAGCTGATCAAGCCTTCTTTACCAATGGATTGTCCAAGAGAGTAATACCAATGTGTATACAAAGCCGTGTAACCTACACGTGAAATGAAAAGAAAAGAAAAGAAAAGAAAAGAAAAGAAAAGAAAAGAAAAGAAAAGAAAAGAAAAGAAAAGAAAAGAAAAGAAAGGAGCTTTCAGACTCTTTATTTGGGGCTATTTCTTGGAAAAAAAAAAAAAAGGAAAACAAAAAGAGTGTATTCTGAAAAAAAAAAATCAGTGTATTCTGAAAGCATTTGTAAAATAATATTGCTAAAACAAAAGCTTCCAGCTCTCAGATTTCGGGAGACAGGAGACATCTCCATCAGCAGAATGATGCCAGCATATACTCCAGACTTCCAGCAGAAGCAAGCCACACAGTAGCCAGGACACTGTCAATCCTCCAGCTGATCAAAGACTGCTTCACTGACCTGCACACTGACATGTTCATTTCAGTCACTCAATCATGCTGCAGGATTATGCAGGCGAACTAATACAACTGTGTGGCTTGACGCTGTGACAGCCATCATCATAGACTGTGTAGATTCCCATCTAAGCTGATTTGTCAGCCTGGAAGTGTAGGGATCTGCCTTCTGTGCCAGATTTTGGTAGCCTTTGCTAGCCTTTGCTCCTTTTGGTTTTGGCTACAGATTTAGTGATCTACATCTCAATGAGAAACATAGATGCTGGTATAACTAGCTTTCTGCGAGAGACACAGAGAGTGTACTGCTGGCTGGAGTTTGGTTTCCCCTGATGACACCAAAAACTTTGTTCCTGACTGTGGTCTCTAGAGCCACCTGAGTCAGAATAATAGAAGAATACAGAAGGAAATATATGTAAAAGTTTGTAAATCCAGCACTGAAAAGGAAAAAGTTTCTAAGCCATTTAATTGGTCTTATCACCAGCTAGATGTGAATTGTAATGCTTTATTTGGTTGTCTTACTACAGCCATGCTGGTTATGAGCCATTCAAGTATGTAAGTGGTGAGATCCCATTCTAAGGTAAGAAGGATTAACATGGAGCAACGGAAGACACAAACAAAACATTTTGTTAAAAATCAATCATCAGGACGAAAGCCTATGCACAGAAGTGCAACTGCACAGAGAATACCAGCTCCAGCTACAGTGATTCAAATTCACCAGTCAAGTTGCTACCTTCTGCTGGAGGCAATTTTGCCTCCTGCCTAGACATGTCCTGGCCTTGATGTGAAAAGCTCAATTCCCCCTAGGCAGCCAAAGCCCTTCAGCTCCAACGATATTCGAAAAATGAAGTAGCTAATCCACAGAAACATGTTAAACACTGTTTTCTTGGCATGGTACTTTTATCTCTTCATTTACCACACAGTCATTGAAATGAATGAATGAAGATGGGATGAATGAATGAAGAATGAAGAAGCGTCTTGCTATAACCAGATGGTAACAGACCACAATCCTTTTTTTCCCAAGGGGAATCCTTTCTTCCTTTTCTTGTTAACCCCCCATCCCATATATACACCTTCTTAGCAATGCCAGTGTATTTCTCTTTTGATCGAGCTATTTCTTCAGGCACCACAATGATTGCTCCATTATGGGGTTGTTTTTACCTCTGCGTTCAGCTTGACTAGGAGTCCCTGACTGCTTGGCAGCATTTCCCACCATGCTTCCAGTATATCTTTTAGCGTCCCATATCTTTGGTGCTGGAGTTGTGATGCAGTCTTTCACCTGTATCCTCCATGTAACTCTCCCAAAACATTGCTTCCAGCAAGGTGGGGATAGCAAGGTTTTACTTCTCCCTCTACAAAGAAGTATCCAAGTGTCTTTTTTTTTTCTTTGACTCCCCTATGTTAGTAGAGCTGAATCAATTTTTCTGTCTCATACATGAGTGTGTGTTCAGACTGGAAGGGCTTTGGTCTCTCCGTGTGGCCCTAGTTAAGCCTGGGGTAATGTGTTTTGGTACAGACAGAACATGCTAAGAAATGTGGAGGCAAACTAGAGAAAATCCAGAAGAAAATTCCTAAGGTTCAAAAACGACTCTGGGAGGAAAAGTTGAGGGAAATGGACTGATTCAGATCAGAAAAAAGGATGATCGGGCAGGCACAATTTAATACTCTCCAAGTGCATTTGAAATATTAAAAAGAGGTTAAGGATCAATTTTCTTGTGTGTTCATCAGGGACAGGACAAGGACATTGGTTTAATTTTTAATAAGGGGTATATAGATGATGCATTCAAATACTTTCCCATCATATGGATCTTATTCACTAGAACAGGACTCCTAGGGAGTTTGTGAGTCCCTGTCAGACTCAAATACACCTGCTTGCAAGTCAGTGCACAGAATTGGAGTTACAAAGCTTCTGTGGCCCTTTCCAGCCTGTGTTTCTTTCCATGAAGTCAGCTTTGCTAAATGACATAGCTTAGGGCAATAAAAATCAGAGTAAGTCATACCTGCAGAAAACCATCCAGTTCCTACTCCTGGCATGACAGAAAAAGACTGGTCATGAGCAGATACAGCTCTGTGTTCCTGCTTCTGTATCCTGCCACAGCAACTCACAGACGGGTTTATGTGCTGGGGTAATTGAGAAAACCCAATGATAATTCATAGGTATGGTGGATATGAGGCAGCCATCTGGTATTGTCTAGGAGGATGGACAAAGGTGTCGTATAGGTTCCATGAAATTCAAATGGGTAAGGTCAGCATGAAGTTTGGGAAAATCAGGACTAAGGATTTCTTTACTAGACTGCTCCAATAAGAAGTCAAATCAAATGAAAGACAGAACTGAATCTCAGGTGAGGAACATGGGGTGAAAATGATGATGTCATTTGCCCTTACTTCTTTGTTATAAAAATCTGAATGTATCTTAGAGTAGCTCACATAATAAACAAGAGTTCAATTGTATGTACATGTGCTGTGGTAGGAAAATTTTAAATCCAGCATGATCTTAGTCCTTCGTTCCAGAGCCACAGGTACCTGAGCTGAAATTTGTAGACATCTCTTCCCCAGTTTTGCCTTGATTTGGCTCAGGGACCTATGAGCAGGGCTCTGAGGCACTGCTACAGGACTTCAATTTCTTACTCCTGGGAAGGTTCGGATAGAGGGACAAAAGCGTATTCACAGAGCAGCAGCAATTAGGAAAACAGATACAGAATGTCAGTCTGTCATGACAGCAGATCTAGCTCCCTGGGGTCATTAGCTATGAATGTGTTAAAAAGGCAGCAGATGTCTTTTGGATTGCACAGAAGATAGAGCAGCTTGTTACAGCACTTGCACTTACTTATTTATGTTCTGCTAGCTGACAATCTGCAGTACGCATCCAGCGGACAGATCACCCTCACAAAATGCGGTGAGCTGAGTGCTTGGAAGCTGGGAGGTGCCTGAGTGAAAGATGCCTGTGCAATCTGAATTCTTCCACTCCTGAATAAATGCTACAATGGAGTCAATATGTTTTCTGCAGGCTCTTCTGACCTGGAGGGCAGGATGGCTTGTGCTTGGTAAATGAGCTGCTATTTCTATGTTTGCTTTATGCTCTTCTTGTTCTGGCTATTGCCTCTCTTATTTTTCTTGGTATCTCTTCAAACCCTGACCTGGACTATCCACATATTTCCTTTTTTTTCTTTCTTCCTTTTTTTTTTCTTTTTTTTTCTCTCCTGTGGTGTAGGAGCATGTACTCCCCACACTAGGAAGTCATCCACAGAACTGTGGAAACCCTGATGGAGCAAGCAGTGTTAGCTTAATTTTCCTAAGTGGGAGAGAAATAGGTATCTCCACAGAGTTTAAGCACCTACTGTAATCTTTTGGCCCTGCTTTTTCCTGTTCTGTTCATAAATAGAAATAGGAACTCTAAAGATGGACCTCACTAGCCTCATTTAGAAGTCTTAGTGCTTTGTCACTGCTGGAAATCCTGATCTAGAGCCTGGGTCAGCCAAGCAAACCTGAGCAGCACTCAAGGAACAATTGCATATGAGAAATTTGGCTAAAATATCTGGGGAGAGGCAGGCAGAAAATTCAGTTTACCTGGATCTATTGTAGCCACTGCAAACTTGACATGATGCTATATTCTCCATACTCCCTCTCATTTGCTGGACAAACCTTATTTATCTCCCAAGTGCAAATTGTCTTGTGCACTGAAGGAGGCACAGATCCCTTGGAAAAAGGTAATGTGTTCATGCAATTAAAGGATGTGTCGTATGCACAGAGGAGCTTTAAAGCAAATTGAGGTTGCAAAGCAAATACAATGACATAAATAACATACAATATGCAAACAACAAACTGTCAGAAAAAAAAAAAAAAAAAGAATTCCAATGAAAGATGGTTATAAAGAGTGATTTCGAACAGCCAAGCTTATGTGGGATCCTCAGCTACTGTAAGTCATCAGAAGATTTCAGTGAAGCAACAGCATTATACACCACCTGGGATCTGCTCTTTGCCTCTTGTTATTTCCTTGCATTTGAGTTCCAAAGAAGTGCATGTGAGTTTGATTATGAACACTATTCTTCATTAGCAGACAGAGGAAATTAAACTGGGCTTCTTAATTGTTGCTTCTGCTGTAAAACTGTATGTGAGCATCTGTAATGATACACATCCGTCTTGTTGGATTTCTGATTTGGATGTCACATCTGTGTTTTCATTGGTGCTCATAAAATATTAATATCCCTACTGTAGCACTTAAAACTCTCACTGTATTAGGGAATTTCTGTCCTTCCCTGCAGCAATTAGATCCTTTTGCTGCGTACTGACTGTTAGCCGTTATCTTGGCCTTTCTGTTTGTGGAAGGAAAATCTGGATTCTTTGTACAGCTAGGTGGCATTCTACTTCTCAGGAAGGATTATTTCCTGCCTCAGGATCAGTGATAACTGGAAGTAAAGAAAGAGGCGTTTTAGAAAATAGAGATGGATTCCAGCTAATAAAGATGATATTAGCACATTAAAAAAAAATAAAAAACCTAAGGTCACTTGCTTTTTTCCTGAATTGCCTTCATTACACGGCAAATAGTGAACTCCACATTTTTCCCCACCAATCTCAAGGACAGCCCGCTCTGTAGAACTGCAGCAAAGTGAAAAGTGGCCTGTCACAGAGCAGGGAGCAGTGTGTAACAGTTGCTGGATTTCCATAACTAGTTTTTCTTCCAATTCAGTAAAGAATGGCCTGAGTTGGAACAGGGAGGTAAAGAGGCACTTTATGCCCCAGTTAGCTATAAATCCTTACTTTTACCATCTTTTAGGAAATATCTGTTTTCTTCTTAAGGTGCATATATAATGGGAAAAAAAAAAAAAAAAGCATTCTGTGATGAATAGCCTCTTCCCAATAGTGCCTTCTACATCAAAGGCACCTCACTAAGAACCGGTTAAGTCTGGGCTGCTTTAACATGCCTGTAGCTCCTCCTTTGTCCTGTGGCTTACAGCACATGTTTACACATACATTCAAATTTAAGTGATACTCCAAACCTTAACTGCCTCCCTCTTTCTCCTGAGAAGGTAACAGAGACCAGGCATTAAAGCAAGGGTTATGCTGCTACCCCAGAGAATAATGAGGTATTCTCTAAAAGCCAACCAAAAATGAATTCAAAAAGCAAATTATTGATTTTAGTCTCTCATGAATATTTTTGCAACTAGAAAACTTGAATGAAGCCAAAAGTTAGAGCAGGAAGTCTATGGCTGTAGTGACATAAAAAAAAAAAAAAAAAAGAAGAAGTCTTAGTTCCAATACGGAATTGCTCATCAGTGGATAAGGAAGAAGGAACATAACTGCTCACATGACATGTAAGAAATATCCGTTTGGTCCTGGCTCCGGTGATTTATTTTTGTTTAAATACTGAATGGCTTGTACAAGGTGAAGCCCTTCTTAGGAAGGGCTGAGCAGGCTGCGCCCCTCCAGCCAGGTCTGAAGCCTGGGGCTGAGCCTTGGAGTGGGGCATCCTGCAGTCCTGAGGCCAAGCCAGGCTCTGCCATCGAGTGTTAGAGGTGTTCAACTGAGCTTATGCGGAGCTGTCCCCATACAGCAGTCCCCCAAAGTAATGCACTCAAGGTTAATCATATACCTGCTTGGCTGGGACCAGGCTCTGCAACAAAGCACTGATGTAAAGGCCAGACATGTGTTACCCCCTCTGGCTGCAGTGTGTGTGTAGACCTGAGAAAGGGAATGCGTTCATGTGTTTACATGAGAATTAAATTCAGCTTGGCCCAGCACCACCAGGGGCAGGACTGCAGCACTGAGCAGGGGCAGGACTGCAGCACTGGTCTCACAGCCCAGGCAGGCTTCCCCAGCCCAGCCCAGCTGCAGAGCACAGAGATTCCAAATTCTCACATCCACTTTCCATGGCAGTGGAGATGAAAAGAAGCTGCAGGGTGGGTTCAGGTACATATCTTGCTGCTCTGCTTTTCATAGTTACACCTTTATCAGTTACTCCCGATTTTGCTCTTGAAAATACAGTTGCATACATTGTTGTATGATACTTACCCATTTCTTAGGTCTCTGCCAGACACTCAAATACTTGCTTAATTGCAAGTGTCTAATTTGCATATTCAGCTACTGCAGTTGAAAATGTAAGTGCCATACACTGGAGTCCTCTATCTTCCTGTGCATGTGCCTTTGTAGCTAGAGTAATGATGCACAGAGGTAGCGGGCACTCAGAGAGCAGGACAGCAGTCCTGGGTCAGGATAAGCTTGTCTTTCTTTGTGAAATGTCAACACAAGTAAAAATACTTTCTTTAAAGGGGTAGGAACGTGTATAGTTAACTGGAGGGTAGGCAACATTGCTGCCATTTAAGGAAATGACAATCAAAATATTTGGGCTTTAGTTTTGTGGCTTGTGCTGAGTATGTTAACATCTGGAGTAGGTTTTGGAAATGTCACTTTCTGTACATTTGACTGGGATGTGTAGTTTAGTGCTGATAAGGCCTCCAGCTTGCTGCTGATCGGATTGCAAAAAGAAAAGACCGGAGAAGGTAATATACTTAAGACATAGACAGCATGAGTTGGAATTTCCTTCCCTCAAGAAATGCTGCTTGTGCTGATGGCACTGTATGTCTATAACCCCTGGTAACAGGAGCAGGGGGAGGCTCTGTGTCCCTGGAGTTGGTACACAGCACACGAATGACCAAGTTCACTTGGAGTAAGTATGCCTTTATGAAATACGTAGCGTGACACTTAGAAATTATCGAAGACATTAGCTTTCTTCAAAGGACATCAATGGTAGGAAGAAAATAATTTATCCTGATTCCATTTTGTTTGCCTTTGTTTTTCTGCACAATATGCTATTTCCTTAGGTTCCTTTTTAGTCCGATAAATACCTAATGACTCTGACAGAGACCTGGGCTCCTTCGTTTTGACTACAAGCTGGGTCTGTGAAGGCCTCACAGAAGTGCCCTTCCTAAAGCTCATTAGTTTAAATGGATCTGGTTTTTAATGACAAGAAACGTGGAGAGTAACTATGTTTTCTTCAAAACAAAGTGAACAAACAGAGCAACCAGAAAGACCAGATTCTGATCTCTGAGAGGGAAAGAGGGACATACCAACCCATGCTTATCCCAGGGCTTTTGAAGGTCTCTTCTGGTCACTTAGTCCCAACCACAGCTAACAACATCCAGGGCATTCCAGGCAGCTGTTTATCTAATTTGTAATATGTATATTTGACTGTAACGTTTCTTGTGTTGGATTCAGGATATCTGCAGCCTCTGGTCTCCACTCATGCCTTTAAGTACCATGTGGTTTCAATTGTATTAAACCTTTGGAGAGCACAGAAATTGTCTTTCCAATTTTCTGTTGATGTATGTCTTGGATCAATTTGGTGAATATTTGTATTGTAAAATATTGCTCATTTGTATTTCACTGTCTTTTACAGCCGAGTATCCTGAATAGTTGAAAGCCTTAGGTCAGGTGAATACCCATGCTGTTCATATATATGTATATTTTTCTCCTGCCTAACACGAATAAACAATAGCATTTCTGTATTGACTGTTTGGATATCTTCTAGCTCCCCAAAGGACAGAAATGATCTTCCTGTTGCTTGTGTGATTACTAGCTTCTGTCTTATTTTCTGACAGCAAATGGGACCTCAAGCAGTCAGCTGTCTACACCCAAATCCAAGCAGTCCCCAATCTCCACACCTACCAGCCCAGGGAGCCTCCGTAAGCACAAGGTATTACGTTTCTTATACCTTACTATATCAGTTTCTTCCTTGGTCTACTCAGATGTGTAAGGCATTTAAGTAAAGTCCATATGCTCTTGAAGCACAACTCCTTAAGTTGAAATAGTGGAGAATTTGGCCAGTTACCTAAAAGGATTGTTACTTTGGTCTATAGCAAGAAGATGAACAATAAGTCATTGACCTATTCCTTCCACTGGAGTTATTAATGTGTGCTGGAGATCATCCATATGGATCAGAAAAGATAACCCTGACCTTGTATCAACATTTAGAAAAGTTCACAAGTTATTGATAGGCATGATGTAAGTGCACCTTTCTTGAAAAGCCTTAAGTGTTGGCAAATCTGGTCCAATAAGCAGCAGAAGAAATGCCAATGTAACTGAAGCTCTAAGAAATCCCTAAACAGTTCTCCAGAATTGTTAAAAATTATTTAAGGCTATGCTCTGTTAACAGGAAATAAGTGCTTTTACTGCCCATGGAATAATTGTGTTCTGATACAGTAACTGTTTTTTCCGGTAACAACCGGGATGTCTGACATGTAGCATGGCATCCTAATGAGGTCAGTAAACTTGTGATGGCTCATAGATTATTCACCTATTGATTTACTTAAAGTATATAGAATTAGTCACAGCTTTTCATGGTGCTGCTTTCAGTATTGTTCTGCACTGAGTCCAGTCTGTCATTTTCATGGACTTTCTCATTTCTGTATAGCCCCAGTGTGGCTTTTCTCCTCTTTGAACAGTCTTTGCTTGATATAGAAATTGGAATTTGGATGTAAACTCAAGTACGAGTGAAGGTCAGTGGGATTTCTGCTTTAGTAATCAGAATGTACCTCAGCCTGAGCATGATTTTAAAAGCATTGCCTTGAAATTCTGGAAGAGTAATTAAAAAATTCTGGTGGAGCTAAGGTTCTGCAGTCAACTAGCCACATGCCCTGTGAGGTAGATCGCACAAGCTGAGCTGATTTTGTTAGAGGATTATGGTTTATCTCAAAGTGAGGAGTGGTAGCAGAAGCTGGACTGATGTTGTTATGATGGTGGCACCAAGCACAGAGAAATCAATGTGAAGAATCCCCAGAAGCCCAGTGGGCTTTGGATTACACCCCTAGCTTGGGGACTTTGGACATGGGACTGAATGCTATTTGGGGAGCCTGGGATGGACTTTTGGCTTCTCAAAAATCAGATCCTTAAAATATTCCCAACATATGGAGAGGCTGTAGTCACTCATCCTTCCTTTAACAAAGGCGTAGCTTAATCCAGATGAAATCAGTGTTTTCCCCAGGACTTCACTCTAGTCTCAGCTGCTTAGCTTAAAGACTAAGGACTAATTTTAACACAGTGGTTTCAAATTTATTATTAATTTGTAATTGAGAACAGAATCAAGCCCATGGTCCGCACTCAGCAATTACTTGTGTGTATTTCAATAAAAGTAAACTGCATCCATTGCTTGAGCAACCACGGACCTAAAATACTTTCTGAACACTATCTCATTCAGGGCTTTGGAGATTAGGATTGGCTTTCTAGTAAAGACGAGTAAAGCTCACCTGTAACATTTTATGTATGTTTTCAGCTGGCTGATTTACGATCTTTCCAGTGAATGCCCTAGAACATTTATAATAGATGGTGACTGCTGAGGGCAAAGCCAATCCATCTATGAGCTAAATTAGGCCAATCAGAAAACATGTATGTACCATTTTAGGTTCCCAGAATATTCATGCATCATTGTTTTCCTCCCAGGAGCAATTTTCCACTTATGATGAAATCACTTTTCTCTTTTTCCCCTAAAGCTCAAATGGTAAATGCTTAGAATGAGCTCACCATGAAGTCATGTTTTACCTTGTCTTATATCAAGATGGCTGTGAATTCCCTTTCTGTGTATTTGTGCTTTGCTACATTTTGCTCAGTTATTCCAGGGGGGATGTGAGGGGGGAGGGGGGAGGAAGGGGGTGTCAAGGTTCAAAAAAGTCCCTAGTCCTTAGGAAGGTGGTATACCTAGTTCCACGCAGAACTTCAAAGACGTGGAATAAGATGGTCACCCAGAAAGAGACCTTGAAAAAATTTTATATTAATTGTTTGATCCAATGAATATACATGGGATTATGTTCTTAACCCTTCTGAAAATCAGAAATGGTATAAAATAAAGAATACTTCACAGAAGGTGATATTCCTAGAGATTTGTCCTAAGGGTAGCTGTCAAATAAAGGTAAGACTTGTTATTGTGGACTTAAGTTCAGAGAGACCTGTTTAAGGAAAGATTCTGCTCTTTCATGCATGTACTGCAATGGACGCATTGATCCAGAAGCGATTAAAAAATTCTGCTCAAACTTTTCATGAAACAGTCATCTTTCTTTTGGTACCAAGGTGCACCTGCTCCACTGTGCAAGTATCCTGCCTTGATTTTTGCCTTGAACTAACTGGATAACTATCCAGTAACCAATGCATGAGAATTCTACCCCGTTCCTTTGAGCTGCACAGAACTGGGCTACCTGACCTTGTGCATGACCAAAAGCGGAAACTGACTGTGTGAATTAACATGTTTTTCTTTCTTCTTACAGGACTTGTATCTGCCTCTGTCTTTGGATGACTCTGATTCCCTTGGAGATTCCATGTAAAGCGACACGAAGTTAATTGTCCATATTGCGAGCTATGTTTAAGATACTTCTGCCAAAATAAGCAGATAGGTGACTGGTGCTTTCTAATCAGACAAAGGACACACAGTTACATGTCATTTTTTTTCTGTGATTTATCCTCTGTGCCACAAACCAACACTTGCCAGTCTATAGAGGTAGAGGGATACCATTCTTCTAATAGGGATGCAAAATGGATATTGCCAGCAATTTTGGGCCAGTATACCAACAATCCTGTGCATTTCCCATTTTCTTCAATTATTTCTTCTTCTGCTGCAAATATGTAATTTTCTTAATGATAGTAAAGTAGCTCCCCCTGGAATGGTGCAAATCAATCTCTTGCTGACCAATTTGTAAGCTCAAGTAAAGCACATTCTATTCTTTACCTGTCCAAACTGCCAACATTTGCTTGCTTACCTGCTCTTCATTTGCAGCTCTGATTTTAGCACCTGCATACTGACTAGTAATGTTTTTGTTGTTGCAGGGCAGGAAGGGAAATGACTTATTAGTTTGATGCTTAACATGCCAACAGAAGCTTGGACGAGATTAGGAATGATTGCATGAGATGCTAATAAAGGTTAGTGCAATAGTGATTCTTCAGATATTGACATACTGGGATTTGTTAAATCATTATTAAAAACGAAGCAAAAAAAACCCACAAACAAACAAAAAAACACATCAGCAGAGTTTCTGGAGTCAAACGGCTTTCACACATGGTCCAAAGCCACTATTAGCTGGTAACAAATTTTAATAATTACCCTATGGTATCTCTCTGTCTCTGTTTATAACAGTAATGCCTTGTGAACAGCCAACACTGAAAACACTGTGAAAATTTGTTTTCAGGTCTGACATCCTATAGGTCGCTTTTTATAGCAAAAAAATCAATACACTTTTTATAAAGGAAAACCTTGTATCTGTGTTTTGGGAGTAAGGATTCAAGCTCCTTTTTTATAAAAGCTGGTAATTTTGTTTTGTTTAAAAAAACACATTCAGAAAAATGTACAAAAAAAACCAACCAACAACTGCAGAACAGTAATAACAACAAATCAGTTTAGAAAACTTGTCATCACTGCCAAAACAGACACTTGTAGGGGAAAAAAAAGTTAATTCAAAATATTGAATGTTTTGATAGTTTTTGTAACGTTTAAGACTACGGATTTGGTTTTTTACACTTCAGTATTCATAACTATGGCCAGATTCTCTACTTATATAACAAATAGAACTTTGTGGTGTTCAAAAACACGTATTTTAAGAAACTCTTCTATCTGACAAAAGCAAACTTATTGTATTTAGAGAAACCTTTCGCTTTTATTAATCAGTAATGACTCCTACAGAATGCAAAGTTCATCTATTCATGCAGGGCTGGTGGTTTTTACTACGCCGAAGCTTTGTCATAGGCTAGCTGGCATTGCCTCTCTTTCTCATGGAATAAGTTTTCGATAAAACTGATTATTACATAACTTTACTTAAATCCGTGTAATCAAATCTTTCTTTGTTTCTCTATTTGCCTTTGTTTCAATGTATGCAACTACTCCTTATTCTCTTGCAACCCCTTGTGATTAGAATGAATTATAATGTTGTGATGTTTCATGCTATATGAATGCTGGGTTGTTCCCAAAGCCACTCCACATTTTGTTTGCTTGCACTGCTGGTATAAAACAATCTGTGCAGGCTGTGTCTTTATATGTGATGATACATATAAGGCAACTTAAAAAAGATGCATCTGAGAGAGGACAGAATCAAGAATTACCATGGGGTAAGAGTTATGCACCAAATTTGCACCCTGTAGTTTTAGTGCACGATCATTTACACACAGAGTTTTGCACATTGGTGCCCACAAATAACTTCATTTGAGTAATTTGCTGACTATGCGACTGCTAAATGAATATTTCACCTGTTGTATATAGCATCCTGGTTTCAGTTCAAAAGGCTAGAGGCTCATGTTGAAGCTCTAGAGTGTGTGGGGGAAAGGATGGTATTGTGGACCAAGCATAGGTGCAGTAGTCAGGACACCTTCATTCGAGCTTTGGCACTCCTCGATTTAGTGTCTGGACAAGGGCAGGTCTCTTAGTAACTCTGTGCCTCAATAGGTCTATCTGTCCCTACGGGATAATACTGCTCTACCTCACTGGGGGTTGTGAGTCCAAATGTTTGTCAAGTGCTTTCAGATCCTCTAACAGAAGGTGCTCAGCTGTTCTGGGTGCAGACTTGGTTATGGGTGCTAATTTTTGGCTATTTAATCTGCTAAGTGCTACTGTGGACACCAGTTTTGAGAAAATATGGCTTTTAAAGTATCAGGATATCAAAGGCCAAGGTTATGCCAACAGTATTATTCATTAGAGCTTTTGTCTTAGCAAAAGCTTTAATGAGACAAATATTTTAACATGCTTTTACCCTCGCCTCTGTTCTGCTGACGGAAATCTGAGAGTCCCTCCCCTGGCTCTGCCCTTCCAGGGACCCTGACTAGTAGTCATGACTCTGCCTGTTAAGAGATGATGGACTTGGACTCCAGTTGGAGGTGTCACTTAGTGACACAGGCTGTTCCCTTCACAGCCAGGGACAGCATGTCCTGCCATCTTCCTTTGAGTCCTTGCTAACCCAGGAGACCAGCCATGAAATCAGATTTAGGTTCTCTTACTATTCAGTATAGGACACTCACCACAGATCCACGAGGAAAACCTAAATCTTTGATATCCATAAGTAGACTGAAGTGCTATAGCTGATGGTGGTATGAAAAAAGTCCAAAATGTGCTTTCATCCAAAATCTGTGAGTTCAGTTTGTATAAGATAAAGCAGGATGCCAAAGGGTGAATGAACCTTTGGATGGAAAGATGGTTGTTGAGAGGTGGTTCCTTTTCTTCCTGCCACAAGTAGTGTTTGGTTATTTAAAGCTGCTCTTCCTTGTAGAGCATGCTAAAGAACGTTAGGCCTTCCTGAGCTGTACCTAGTGACATATCTAAAACCTGATCCTGCGAGTGCTGCCTTGGGAGTGGAGTTTTGTTTGCACACGTATCATCCTGGGGCGGGGCCGAGCTCAGTAGTTCCTTCAGGGGACTAGCAAGGGAACTTGAAAAGGCCTAAAAGAAGAAGAAGAAAAAATCTCCAGTGGGAAAAATAGCCATTCAAACCAGCAAAAGCCACAAAGAAAACAGGGTATGAAGTCAACTCCCAAGTTTTAAAAAGCAATTTTCTAGGTAGAAATGCCTGGGCAGTAGAAGTCAGTGAGCATTTCAGCTGTAACATAGAGTTAAGTCTGTATTAATGCCAATATTGCATGAGTTCTTGTACAGAAATGCATGCGGAATGTAGAGTACATTCACCACTAGGTATCTTTGGCTTTGTAGGATCCCCAGGATAGATTTGAATACAAAGAGAAACAATGCATTTGTTTGTTTCTTAGTCATTTAAATATAGGTACAGCCCTGATTCAGGAAAGAAGTTAAAGACATGCTTAGATTTTAGTACGTGCTTTACTCCTGTTGATTTTTCACGAGATGTAAGCTTGGGTTTGGTCAGAAGGCTTTCCTGAACTGGAATGAATTAGGAATTAGTTTCAATATACTATAATTCCAGACCTTATGAGAGACCCTGGAGCATGTGACAGTTATTCCACTGTATACTCCTGAGTTTACTTTTTATACTTTTTTCTATTTTTACAAGCACAGAAAACACCACAGGATATGAGGATTTGCCATATTAATTCTGCTATAAAAACCCTGTCTAATTTCCCTCATGAGGTTGCCTTTAATGTTTTCAGGGATTAATTGAATCACTAAGACTATATTGTTTTAAAGCAATACAGTATTTAAAAACAAACTGGAGAGACTCTTAAAGTGGTACAGAGCTTTGTTTCTTTGAAATTTGCCTTTATTTATTCAATATCCAGTATATTCTAACAGATTTGCATACAAAACAGTAAAAATACCTTTTTCAAACACATAATCATTAAGAAGGAATTAAAACAATCCTCCAAGTATTGAGAGACTGATGTATTTCATATTCATACCTTCAGTGATGGTCTTGACTGTAGAATATGAGGGCAACACAGCAAAATTCTTGAGCGTTAGGATTTTTGTCACTTGTAAAGCATTTATATTCTGAAATTTCTGAGCTGAAGTCCCCTCTGAGTTAATTCAGTTCTACCAGCTAGATAGCCAACACAGTCTCTGTTCCTTGAAGTAATTTTGAAAGAGTTTGGTAATGGAATTCTACCTTGGTCCGCTCTGCAGACGGAGAGGGAAATAGCTTTTGGTTACCATTGTCTGTGTTTCCTGTATCTGCACACCATTCACAGTCTTGTCAGAATGTGGAAACACTCAGCTCTGTTATTTTCATAGGCAACAGAAAAATAATTCTACTTAGAACTTCCACATCTCTCTTTCTCATTTAGCTAACACAAATATGCATGCGAAGAATCAAACACAGTCTCGATGTTATTTCTCTCATTTCCTTGAACAGTGCTTTTGAAAGGAAAAAAGGGAGTTAGGACCAAAAATTGTGGCTTACAGCAAAACAGTGTTACACCCAGGCATTTCTAATAGGAAATACTGGTATAAAAGTGTTAGTTTCCTGTTACTGAAATGCATACTGATGACATTTTGTAGGATGCCTTGTGTTTGCTTTTTCATGTCTTTGAGCTCAGTGCTGGTCTTATTGCAAGTCAAATAAAACCTGGTGAAATTGCTCTGTTACACCATGCTGAGTCCCTAAGGGACATTGTTCCAGCGACAGCCATCCCTGGAAGTTGCACCCTCTCTCCACGGGCATGGTATGGACCTTACAGCACGAGCCTTCTTTATTGTAGTAAAAGCATGGGTGTATTTTGCCATTGACCTCAGTGGCACCTCACATCCATTCAGGGCAATTGGAGAGTTGTCTTTGACTATGGTAGAGGCAGAATTGTTTTTAGAGAAAGGAAGAAAAGATAGCCAAGTAAATTAGGTATAAAGTTAGTCCAGAAAGTGTCTCCTCAAGCTAAGACAATCCAGAACTAGAGAAAAGCTATACAGAGGTGCGTTTACCACACACAAGGTGCTGATCATGACCGAGACAGAACAAAACGGTTTCTTTTCTTTAGTGGTAGTTCCAGCTTGAAGTTATTTTTCTGGTTGCTGATGGGAGAAAGTCAAAATACTGTTTGGGACTGGTGATGTTGTTTGTAGAAACAAATGAATGGCACAGGATGAAGATCTTTTTCTGTTTATATAGACAGCGTGATGTCAGTCCTGGCAACAGGATTAGTGCTTTATACAAGATACCTAGAAGAGGTCCAGCTGAAAGACCAGGTTGGTGTACTGAGACCAAGGAGGTTAAGTCTTTAAGTGCCTTCCAACATGCTTTGGGCATCAGAAGCGGGACTACACATGTGCCCAGTAAGGCCTAGATAAAACGGCCTTGTCAGAAGTGGACAGGACAGACTGATTCCTGAGCATCTTGAGATGATTAGCCCATCTTGCATTTATGTAACTAGTTCTTGAAAGTGACTGTCTCCAGGATCATGGATTTCTTCTGGCTGATGCCTCTGTCCCATCCATATGAATCTGAGCAGGCCTCTCCATGCTGTCTCAGGAAATGTTAAAGCTGAGTCCTGTGTCTCTCTACGTCGATGGGGCTGACCTGGGTTCTGCTGCATCAGTCATCAATACTGTTATTGAGGTATTCTTCACCAGCCCTCTTTGCGAAAGACTGAGGACAATGTGCCCATAGACCCCTTGCCCCTGTGGTTTTTGTTGTTTTGTTTTTTTCCCTCTGGAAAAAACAAAAAGAGTAATTTGGCATTTTCAGGTCTGGGCTAAGCTGACAAAAAAAGAAAAAAAAAAGAAAAAAAAAGTGTTAACAGGGAGATGCTCAGAGACAGTAAGTGGATGGATGGAAAGGCTTTTTTCAGCAATGTCACTGCACAGTTGCTCTGACAGAATCCTAGTTGTAGGGTGGGGTACGGGTTCTATTTCTGCAGGTGAAGATGCAGAATTCTGGGGTCACAGACCACTATCCAGCTGTCAGGACATTCTGTTTAGAGAAGGTTAAAAACACTGACACCAATTTTCATCCACTAGATGAACTTCGGAGCAGATGAGAATCAAACGTAGTGACTGCAGCACAGGGATTTCAGAGCCATTGGTCTTTGGCATAACCATGGGCAGATCAGTTCTCCTTGTGCCATGGTGTCCCAGTGGATAAAGAGCTAACCCCAGCCCTTAACCTCTGTAAGGTGCTGTGAGATCAGCTGATACAAAGAGCTACAGAAGAGCTAGCACTTAAGAGTGAAGTCTGAAAATTATACAAAAGTACATTGTGGGGCATTGTCTTTCACAAGTGTCTAGGTCTCTTGAAGCTGTGGTGTAAAAATGCTTCATTATTTTACTAACGGTGAAAGACAGATGCACATTTCTAGTTCCCCCCAAACCCATGGAGGAGCCAGCAATGCACCTGAGAACAAGGCTACATCCAACAACCAAATTCCCTCATCTGTATTCAGGCCACTTCTGGCCTGAATACAGTCCCCTGATGCTCCTTTTTTTGTTGCATGTACGTGTCCATACCGAGGGGCAATGCACGTTACCATCCAAAATGAGGGCCGTGTCTTTGTAAACGATGAACAAGTCTAATGATTTCAGGGGCTTCTACCAAGAAAACAGTGGGCCTGTTGTTGAAAGCTTTCTTATTTAGAAAGTGTTTGTGGCCAGATAGTTTAATGGGTAAGAGTTGCCTTTCAGTCTTCATTGCTTGATGCACTTAGTTCAACTAAGCAATTCCGGCTCTTGCTCTGTGACTCACGGCTCTGAAGGCAGTTTTACAGCTTGCCTAGGTCTGACAGTTTGCCACTCTGACAACTGAAGCAGGAGGATTCCCAAAGAGAATTAACAAATCTTTGCAGCAATTAGAGTCTGTCAGCTGAAAAAGGAAAGCTGGCACCATTCGAGAAAGATGCCGTGATGGCCAGTGTCACGGTACACAAAGAAAAAATACTTGTTTCCAAGAGGAGTGGTAGGGGGCATTGGTTAGGAGATATTTACTGAGTGGTGAAATGAGCTTTAACTTCACAGAAAATCAAATGCAACGGAGAGCATGAGGGACAGCACTGGAAACATCAACACCATTGATGTGTGGGAATAAAAAAAGATGAGAGCCAAGAAACTTCAGGGAGAAACAAAAAAGGGAAGCAGGGGCAAGCTGAGGATCTACAGCTTGGGCCTGGATGGAAAAGCAGCAGGGGTTCCTGGCTGCATGTTGAGGGCATTATTGCCCCAGCAGGTATCTAAGCCAGGATGCAGGCTATCTGCCACAACACTGTGTCCCACTCCCGGTGCAGAAACAAGGTCACACTTGGCTGTGGGCAGGAGATCTTGGTTTGAAGTTCCTCCCTGTCCCTGTTTTTCTCCCCTGCTGGCTTGTAGATGTCTGTGTCATTCCTAAAAGGGTGAAGGGGAAAATCCAGCCCTTTGCTGAATAGCAGCACCAGCTGGTGGTTTGGTTTTATTTTTATTCCTCCTTATTAGATCAGAAATAGATATTAATCAGCATGCCCTGGCTCAGAGAAGGATGGGCCTGGCACACTAGGGAATTGTAAGACATGTATAGGAGAATAATGAGGGCATATCTGAACCTCCTGGCCCTTCCCATGGAGCCCAGCAAATTCTGGACGAAGTGGCAACCCTCTTGCCGTCAAGGTGATAAGCCAAGCCACGCTCATGGAGTAGGTTAACGTGAATTGCTGTGCAGGCAGACGGTCTGATGATGATCTTGTCCATGAAATCCCTATCCACAGATGTGAGAACTATTGCATTCAGTAAATCAATAGGAAGGCCATGCTGAACAAGCAGATTTGTGTTTAACCCTGGTTTTCTCATGAGATCTTTCTTCTAAATTCAGCAGAGTTACAGTGCTTGTGAATTGAATCCTAAAAGGCAAAAGAGATTATTTATTTGAACACATTTTTTGCTGTTTACTCTCAGACTTGTTATTCTTTATTTTTTTCATAATGATTGCAGCTCTTTGCTTGTGTAGATTCTCTGACATTCTCTATAAACAAGTGAAACCCAATACACCTAATTCTCTGTTCCTTAAAACTGGCAGAAGCTCCTCTGTAATTAAGGGAGCTGAACCCATTTGGTCCAAGGCTGGTCTCCTATTTCAAAGATTGATTACTGTCACTAATTCTTGTGTGATTGATTAGTTAAGTACAGATTCAGTTTCCTGGCTGCAGACTTTGCAGAGAAAATCACATTGACCCCAGCTAGAAGATGATCTCTTGTATGAGTCTCTAATAGGAAATTATATATGGGAGAGATTTTGTGTAGTGTTGATGTTAAAGCTGAAATAATTTCATTTGTTGAAATACCATAAAACTTTTAAGATTGGAAATTAAACAACGAAAATAGCAAATTATGGTTTCATCTGTGTTTTCTAGTCCTAAAGAGCATTGTCTTTATCGTGCTTTCTCTTGCTTGTCTACTAATATAGACATGCCCCAAGCCCAGCAGATTTATGCAACTACAAATAGCATTTCTGTTTCTTCCAGTATTTTTCCACCCTAATCCTAACCAGTGCCAAGCAGAGTAGAGATATATGGTTGGCTTGGTTTTTAGAGAAAAGCATCACCAAATGTCTCTGAACAAAAAAAGGAAGGTTCAGTTCCTCTTATCGTGACTTATCTAAACTCAAGGCTGCTTTTGATTCTATCCAGGCTGGTTCTTCCAGCTCTATTTGTAACTAACACATGCCTCGGTTATATATATGAAATCAACTCAATTAACTTGAGTTGCATTTGGACAGTGGGGGTAGCTGCAGAACAAAATGAGTCACCTGGCACGTGCAGTCAGGCTGCAACATATTGGTGGCTCTTGGTCAGGGTGGACTCAAACCAAATCCTGGTTCCAAACCCCAATTTTCTGAGAAATGCACGTGCAGAGTCAAACTTAGGAAATATCTGTAAATGAGCCAAATGGATCCCCAGCTGGGGTCCAGGCCCAGTTCTAGAAATGAAGATTTTTACCTTTGGAGAATCCCTGTGAAACAGTGTTTCTGTGTTTTCGTTTTTGCTTTGGGAAATTCCACCATGACTGCTTTTCTCCATCTGCTTCCAACCGTTGCACAGCAGGTATGGATGGTCTTTAATTCACTTCCCTTTGCTGGTGGCAGTTGATATGTGGTGATACTATGTCTCCCCGTCATTCTGACCACACAGTCACTGACAGGTTGTAGAACAACACACGGCTTTTTTTTTTCTTTCTTTTTTTTTTTTTTTTTTTCCTCTTTACAACGGAAGAGTTTTTTCCAGATTTAGTGTGATGTCTGACAATGTGTCTCCTTAAAAAGAATGTCTAGGGAACTAATTGCACTGTTAATTGGTGTTCATAGATAAGGTGAAGCAGAAGTATTGAATGTAAGAACAAGAAAGCCTATGAGTTATAATTACATGCTGAATTCTGACATAAAATGTCCGTGGCAGTACTAGTACAGCTGTGGTTATTGATGTAGAAGACACCCAGGGTCTTTTAGAAAGAGGAAACCTGTCTAGCCAGATCTGTTCTCTGAACTGATGATGATTTCCCCTCCTTGATAATCTGTATTTCATGACACTGTCTAAGCTAGAAGCACAGGAAAGGAGTATCAGCTTGCTGACTTTGCTGTTACTAGCCTTTGCCTATTTTCTTAATCACAAATGTAATCACAAGCTAGGGTAAGTGGCTCTCATCACAGAAGCCTGAGTTCTTCACACCACTCTTCTCCGAAGAGCCTGACCTGCTGTCACTCACAGCCCCACGCTCTGCAGCTCCAGGGGAGCCGCCAACCTGCCCAGACGTGGTGTTGAGGGAGGGAGATGTGCAGCTGAACTGGAACCCGATCGTGGATTACTGTCTTAGGTCATTCATTGAGTTTGTATGATTTCATCATTAATAACAAAGCTGCAATATAATATAACCGAGAGACCACAATGTATTTTCTATTGTCACTCAGTGGGTGGGGGTTGGAGGGGCAGCTGGGTTTAAAGTTTAGCTGGTATACTTTAAACTCCGTGTACATAACCTTGGAGGACACATGGGTGGTATGGGTTGAGTTGTTATTTTGTTGGATTGGTAAATTTCCTTTTAGTTTTGTTTAAATAGTAAGGTATTTAATTAATGACATTGTACAAAGAGCTATTAATTTAAATGATGCTTTTGTTCTCCTAAAACAGATCTATCTACACTTTCTTTTTGGCAAGCCTGCAGCAGTGCTATGCATAGCATTATGTTGACTTTTGTACTTTGGGGGAGTGTGTGGAAGGGGAGGGGAAATGTTTTTCTCTTCAGACAAATGGTGTTGCCCATAGTTAACTTTCTGCTTGGATATATACCTTGATTTCCCTTTCCTCTGAAGTTTTACGTGAAATTGACTTAAAGGGACAGAACAAGCAGAGGTTATGCCAAAAGATCTCAACTGTATCATCTTGTAATATATTGCAGCTTTATGCCAATGATTCCTTGCTTACCTGTACACAGTCCATGCATGTTTTGAACTAATTTTGCATTCTCCATTTGTGGTGAGTTATTTAGCATTTTAACCACCTTTTGTGCCATTCAACTTGTACAGAAAACATTTTTATTGACGTTTTAAAGGGAGGGGGAAGAAAAGAAAAAACCCTTCTGCTTCCTAGTTGTAGGTAGAACTCGATTACTTAGCGAACAGATGTAGATGAGTGTTTGTAGTGTTAGAAATGTTAGCTTGCTCGTGAACAAGCTTTTGAGAGTAAATGCATGGTCCTGTACCTCTCTTCTCTTAATTAGCTTTTCCTTTCCTCCTGGAAAGATTCTCTCCCCCTCTCTATTATTCTGTCTATGTCTCTCTCGTGGTTGTAAAGTATAGATTTGGGCATAATTAAAATTGTATACAATGAGGTTTGAAAAGCAGTTCTCAACAGGTTCTCTTGGGGAACTTATTTCTCACAGCACCCTGCCTTGGCACTTTGATTAGACTCTAACTTTCAAGGTAAAACAGATGGAGAACAGTAACCTGTTGCCTCTGCTTTAACTGGGGAACAAGTTAAATCCTTGGAAGTTTCTGTCACTGGTAAAGGATGGGATCTTGCTGATCCATTGCAGCTGAGGCACGTGGCACGTGGTGTATTGGCCGTGGCTTTTGCTCCTGGTTGTTTTATTTGGGACTAGTCCCATGGCCCCTGATTTGCGGAGTTTGCACACACTTTTTGATTTTCCTGGTTACACAGCAGAAGGGGGTGGGGGAAAAGATATATAGGAATTATGTTGTTATGGGTTCTGCAGGCAGCTCCTTCTTCTACACTCCCAAGCCCTGGGTTGAGTATGCAGGGCTTGTTATTTAATAGCTGTGGTTCTGTTGGCAACAGAGGACAGAAAACAGTCAAAGGCGTGGTAAACATGTGGTCACTCACAATGATGTAAGAAATGGACTTTAAAAATCCCTCACAAAACCCAACACAAAACCACAAAATCTACCTAGATTCCCCATGCCTCTTCTCCTTCAGCAGAATTTCCTTTTGTTAGAAGATTTGACTTTCTAGAGAAAAAAATCCATTTTTGTGAGGTGTTGTGAACTGTTTTTACTACTTGTAATAACCATCCCAGGTCTGAGTATTCTTGTAACGCAATGCCATGCAGCAGAGAACCTGTCCACTTTATAGCTTTGCTCTCAGTATTTGTTACTCATTGTTTTCTCATCTAAATGTACATTTGCAAGATGTGTGTAATGTCATTTTCAAAAAATAAAATTTGGTTTCAATATTTAGGCCGATAAAACCTTTCTGATGCTTTTATTTGGCAAGTGTGTGTTGACTGTGGCTTATGAATCATAGCAGTACTTGTTCATTTTGATATGTCAACTTCCCTAAATCTGTCCCAGTTGTGTTTGCACAAAAGCAGAAAAAAGACTGGGGAGGAACTTTGACTGTCTGAATTAATTAAGACCCACATCTGCCTATCTGGAAAAGCCTGGCCTGTAAAGGGCCCATCATTCTGACTAAAGGGACCCACTGTAGGAGATCTGGAGCAGCCAAGGGCAGTTCTTTCCTTGTGTGCAGCGCTTCAGTTGAAAAACATGGATTCAAGCCAGCAAGATAGGGCCCTTAATCTGCCCTCTTCCATAGTATCAAGGTCTCAACAGCAAGGCCTGTTCAGCCTCACATTAGCTCTGGGAGGTTTGGTGAGATTTGAGAGAGATGTTGTGTTTGCCCACACAGGCCTGAAAAAGGTCCAAGTTCTTTCACAGCTACCCTGTCAGAACCACAGTTAAGACAATAACATTCTTCCTTGTTAGCCTGAAAAATGATAATAAGGCTCAGGCCTCCTCATTTAATTATATAGTACAAGCCACTTTGCTGTTTGTTTCTGCTTCACATCTGTAGAATTAGAAGTGAGTGTGCTGAGTCAGCTCTCACCAACCCTGCTGTAGATCAGGCAGCCATGAAAGAACTCAAGTTCTTCCAAAGTTTCATGGAGACCTTTATACATTTTTTTTCCCTGTGGTCATTGCATTGCAGCCCAAAGAGGGCTGTGCTCTTTGCCCTCTAGATCCAGAGGAGACCCTATGCCAACTGGCAAAACAGCATCAGGGCAACCAATATTGGCCCCACTTGGCCAGTTACTGGCACCCATTTGTCATTATCGTGCCATGCTTGGACAGGCCAGAAGCAGCACATACAGTACACTACTGTTTGCAATGAAAGACCACATAAAAAAATGCAGTTCCCATAATAAAACCAGTAGAAAAAAATCCCACCTGGAGAGCAGCCTTTATTTGAGTGCGCATGAACTGAAACTGAGGCAAATGTTAACAGAAAGGCAGAAAAAGTACTTGAGAAAATAAATGCTCTGCTTGTGTCTTTATGCACCCCAAGAGCAAACAAAACACACTGGTGTCTCTTCTTGTGGCTACATGTTAGATGAGGTCAATAAAATCATAAGAGTTAGTGCTCCTGCCCATGGAACATGTTCTGAAGATGGCAGGTTAAAAACCCTCGTATAGCTGTATGCATCTATTGCAGCTATTCCGGGGTTCTAGATAGTAGTAAGCAGAAATCTAGTTGGGCATAATGTTGTACCAACAACCAGCACTGTAAATCAGTGGAAATGCTGCTGCTGTCTTAGTATAAATCCCCCTGACACATATGGAATCACTCCAGGTTTGCAGACATGCAAACAAGAGCAAAAGTAAGTCTCCAGTATCCAGCCTTCCTGCTCCAGCAGCCCAGATCTATACAGAAATATTTGTCAGGTATCCATGAATATAATGTTTCAGCAGAGCAGCAAACCAGTGTTTGCTTCCAAAAGCTCTAGGTCGAAGCACATTGCCCCATGTGGTTAGGACAGAAATAGATGCTTTGGCCTGGTTGGAAAACTTTGGCTGGTCTCTTGACCTAAACTCCATTACTCGATGCTCAGCCATTGCTTGCTATACAATATGGTTCTAATCAAAGAAAACACGCTTTTTGCCTGTCAGACTTGCCAGCTGCACATGATCCGTTTTCTGTGGTTGCCAGCCTTAAATTCCAGCCCAAAATATGGCAGCTAGACCAAGGGAAATAGAACATTTGCTGGGCTCTGTCAGCTGAGCTCTGTGAAATGCTGAACACGGCTGTAGCATCAGATCTATGGCATTGGGTTTACGTGGTGATGGTAAATCTTCTCTCTTCTGCAAATAAAACACCTTTGAGAGTCAACAAATCTAGATCTTTTACATGGTTTCTCTGGCAGCTTGAGCTCTGTCCTTTGTCTTCCACAGCAGCCATCTGCTTTGTTGCCCCAGCCTTTCTCTCAAGTGCATCTAGACTTCCAAAGTGCAGTTTGTTGTGCAAGTTTCACCTGCATGTAAGGCAGGTCCTGCACACCTACAAACAGATGGAAAAAAGAGTCCACTGGAAAAGGTGCTTTTTTTTTTTTCCCTCTAAAGGCACCACATCTGTAATATTTAATCTTACAGCCCCCCAAATAAAAAAGAGAAATCCAAAGATTTTAAATTCGTAGGCTTGCAGCCCTGTTTCTGCAATATTATTAACATAAGTAATACTCTGTGTAAGTAAGACTCACTTACTCAATAAGCAAGTCTCTGTGTGCCGTGTTGAATTACAGTTGGTCTCCTTGTGTTAAGTCTTAGAAGATTATCAGCTGTTTATGTGTAAGAGAGCAGGAGTGATGTTTTATGCTGTATGCTTTCAATTACCATATATGCATCTTTGACACTGAAAATAACAATAATCACTCATTGTTAATTTGTATTTTTTTTATCCACAAGCAGGTCTACCGAATTTCAAAATTCCCATCAAAGTTTTACCTAAATCTGTTCTCCCTGAGATCCCAGAAACATTCCACTTCCCAGCGACTGTGACTCTGCTCCTCCCAAACGTACATGTAGCACGTGTTAAATGATGCAAACATTTTGGTTCAGTTTACGTTGCTCATTGGGGTTATACTATAGAATAATAAGGCACCAAGTACCTCAAATTCCATTGATCCACCCGGGGGTATAAAGCATGAAAGATTTTGCAAGACATGTTTTACCTTTGGATGGAGCAAGCACCAATAGGGAACAGCTCCGGTGACATGCTCACAGCCTGAGTACAGCAGGACAATTGGAGCCTGCAAAGCCCCCAGGGTAGCACTGCTCAATGTAGGCAACACGGTGCTGGCCTGGTGGGGACATCCCCCCCCGCTGGCCTCCCTCATCCCCACCCCTGCCCAAACTCCAGTTTCTAGGCCACCAGCTACAGCTGGGTTCTACCGGAGTGGTTTGTCATTGCGAAGAAGCACCTTCTCCCAAGGATGTTCTTCTGTTTTGTTTGAGTCCAGCTGGGACACTGATGTGGTACAAAGCAGTGGTATACACAGTAAAGGATGCTAAATAAGCCAAAATAAATCACTTGTGCTGGAAGCCCGTTTATTTTAAGCATAGATCTTCCCAGTCAGTGCGCCCAAATGAGTGCTGGCAGTTGAGCAGCTGTTTGGAAAAGATTTGAGTTGTTTTCTTCTGACAACCGTGCTCCAGCCATGATCCATATGTCATCTTCTAATTCAAGTGTTCAGAGTGTGCTTTTAGCACCCAAATACAGCCATGGGAAGTGCCATTAAGGTGGTTAAACTTCTGTTCTTCTAGCCACCGTGACAGTGACAGCCAGGAACACAACTGGAGCTGAGGAGAAAAAAGTTACTTCCGAAGGTCCCTGGCAACACGTCCATTCAGTGTCACAAGCTGCCACTCACGCAGCACTGAGGTTTCACAGCAGTTTCACTGCTTCTAACGCTGTGTGGAGACTGACAGGCAATCAGAGAAGGACTTTAGATCACTGGAAGTGATGCTCAGCATCTGTGTTCACATCTTGGTCTTCTCGAGCGCAGAGCAACAAACTGTGAGTTCAGTCTCTTTTCAGTGTGTGTCATAAAATTTTGTGATTTTGAAAGTTTGTTTCAGAGGTTGTAACTGCAGGCTGGCTGCTTGCTGATCTTCAGGCAACACATCAGCCATGGGTCAGTGTCTGTCCACCTTCAAAACCAGAGACATGCAAATGATACGAGCATTCAGTCCTCCTGGGAGCTGCAAAAACACATTAGCGGTCTGAATGCCCCAGCGACAGCACTTTAATTTTATCAGTGCTTTATCAGTCCCATTCAGCTGACCTGCATCTTTAGTTATCTTAAAAGCTTAAGAAAATATGGATGTAGGAGACGTGATTAAGAGCCTGTGCTCATCAAACAGTGGGATACAGTGCGGAGAGCTGAGCACAGCCCTGCAGCTCTAGTTTGGGTCCCAAAGGCAGCATGGGTGCATTGCATGGCTGGCTGCTGCAGCACCACACTGATGTGGTCACAGTGCTCTGGGCACACAAGGATCTCTGTAAGACTGATGATCCTTTGGGCAGGGAGCACCAGAGCAATCAAAAGACCTTCTTCCCACAGGCAGTACGATCTCCTCAGGTTTTCAGTTGCTGGGGGAATAGGGTAATATAGTTGCCCTCCCCTGGGGACAGGAGAGGAACAAAGATGTCTTTGACATATACAGCCCCAATTCTGCTGCAAAACAAGACAGCCAAGCCAATCTCAGCTTGTATCAACATGGTACAGCAGCCTGACTGTAATCAGTAGAAAAATTCTCAGTGAAGATGGGAATACAGGAACTTCACAGCCAAATCTGTAATCAGTCTGTACGTTATGATTCTTGCAATACTGCTTAGAAAGCTCACCCAACAGGATGCACTAATAGGGTCTTGATTAATAGCTTACCAGCCTGGTCTTTGGAGAACAATGCATTTGTGCACCCAGGAAAGAAAATCTTTGGAAGACGCTGTTCTGTCACAAATTGTTCATGCTTTAATTAAGAAGTCCTCATCAGGGAAGAAGATAACTATGCAGTATCTGAGGGGAGTAACGCAGCGGATCTGTAATGAAATCAACTCTCAAATGAGGTCGCCCACCCATGTACTAGTGTGCACATCCAGCAGGAAGATTAGCCAAATGTGGTGAGATGAGGCCAAGCTTTTGTAGCTCTGCAAATGAATAGGTTGTCCTTTGGGTGGGAAGGGGAACTGAAAGAGGAGGCAGTGCAGTTACATGCTGGAGAACTTGACAATGAGGCCCAGTGTGTCATCCTGTGCCCTTCTTATTGCTCCTTTTAAAGGACACTTTTCTTATGCTAGCATCTCATAGTAAGCACTCCAGGACAGGCTCCCAGGCACACATGGACAAGCACAGCAACGCCCTCATTGCTTATTCCATTGAAGTATACACTAAAGGACTCCCTTCTGTCCCCTTGACACAGATTCAGATAGAGAAAAAACAAGCCTGCCCTTAGTATCTTTGATCTTGAAATCTTAATGACTCAACACACTCTGCTGCTGGTCAGAAAATTAGATCAGTTGTGATAAAAAATGCCAGGTCATAGAACAAGGAAAAGAGTAATTAGAGCACCAGGCAGCAACTGAAGAAAACTGCTTTCAACTCCTGACACAGCCACAGGTTTCCGTGTGACTCAGGGAGTCACCCATGGCCAGAAACAACATTTTGGGCAGATGTCCAAAGCAGGCTTAGAATTTCTTTGGATTTCAGCTGCTGGTGGGAAGGATAACCACTGTCTGAGACTCTGTATAATGAGTTTTACATGTGAAACTAAAGGAGCTGCTGAGAGTTATAAGTACCGGAGATCACGAGCACTATTAGTTGAGGAGCTGGGATCTGAAACTGCATGAAGACAGGCTTGGACCTATTTCCAATGGAAAACTTGAACCTATTTCCAACCTATCATTAGACTTCACTTTAAAATAACACCTTGGTAAATAATTTGCACATCATAGTGGCTGACGTGATGTAGGAGGTTGAAACCTATATAAATTTGTCCAGCAAACATAAGAGATCTCCCAAACACAGGAGCTTGGGATCCTTTCAACCCCAGGTTTAACACTTATGAGAAAGGAAAGATTAGGCACTGTGTTTTACCTCTGCTAAATAAAATAAAGGCATTACATGGCCATGTCTTCAAGGTAATACCCTCATGGGCTCCAAAGCAGATGTAAATTGCTATGAGCACTGCTAGCTCAAGCGTCCTAACTGGGAAAACAGCAGTGCACTGCCCTGGGCTTCTCGTGATCCCCGCACACAATGTCTGGGAGCACAGAGCTGCACCACGTGCTCAGGGGAGGCTCAGGGAATGTTTCTGCATCATCCTACAGTGAATGATGGAGGAAATGGGACCGAAGCCCCTTCCAGCTCCTCCTCATGTTGAACGAGTTTATGAGTTAAGCCCATTTTAGAAGGGCTTTGTTCCTAGAGGTCTCAGGTGCTCAGGGAAGGGAAAACAGTTCAGTTCAAGAGCTTTTCTCATGACCCTGAATCAGTAACGGCTTTATCCAAATCCCACTGAGAAACAAAGAGTGCTACAGGCAATATTTTAAATATTTAATGTTTACACAAAACTCAGAATACAAATGGCAATTCAAAGAGAAGGAAAATCCTGTCTTCTCTAAGCTCCTCAGGGACATTTTCTTTATGTGTTTTTCAGCATGATTGACATCTGCCCACACAAACCTAACCAGCTGTATATCGTGTTTCTTACGTTCCTCTGCAAACATCTGTCCCACTGCCTTTCCTGTGAGCTGCAGGATGCTCACTGCTGGTGCTCGAGCACCACACGCACACAGAGAACACCTTCCTCACCACCCAGGGGAAAAACCTGCCTGCCAGCGGGGCCACAAGGCAGCAAAAAGACTTCCCCAAAGCCACAGGTGACCGCGGCAGAAGTGCCAGCCTGAGGCCATTCCCCTGCCATGTTCCTCTCCCAACACAGCTGCTGAGGGCCTGGCCTGAGGCAACTCAATGGACACACGAGGGGGGCCCTGGTGGCAAGCAGCGCACCCCGTCCTTCACAAGGCAAGCGAAAGCCACCGCCTGCAGCGCCCCGGGGCTGCAGCGACGGATCCCCGACACTCGGTTCTGGCACCCCGAGCACGGCCGAATCCCCTCAGCGCCCCGGTGCCGCCACCACGAAGATGGCGGCGGCAGGCGCCGGAGGCGGGAAGAAGCCGCCTCACCCGCCGGGGAACCGCCTCGACCGCTGGGCGAGGCCGCCATCTAGCGGGCAGAGGCGGCCCCGGCCCCGCTCTGCGCTTCGTGCCCAGGCCAGGAGGCTCCCTCCGGGCCGCGGAGCTCTGCCCGAGCCCCAGCCATGGAGCCCCCACCTCGGCAGAACAGGCGCCATGGCAGTGACTGGGGTCGGGGCTGTCGGGGGAGCTCCTCACGCGGCTCCTGTACTGGGCACAGCGTGGGAGGAAGCAAGGTGGTGAAGCCGCAAGCGATGTGCCTGGTTTGTTCACAGCTGCTCAGGGTTTCCAGATGGGAAAGGTTTCCCCAGCACCAAGCAGGAGGGAGCTGGAGGGGAGCTCCCTCAGCTCCCCTTCCAAAACAGCCCCTTTTCCAGTCAGGGTGTCCAGCGTGTGCCCTCACGCCGCGGTGGTGGTGCCACAGAGATGGCTCCTGCACAACGGTTCTCGTGCTGTGAGGTGTGTGCCATGGGCTGCGGCTGTCTTCAGGGTCTCAAAGAGGTTAGTGGTGGGCTGTGGATGTGGCCATGGCTGCAAAGTTGGTTTCCTCACAGTGTCCAGCAGCAGTTTTGTTGTTTGTGCCTCTGACGGGCTCACAGGTAAATCAGGATTATGTCCATTTGGTGAAGCCCTTGCACCTTTCCCTCAGGCTCTGCCTATTCTGGAGCCATGTTCCTCTGCTCTTCTTCATGAACCTACCCCAAAAAATAGCTGCAAATGCCCACCTCAGATCTAGATCCTCCAGGGAATTTGGGGGATGACAACTTTGAATTGTTTTATATCTACTTCTGTTAAAATCATCAGTATTTTATGCAGTTGGAGGATAAATCCTGCCCTGTACACCTGCACTGAGGCCCCTCAGTGGGCAAAGGGCTTCTCTGAAAGCTGTACCGGGGAAGGCACAGCACCTTCTCTGCCCCCCCTTCAGAGGGGCTGTCTTCCCCTTTCCCAGTGCTGTGCAGCGAACCATCAGGCTGGGGCTGACCCCATGGCCCGCTATCATTTATGCTGTGGAAGAAGTGTGAAGGGACCTATTATCAAAACCCCACGATGCAAGGGATGAGTGATCCAGATTCAAAGTACTGGTGTTGAGTATAATCAGCCCTCAATTGGATATGCAACTTTGCAAGCTTTTTTGTGTATATTGGTTAGTTTTCAAATTCTGCCTCCTGGGTTTCTCTCTGTACAAAACTGCCTAAATTAGAGAGAGTAGAATAAACATGTAGGATTTAAGTAGAATCTCTGCTGGAAACCACCTAATGTTTTATTAACAAATTGCCCCATGCAACTAAGTGAATAATAGATGAATGTAGCTCTGGTGGGACAAGAGAACCTTGCAGTGGAGTGTGTTTGCAAGGTAGCAGGCAGGCTGCAGGCATGTGTGATAAATGTTCATTGAGCGGGGCAAAGCCACTTTGACACCTTGCAGTAGTAGTAGCCCTTCTGACAGGTATTAGGACAGCTATTAGTGCACAGCAATCTGGAACCGGAAAGAACTGTGAAACCAAAAGGCCTTTGGCATGAAGACAACCTTGCTATCACCTCCCTCTTTGTGAAGAGAGTCCCTAAGAGTAACTAACTCTCCTGGATCAGGGTCGGGTGGGGAAGAGAGAATCGAGCTTGGTTCTAGGTAGCAGTCCCTTGTAGTTATCGGCAGGCATGTCACAAACTGCCCAGGTGGAGCAGAGATCTCTGTCCTCCTGCAGCTGTGAGGGGTTCTGGGTCAGGCACAGCCGGCCAGCAAAGCACTGATCTGGCCAGATGCTGCAGGGGGTGAGGAATGATTTCTGTGGCTGGACTGCAGACCCATGGGGTGGTGGAGTTGCTTGTGGGTGTGGGGTAATGCAGACAGCAAGGTGTGGTAGGGGAGGGCAGGCATTTAGGGAAGCATGTTTGGGTTTTGAGCATGTACTGAATGTAGGAATGTGTGAGAACCACTGCCTCGTGATGGAGCAAGTTCTCTTGTTTACTTGTGCTGTGTCTTTACACAGCCCAGTTCTGGGCCTGCTGAGGGTGCAGGAGTGAGTCAGGTTTGGTAAGCAGCAAGTCTAGCGCAGGGAGAGTGCAGGCGCTGCTCTGCGGGGTGGTAGCAGGCTGTGCAAAGCAAGAGATGGGAACTGGGGATGCCTGGAGATGCAATGTGGTTACTGATGTGAACCAGCCCAGAGGAGTGTGTGGGGGTGGTGCTCTGGATACCTCTGACCAGGAGGCTAAAGGCAACAGTAGCCAAGGATTCCAGGGACTGTGCTCAAAGGCCAGTTTGAGAGACCTCTTTCCAGACCGTGGCAGTGTACGTGAGCATGTCTCTGTGAGTGCTGTGCACAGCCCCACTGAATTACAAGCGTTTTCTTCATGGTTCTGCAGTGAGAGTAGAGCTGTCTGCTTGCCCTTGGTTGCCTGCCTGTGTGGCTTATCTTGCTTCCTTTCTACAATTTTTGTCTCTAATGAGACTTCCAGGAGAAGCTCCTCCTCAGCCCAGACAAATTACATATAATTCTTGGATTATGGCACCAGATTTAATACACAGAAAAGTTCTTATCATTTTGTTCCACAGTGGATCAAAGGCAGCGACTGTGAGAACATGTTTATATAAGCTGTGAAAATTACCAGCTCACAAAAAAAGGACAATTTCGTTGTACTAGAGTGTGATTTTTCATGTTCTTCCCTCAACTGTGCAAATGAATCACAGCATGCGTCGTATATATAGGAGGACGTCAGTTTTTTATTGTGATTGAAACTCTAGTCTGCTTGCTCAATCACAAATTGAAAACACATGGCTTTATTATGTAGAGCTTTTTTTTTGCGCGTTAAATGCTAGAACTGTAGCGGCAGCTTCCAGGGACTTTCTGTCCAAATTTCAGCATGCCTTCAAAAGGAAGCTGGGTAAGTGTTTTATAAGAAAGCAAACAGCCCTGCAGTGAACCTTACAGAGCAGAGATTTATGATACTACTTAACACTTTGTCTTCAGAGTGTTTTCTGGATGTAACTCTTCCCCTGAGATCCAAACTCCTTTAGTCAAACTGAAGATTTTTTTTTTTAATAGCAGGGACTGGGAGAAGGAGTAGACCTATTCAAAAACTTAGATCGTCTATGCTAAAATGGGAAGGACTAAATGGAGGAAGCAAACCAGGGAGAATATTTACAACTGATAGGAAATTTTGCAGTGAGTTTTTAAATGGCGCTTGTTTAACAAATGGCCTACCTTTACAAAAATATAAATAAAAGCTCCATAAATATAAAGGTAAAAATGTTACAGTCATCAAATGAGAATTTTTTTTCAAGTTAATCTAGATGAACCCCAAATTAAATTAGGGAGTATGCAGAGAAGTTTGTTCACTAAAACTGCTTTTTAATGGGAATTTATTTTTGACCTTTCTTCTTTATTCTGCCGCAGCACAGGAAAATGTATTATTTTTCCCAAGTTCTAAACATGAACTGATTTATTTTCCTATATTAGCAGGCTACAAGGAGCAAGACTGGACAAGTGCTTGAGTGGCCACGGGCAGGTTTGTGACGTCTCAGAAATCTGATGTCTCAGCTGCTTTGCACGACCCAGGAGCGGCTCGGCCTCCAGGATGGCTCAGGACCTCTGGAGTCCATTCTAGGGCTCTCCCAGACCAGACTTTTTCCCCGTTCAGGTTGTTTTCCCCTCTGCAAGGGGAATGGGAATAGCAAAATCGGGTGCATTCTAGACTCTGAGCAGTCAAGCCGGGAGGAAGTACTTGGCGGTGTGCAAGAGCCACTCCTGGGGCTGCTCTGGGCGTCACACAGTGCTCAGAGTTGAGGGCACAGAGCCACCTGTTGGGTTGTGCTGCATCTCTTGATCTGCAAACCCTCATCCAAGTGCAAGTCCCTCAGAAGCCCTGTGTGATTATTCCCTACGGTCTGGACGGGCCGTTATCAGAAGACACACACGGAGGCAAAGGCATTGACACTAGCTTTGTGCAAGTGGAATACAGCGTGCAACCTAATAAGGAATACCATTTTTTTCACGATGCGCATTAATCTGCCCTGTTTTCCATGCAAAAAATGCCTGCAACTCTTGCCAAGAGGCCTTGTCTCATCTCCTCCTTTAAAAATTCATTCCCAGCTACAGCCACAACTACAGCTAACAGGGAATAAACAAGGCTCTGCATTTTGGGTCAGCTCAGATGGTTTTCCGGTGTCCCTCATGACTCATCTCTGGGAAGGGTCATCCTGAAATACACCCCTCTACTGATGTGATCTTGGTACAGCCTAAAGAGTTTCAGGTTGAGAAGCTGAGGGGATCTCTTTTTTGCAGGAGTGATTCTGGAGTTTGGTGTGCCTCAGAGCAGGGACCGACCTCAGCCAGGTAAGTGCCAGAGGTATCATGTAAACTGTTAGTTACTTGATGTGCACCAGGATGAGCACTTTTTTACTAGTAATTAGCACTTCAGCGAGCACAGTGAGAAAATGCTTTCGTCTACTGCAGTAATGTATATTTCTTTCAGAACGTGGCATCTTGATTGTGTGCTAACACTGAGCCAAGCACCCTGTGATTTATTGCAAAGCTGTGGTTGCTCTCATTTCTTCTGGGATAGCCTGTCTAGTGCTAACACAAGTCTTTTCTCTACAGGCATCATTATCACTTATACCAAATAAAGGGGCCAGACTGATACAGCATGCTTTAATTTCACTGCTCATGTAATGCTATTTTCCATACTGTTTCTGATCTTCTGAAAAAATGTCAGTCCTCGCTGCAGACTCTTTCACTGTGAAATTCAAGTGGGTATTTTAGTCATTTTATTTTATTTTTGTGAAGGAGACACTTTTATATCGTGTCTAAAATAGTAGATAAATGAACACATAAAATAATGGAGTGGTCTGATAGGGACTTACCCATTAATTTGCAATCATAGACCTCTTTTGAACCAACTTTTATGAGAAGACAAAATGGAGAGAAATTGGAATGCTAAAGAAAGTTGTTCCCCGTGGTTTCAGCACAAAGGCATGGCTGGAACAAATCAGCTGACATTGTTGTGAGCGTTTTCTTTACAGCTTGTTGTAGATCTCCTGACTTGTATTAATACAACAATCAGCATCTATCATATTGTTTTGAATTCAGGACTGCAATTGTACCTCTCTGTAGTTAGCTGCAAAACTAATTGGTTTTAGGTCAATAGTGGATGCCACTGGAGGTTGTCTGTTTTAAAAGTATGCAAGCACCTGTGCAGTTTGGAAGATCCTGTCTGCATAGATATTCTTAAAAAGTGAGGCCCATAGCCACTTTGCATTGTCACTTGAAAATCAGTAAAAGGAGATGTGTTTTATGAGCTTAGCTGAAGGATCCAGACAGCCAAAATCAGACCCTGTGCAGTGTACACAGGCCCAACCAGGTCTCCTTTCACGAGGGAAACAAAGGGGCACCAAGATTAAGTACGTGGCAATTTCTGCCCTGAACCAGAAATGATCACCCTGAACATTTGCTTAGGAGTCCTGTTGAAAAGTAGCGCGCATTGACAGTGTTAGTGCAGGGCTGTTTAGAAAAGCCTTTCTTGTTGATCTGTAAAGCTCTGCGTTCGTTCTCCTACTGTCACCCTGGCTGCTCTAAGAGTCAGAGTCCCATAGAGCCCAGATGTGTGGAGTGTTCTGAATTAATGAATGCTGGCTGAGCTCTAACAAGGGGCTTGAACATCTGCATCAGGACGTAGGCAAAATGCCGGTGCCTCGAGGCTGAGATGTGGTCAAAAAACTTAACTCATGCTTAGCAGGACAGGGCTGCTTGGTGCCTTGAGGATTTCTAGTTGTGGCTGCCAATCAAGGCCCCTTGAGTAGGGGCAAGTGTGCAAAAGACCTTCCAAGAATTTGCTTGTTACTTGCAGACGGGTCTGGGAGTCACACAAAACACAGTGGCAAAAAAACTCCCGTGTTTTTCTAGCTTGCTTGGAGGCAGCGGGGCAGTTACACCCCTTCTGCTCGTGCCATATGGAGTCCTTCCCTCACAGCATAACCACCTGTAAGCGCAGCTTTCCTTAGCAGAGCTTTGCTCCACCTGCGCAGCCCCAACACCTTCAGATCACGCCCTAAACCGTGGAGCAGCTGTGCTTCTTGCTGTGGGAGGAGTGACTGCAGCTTGCAGTCAGCACGCTCTAGAGGAGCACTGAGTGTTTGCGTTGCCTGAGCTGTGACTCCAGCACTGCTTTCCTGAAGGGTAAGCGCGGGTGTGTGCTTTGTCTGAGCTGGCTATAAGAGTGATGGGAGAGAGGGCAGGGTGATGTTCTGGTAGTGCATTTGTAATTCCTCAGTTATTCCTCCTGCATCTGAGAGATTTTTACCAACCTGTGGCTCAGCACTTGCCATGAGTTACTGCTGCCGGGTGCCAGCACTCGGTGACTTAGAGCTGAGTTCTGTCCCCTTGCCACCACCACACAGGCATGCTGGCAGTTGGACAGGCAGCTCCACGCAGGGCTTGTGTTTAAGAAGGACAGGGGGATCGGTGTGTGGATTGCAAACAGGGAAAATAAATGTCAGGATTCTTGGTAGAGCTCCTGTTCAGCTCCCAGGCTTGATGGAAAGGCGGGCTTGGTCTTGAACCTTCACTTACCCTCCTGAGCCATCTTGCCGGATGAAGGCTTTGCAGTACAAGCTGCATCGTGGCTCCCAGCTGAAGTGCAATACGAAGTCTCCCTGTCCTGCTGAGTCCTGGTAGAAAAGCCTCGTTGAGCACTATCAAGTTGCAGTAGAAGAGAAGGAACATGTATTGATTGGTTTCACTAGCAAAGCTTTGGTTTGTAGCCAGGTGATTCTGCTGCTCCTTGATGCCATCCCTGAAAGCAGCCAAGTTGTTCCCAGCCCTGTTCCTGATATCTGTTTAGTCTCCCCTGAATTTCTGCTTAGAAGTGATAGGGTATGTATGGGTGTTCTCAGCTGAAAACATGTGATGTTTTCTCTCTTGATTTTAATACTAAGTATGGCAAAGCAGTGGAGCAGAACAATGTTGGCACCTTTCGGTGTACATGAGCAGAAAAATGCTTGTGTCTCATTCCCCCAGTGAATTCTTGAGCTGAGCTGGACAGAGAAACTTTTATACATCTATTAAAGTACTGAGTTACAGAAACCGTAAAATAGTCAAATCAACCTTATTTTGTTGAAAAATCCAAAAGCTGAATGAGAGAAGGGGGCAGCTGTGACACCATCCTGCTGTCCCAAAGCACCCAACAAAACTCGGTGTTTCATCCAAGCAGGCAGAGTGTTATTACGTGAAACAACTGAGAAGCCCCTGGACCGCGGTCATTAGTACCAGACCTAGAAGCTGCTAAATGTCCTGTGCAGCAAATCTGACGTGAATCGAACGTGCTTTTACTTCTGTAGTTGCATATCAACACAGTACAGATTTAACATTTATGGTAAGCTTTTATACAGGCTGCTGCAGAAGAGCAGAGGATACCCAATCTACAAGCCTGAAGACTGTGAGTGCAGTTCATGTGTTGGAGTGCTTAAACAATACAAATGAGCAAATGTCTCCAGTAGCTCTGTTTGATGTTATGGGCAGTGATGCTTCTGATGCATCAGTAGGAAAGTGGTGGCCAAAATCATGAAACCGCAGTGTACATGCAGTGGAAGTTTTGCAACTGCTTTAAATTCCCCTGCACTCTTACTACAAATTTGCAAAGTCACTGTTTCGCAAAGTGACTGTTTTGTGCAGAATGAGAAGGAAATAACCTTTTCCAGCTGGAGTCCTGGATGCGCTTTCAGTTAGGAGCTTTATAGAAAACCAGTTCAAAGTAATTTAAAACTTTTGGCTGCAGGGCTGCTTTTTTGGAGACAGTCCCTGATTTGACTGCTCTGAAGCAACCTATGAGTTTGGAGGAGATGTTTGCAGGAACACTAAACAACTGTGTTTGCAAACAGTTAAGCCCTTGAGTGCCTGTGTCACAGTCCAAACAGTGTCTCTGAGGCTGCATGACAAAACGGGATGGAAATAACAGAGTTTGGAGCTGGGAGTTTTGCATAAACAGGCAGGCTTACAACTCCAGTTTCAAATGGGGAGCCCACGAACCAGCTGTTGGTTGTTACTGGTAATGGTAATACTAGTGCTTGCAGGAGCCAAAAGCAAGCTCAGTACCAGCAAAGGGATACAAATCCTAAAATGATGGCTGTACCCCAGCATGCAGTGTATGGTATGCGTATCCGTGTGGTCACCCCAGCCAGAGGCTCCTGCAGCAGCAGGGATGTGACCCCAAGGCCGGGGTGTGCCTGAGCTCGAGCACTTTCATCTCAGGGGCTACTCACTGGAAGGAACTACATCTTGTGCCGCTGTGGAGTTAAATGTCAGCTAGAAATTTACTTTGCCCTTTTAGCCCTGGTGCTGTGATTCCTTCGAATCCTGCAATCAGAGCGAAGAAGTGGGTGTGTGGTGATGTGGAGTGCCGAGTCCCTTCCTAGACAAGGAGCTCCTTGTAGAGCAGAGGGCTTTCTGCAGCTGCTTGGCACCGCTGCCGTTGGAACTGAAAGCAGAGCTTTTTGTTAAGGCGAAGCCAGCTCCGTGCCGGCCCTGCACCCCTCCTGCAGGGATGGGAGTGGGAGGGAGGCTTTTGCCTGCCGGCGAGCTGCAAAGGGCTGCGCTTGGCTTAACGGCTGCAGTGCTTCTCTGCCGCTTCGTACCCTGCTTCTTTTTTTAGTTACACGGGGTAACAAAAGTGGGCTTAGAGGAGGTGACTTTTTCTGTTGGCTTTTGCATGCTTATTGCATGAACATAAGGGCAGCCAGGGTGTAATTTTCACTCGCCTGCCCGGACAGTCAGCCTTGGTTGTTGTGGATCTCCTACGCAGCAGCTGGGGAAGAGACCGCTTGGGATGGGAAAACGTGAGTGTAAAGAACCCCTGTTTGGTTGGGGTCTCCAGGCCGGGAGCAATGCTTGGAGCTCGTCCTCATATGTCATGAAGAACTGCACTTCAAGTGAATGTCCCTTTAATTTAGGGCTGCTAGTAACACCAGGAGCTGGTACTTGCAACTATGTTGAATGTGATTTAGCCATAGTTTGCTCGCTCCAACAGGGGAAGTGTCTCTGAGTGTCAGCCATGAGTAAAAATGCAGTGTTGGGGGTGAGGAGGGGGCGTCAGGTGAAGCCTTTTTGAAATGGGGACTTGGCTGCGCTGTTGTGCTGAAGGTCTTTTTCTGAGCAGAGTAGGAATTACACTGGAAAAGAGAGGGGTAGAGAAAGGCGTCAAAGCTCAGTGGTTGAAAGCCGAGAGTGTGGGGACCTCCGTACTGCTGCTGGGACTGAGGGGCTTGTCGTGGCTCCAGAGGGACTTTGGGATCAGCTGTGGGAAGTGCTGGGGGCTCAGCTCAGAGACTGAAAAGGATAAAAGAGCAAACCTGTTATTTGTGTGGTCAGGAAAAGAAACAATCACCAAAAACCTAAGAATGTCTGACCTGTAGAGCTGTTTCTTTTTTTTTCTTTTTTTTCTTCTTCTTTGACTGTCTCTTTTCCCTCCCCTAGAGCAGTCCCTTTCTCTTGACAGAGCTGTAGAGGGTCTTCAAAATGTGGTGCATTATTTTAGGACCACACTTCTCAGCTCTCGTTATTCTGCACACAGCTCTGTGTCACATGGCAGTGTAGGGAGCCCGGGAAAGAGTGGCTGCCAAGCCCTGCCTCATGTTTTCCTCAAGCACAGCTGCACAGTGTGGATGTCAGCAGAACTCAAGGTAAAGCTTTGGAAGAGAAAAGCAGGGGGAGGTTTTTGCTGTGACCTTGAGACTGGAGGAGGGAGCATTGCTGGCTGGTTTGGCAGCTTTGATGTTAGCTGAAGGTCAGCACCTGGGGACGGCTTCAAAGCTGGACCTTGGAGCAGGAGCCCGGTGCTTGCTGCTTGGCTCAGTCAGCGTGGGTCCTGTCCTGCTGCATGGAAACCCCAAGGAGAGGAAGGGCTCGGCTGTGGCCCTCCCTCATCCTCAGCGCTCCAACTGCTAAGATGTTGTAGAAACTGCCTTCACCGCCTGCACCGTGCACTTCCCCAGAAGAACAAGAAAAAGAGACCAAAATGAGACTTCTGTCATGTTTAGAAAGGTTATTTTGGGGTTCCTGCTGCAGTGGGTTTGTGCGAGCTCAGCAGATAGTGGTGGGATTTCTGTGCAGCTCCAGTGCTCTGGGTTTCATGGCTGGCTGGAAGGCAGTTACCAGTCAGGCTGAGCCCCTTTTTAAGCTCAGTCATTTTCTCAGGATGGCCCAGGGAGCCCCGAGGGGGGCAGCTTGGCAGCCTCCTCCTCCCACGTTAGCGTTCCCTTGCCAAGTGCTGCCTGTGGAGCCCAGGGTGAGCAGGCAGCAGCTTGATTTCGCGTGCTGAATTCGGGACCGCAGTCTGTGCGCTGTTGCAGGACTGGGTGTGGGTGTGTTAATCCTGGAAGGATCCTGTTCCAGTGCAGCAAAGGGGAGAAAGGGTGGGGAATGAGGTCACTAAAAGCCCATCTTGCTGAATTAGGTGATGACAGCTGAAAACCTTATCACCCCATGGCCATTTTAAAAACAAGTGTATCTCACGGATAGGCTGGGCTTAGAATCTTAGTTAGCTTGTGTTTTTTTTGTTTGTTTGTTTTTGTTTTTTTAATAAGCAAGAATGCCAGTTATCATGAGATAGTCTATATCCTGCCCAAATAAGCTGGACTAATTTTTGTCCCTGAACTATCTGTGTATAAGCTGACTTTGAAGAACTGGTTGGAGGGGGGAAGCGAGTCTCTTCTGTGTCTTCCTGGGAGGCCATCTGCTACACAAGATGCCTTGTGATGTTTTGGGGGGTTAATTAACGAGAAAATCAATTTTAAGAATAAGGAAATCATTACAAGTGGGATAGTATCAGTGAGCTATTTCGGTTTTGAACAGTTTCTTTGCATACAGTTTTATTTTACTGAAGCTGCATAACAATTTCCAAGGGACTATGCGGTCCAGTTCCAAAAGGGGAAGCCTTGTCCAGACTGAAGATACAAGGAGGTGTTCCGTCTATTGCAGCAGTATTAGGATTCGACTCAAAGTTGGATCATCAAAATATCACACGCAGACTGGTTCTTTGTCCTATCACTTTGCTGTGTAAGGTTCTGCTGGTAGAATTCAGGTGGTGCTTACAGGTGGATTACTTTGTGTGTAGTTTGGAGGCTTTGGAATGGGTGCAAGAATGGCAATGAGGTGGAAGAGCGCTCCTGAATTCTCTCCTTCCCATGAGTGAGTGAAGGCACTGGAGCAGGATTTCTCATCCTTGAAGGGCTGACTAATTAAATTTGGGGCAAGGAGAGGAGTGAGTGGAGGGAGGGCGGGTTTTACAACCATCCATACGTTATTTTGGCCACAGCAACTTTCAGTCATGATAAATTCGACGTTTCCAAATGTTTCTCATTCTCTGCATTTCCCCTGCTGTACTCACATGCCTGCTGGGAAAGGCTTTTGTCTAGCTTGGTTCAGTTTCCTGCAAACTTGTGGAATCTCATCCAGTTCGTATGGCAAGTGGCTCATGCAGCACAGGCTGGGAACCCTGCAGCAGGACACAGCAAGTATGCTGCTAGGGCAATGTAATGCCATGCTCCATTGCTTGCATGTTGTTTAGTCCTTATGATCTGCCAGGAGGATGACCTGCGTTTGTCTGGATTGCTGTAGATACCTGAAGGAAGGGGAATACATCTCTAACCTGTAGCAGGAAGGAAGGGAGTACAAAAGTAAGTTGAGATATTCTCTCCGCTCTCTTCAAATAGCACCTTAGAAAAATAGAAGCATTCCTCACGCTCCCCAGACTTCGGACCATTCAAAATGATTTCTGGGGTTGATTTTTGATTTGTGTCTGAGACTGTAAATTTACAGGGCTAGATAGTTAGGATTCTAAGAACCAAGGCTTGAGAGCAAATTGCTTTTTCTTTCTTTCTTTGTGGTTATTTTTTAAAATTATTATTATCATGGACACTACTTGCAAATATTTGCAGCTTCTGGGAATTCAGTTCCCTGAAGTGTAATATAAAGATCAAAGACAATGATTCCAGCCAAAGTATTGCCACTTAAATTAAGATGGATAACTGCGGAAATCTGGTTTCAGTTTTCTGTAGGCATAAGAGTTGGAGCAGATAATTAAAGCTTTAGAGGCTAGTAGGAGAACGTAGCAAGAAAGATGGTCCTGCTCTTCATACATAATACAATCTGAGGGACAAGGCCCACCTTTCCATTAGACAGAGCAAAATGCTCATTGTTCCTCATCTGGCTTCTTTAATGCCTTCACTGATGAGTTCTCTTTAGCCAAAAGTGTCATCCTTTTATATTTATTTATTTATTGTTTGTTTATTTAGTCTACTACTTAGCATAATCTAAGTTATAATCTGTTTTAAAGTCAGAAATCAAGAACTAGCTTTGTTCAGAACAAGTTATATGCTCTATTGTCAAAGACTGAGTGCATTGCTATGCTTTACACTATGGACTTCAAAGAGACTCCATGATTTACACAAGCCAATATTCATCTTATCCAGACAGAAAGAGATGTCTTCGTCAGTTCAGCTCTTCAGAGATCAGAAGTACCACGAGCTGAAAGGGCAGTGTATCCAGCAGAGGCAGCTCTTCGAAGACCCTGAGTTTCCAGCTTCAGATGAGTCCCTTTTCTACCAGAGAGCCCCACCAAAGAAAGTTGAATGGAAGCGCCCAAAGGTAACGGGCACTCCCTTGGGATGAGATGCTGTTTCACTCCCGCTGCCTTCTCTGTACTAAACCAGTTATCTTAGTCTGTTCTCCCTCTCTTTTTCCTTTCATTTCTTGTCAGTGTGTAATTCAGACATCAACCTCTCTGTCCCATTGCTGTCCAAAACAAAAGTCATGCCTTGCTGTATAAGGTGAAAAGGAAGCATTCTGTACAGCCTAATTGTGCTTTTTACTGTTGATGGCTCTCTAATAATAAGCAACAATGGGTGGTGACTCCAGCTTCAGTGATGTTTAAATCAGCCCTCTGTTTAATTAAGAACACCTATCAGTAATAGGTCAGTCAATACAGAAATATATTCTGAAAGAATATTCTTCATTTTTTGGGTCAGTCTATTTACCTCTGTAGTTTGCTGCGTTGACAGAAGCATTTCAGAAATACATTCATCTCTTAATTGCAGTTTCTCTGTATTATCTGTCCTGCTGAGGGCCTGGTATGTAGGCACAGTAATGGCAATATAAAATCTGAGCTTTAGCTGCTAAACTCAGCACCCCCACTATGTTGTGTTTTTTTTTTTTTTTTTCTCTACTTCTTAAGGAAGATATAACCCTTGCAAAAAACATTATAGAAAATGAGATATTATGAAGCAAATACATTCTCCTGCCTGGGATGCTAGAAGCAAATCAATCATGCAACTCAATCATTTGTTCATCATAATAGCTTTCCACATGTTTTCAGAGTAACTTGTATCTTATTAATATGTATGGGGAAAGGAATCCTCACAGTAAGAAGGGGGAGTTGCTCCAATTTCAAGTAGCTGAATTAGTTGTTTAGATGTATGAATAAATTATGTGTATTTTTTCTTGGAGGAGAGAGTAGGAAAAAGAAAATCTACGGTCTGCCCAGCAAGGGAGGCTAGCTAATGCAACAAACAGCCAGGAACAATCAGCGGAGAGGTCTTCTTACACTAAAAGAAACTTGGATATTTCCAACTGACACCAACAGAATGAGTTGAGAGCCCTTGTTATCGGCATATACCCACTTTCTGTTCAGAGCAAATGGTTTCATTTTTGTTCCACAGAGAACTAACTTGTGTTTCCAGAATCTCTTGTCTTGCTCTGTATATAGTGCCAAAAATAAGAGGACACCATGTGTGGTTTGTTCCCAGGTTACCTTTGCATTAACTATACTGGAACCAAAAAGCCCAGCTATGTACAGGTCTTGAGAGGTGTCCTGGTTTCAGTTAGGACAGTGCCTCCAGCATCACTTGTTTGTACATATTATTATTACTATTATTATTATTATTTTCTATCTTAATAAACTGTCTTTATCTCAACCCACAGGCTTCACTTTCCCGTTTCTCTCCCCCATCCCAGAGAGGGAGGGGGAAGGGTGAGCGAACGGCTGTGTGGTGTTTAGCTGCTGGCCGGGTTAAACCACAACAAGAGGTTTGGGTGAGTCTCGCAGTATGAAGGCAGGACACTCCTGAGCTACTCCCAGGGAATACTCAACTACACGTATGTGTAGCTGATGCAGAGGAGTGAAGGCATGTTCCCAAGACGTGTGTACATAAACTTTTTCTGTACTGAACTCAACACCCTATTTCTCTGCTGAGTTTCACAGAGGTTCTAGTGAAAACTCATCAGCAAGTCTTATCTGGAGTAAATGCAGAGGTTTCCTTTGATTGATAACATCTCTGATTTTGATTTTTATTGATTGATAACATCTCTCACATGGCTGTGTTGAATTTACTGCAGATTTTGCCCTTGACTTTTATAAAACCTGGGTTACACCCCAGTGATTTCATATTCAGAATGAACAGCTCTTGTCTGCACACAGCCTATAATGCTTGGATCTGTTTGCCACTTCACCTAGCATCTTAACAGGAATCAAGTATCATGTCACCCTCTTCTGACTATGGTTAATGTACTGCATGTTTCAAGCTGTTAATATTACTTATATTTGGGGTCTGGTAATTGGTTTGTGCTGAGGTTTCATGCTTCACATTGCTGGTTTTTATAAAGCAGTTCAGAGCCATGAGCGAATAATTTTGAGGAATGTAAAAATCATTCTCAACTTTGACCATGTGGCTTTCCATCAGAGTGTGACCTGTTCTCATACTCTGAAAAGTGTAATGAAGAGGACATGGGAAGCCTGTAGCAAGATGCACACAGTGTTTTTACCCTGAAGTAGCATGATTTTGTCCTTAACTTTACCCATGTTCACTGGTGGGATTAGGATTAATCTTCTGCAAGCACGAACTTGCGTGGCTTTTCTAGAAGAGCTGATATGACAACATGATCTACTTCAAACAGAGCTGGTACTGTTCCTTGTCCTGTGTGGCGGGGGTGGCAGGTGAGGCTGACCAAGGCTGGGCTATATTTGCTGGGATAGCATTCGTTTTTTTTTCATTTTTTTTTTTCCCTGCTGATGTTTGTTTCTCACAGCAGCTTCAATAGTGAAATTTTAGTGAGCAGAACAATGTCCTCCCTCCATCTATAGAGGCAGTGGATAGCCTGCCCAGCCGCTGGTACTAGTGTACCGGTAGGAACAAGCAGTCTTGTACTTCAGAAAGCTTCCTGTGAAGCTGTCTGAGCAGCTGGGGAGTGCAGCTTTGCACGCACAGAGCTGTGGGCTTCCTCTGTAGTTGCTTTCACTGATGCTGGTGTCCCAACAAGTATGTTTGGGGTCTGGGAATCTGCGTCTTTTCTGAGGTAAAAGCTGCTCTTCTGGTTTCAGCTCAGAAATATGCTCACGCTTTGTTCCGTCCCTGACTGGTTGGTGTTGGCCAGGCAGACCAAACGCACAGAAGGGGTATCTGTACACTCGAGTTTTATTCTGCCCGAGTGAAGAAAAGAGTATTAGAGAGTGAGAGAAAAGAGGAGGAAGGGCAAAGGGTTTCTTCCCCTTTGTTTTTGTCTTTGGATTTGCACCTGCAACGTTAAGTCTGTCCTGTTTGCTCATTCCAGTCACTTGCAGCAATAGGTCATTAACTGTCTGACGTTAATTAGTTGTTTTGTACATGCCTCCTTGGGAAAGGGAACAAAGCCAGGGTAGTGTTACTTCTGTGGCACCCCTGCATTAAGAACCTGGAGAACACAAAAGGCACCGTGTAATTACTGCACGGTCTCCCTAGCACAGTGTGACTTTCCAAGGAGAATTTAGATTATGGAAAGCTCATCCAAGAAACGAGAGCGATGCACGCTGCTTATGTGCAGTGCTGGGTCTCAGTTTCCTGGCTGGGGGCAGCTGTCTTCTGCCAGGGGGTAGCAGAAGCCCCTGCCATCTCTGCTGGCCCTGGGACATCGGCAGCCACCTGTGCTGGTTAACCCCTTGCTGAGGGTAAACACTGCCTCTGTGTGGTACTCCTGCTCAGCACTGGTTTTAGCAGCAAGCAGCTCTAGTGAAAATACCGGAGAATTGCAGTCACTCTGCTTCACGTATTTCGCCTATCTTATTTTTAACGAGGTTTGTCTCAATTTTGTCACTGACACAGTTGACTTTGTGCTGGTATTAAATCCCAAGGACATTTTGCGTTAAGCTAATAGTGGTGATCCTCCAGCCAGGGCTGAAAGAGCTGATAAGCTTGCTTCAGAGATAAGTGACATGTTAGTTAGGCATTCAGAAGGCAAAATAATAGTCTCATCTGACAGAATGAGAATATTATTATATGCTTTCCTGGATTCTCTGCCTGACTCTCTGGTTTATAAGCCCTGATTATGCTTTCCTTTGCATCTTTTCTTTATGAAAGAGCTATGATTGTACCCTTGTGTTCTGAAAAGACGGAACTAGTTCTCTTTCAGTAAGACAGCACAGAAAGATGCTAGCTGAGATTACTGCTGAGCTGCTTCCCGAGAAAACCTTCTCATGTCCCAGACCACAGAAGAGGTTGCTGTTGGGTTTCATTAAACCCCAATAACCCACTGGTGCTGAATCTGACTGGAAGTCAGGAACTGCGTGGTCATGGCCCACTGCCTGCCCCATGCTCCTAGAAAGACTGCATGGCATGGGCCCAGTTCTCCATCTTTCTCACCAATTTTCCAACGCTTGATACAGCAGAGGGAATAAATAGAACAGGTACATCCCAAGTTAGCAGAGTAGGAAGTGTGGGAGGAGCAGGTTAGTGACCTGTCCAGGGCAGCACAGGCGGGTGAGGTGCTGGAGGGCTCAAGAGCTCTGACTACCACGCCTGCACGTGTTTCTCAGAGGGGGCACTGGCTTTTGTTTGCTTCTAACTGGTGGAAAATGACCCGTTATCTAAGGAGCTAAAACATCTTGTGTTTGCAAGTGCTGGAAACCGCCCCCACCTCTGTGCCTGCCTTAGAAGACTTGGCCCACCTTTGGAAGGGAGGGGAGGCTTAGGGCATGCCTGCCTGGGTGTTTTGTCTGGGTTAGCTTTACACGTTTCACACTAACTTCCCTTGTCCCAAGTATGTTCCCAGGACAGGACTTGGGGTCACAGTAAGCAGCCCTGAAGGTTTACTAGTATCCCAGTCCTCATACATTTTGCAGAATGAGTGTCATGAAGGGCTCAGGTGGTGGTGCTCAGCACTGGGCTGCCAGGTGTAGCACACCTGGGCTCAATGCCCCTTAGAGATAATGCATGGCTTGCTCATTTGATTCCTATCTCCTCTGTAAGCTGCATTGCTTCAGTCTTAATCTGCTTTCCAGTTTGTCCATGAACAAGACCAGAGACATCTGCTTAGTTTTGGTACTGCCCATCAGCCTTCGGTAATGTATGCAGGAGAGGCGCTGGAAAGGGAAGGAGGGTGGCATGCTGTGTCTGCGTTTGGGTGGCTGTCCCACACTGCACTGCAGGCACGGAGCAGAGCCACAGCTCCTCGGTGTTGCTTGTGGGATATCTGCTAGGATGGTGCCTGGGGTAACCCAGAGCTGGAGGGAGGGCAGCGATTGAAGGGGGATGCCATAAACTGCCGTGACAGAGTGGTGTGAACTCAGAGCAGCACAGTGTGGCTGCATTGCTGCCTTCTGTGTGACAAACAAAACGGATTGTAATAACCCCTGTGAACAGTGACACTTCATTGCTTTGTCAGATTTCCTCCCCACGCCCACAGCTCTCTTGATGTAATGATCACTTCTGTAGATCTGAATGCCTTTCCTTCTCCCTTCATCCTCTTCTTTTTGGTTAAGAACACGGGGCAGGGCCAGTGCACTGGCTTGATGAGAGCAGAGGTTCCTCCCACTTCTCCTCCTCATCCTCCCCCTTCATAGGGTCTGATGACTGTTCTGTGAAAACAACTTGTTCTGCAAAGCCTGCTGATACATCTGGAAACAGCAGAGGCCTTTTTTGTTTTCTGTTTCCCTGTCTACACCCAGAGTCATCCGTGTTTCTGTACTGCTGGTGGTTATTGACTCTCAAAGAGCAGTCGAACACAAATTGTGAAGCCTTGTGTGCTGTGACATTTGCATGTATACCTGAAGTACGGGCATTTATGGAACATGCCTGTGTCTGGGAGGTGAGGAAGTGTCTTTCAAAACGTGGTTGTAAGCCTCTGCTGACATTTGAGGGAGCTCAGGAATCCTTTGCTGTGCCTTGAACATCTGAACATTACCGGGAATACAAAGGTGGTTTCAGAGCGTAGATCATTGTGTGAGCCATGCACCAATGTCTTGCTGCTTGCTTGTTTGTACTTCCCCGGACGTGTCTGTAGGAGAAAAGGACTGTGAAAGGCTTGGCCTTGCATTAACATGAAATAAAGCTTCTTTTTCCTTTTGCTTCTCTTGCACCCATAGGTCATAACACCATGGCTGTTGTCCTTCACAGACAAACCAAGGCAGGCGTACCAGCTGTCACCTTCTGTGGGTTACCTTGAGACATGGCACTCTGCTGCTAGCGCTGTGCAGGGCTCCAGGAGGATCACAGGACTTTCAGGATTACAGTACTTAGCATTTTAACAGGCATTTTTGTATGCTGTAATTAGCTGTGATTACACACGCAATTACATGCAGTAAGAAGGAGGCTATCTGCCATTATTACCAGTAGTTCTATTTGCCATTAAAAGCGGACTTAGCTTGTAGTCTTGACCTCCAGATAGGAATTTCTTGCTCCTAGCTTTTCAAATGATTGGCAGATGTTTGTTTGATAAGCATACTTGTGTGCGTATATAAAGGGAAGGGCTGGAGTGCATCTTAATTTTTATAGCAGATGTAATTTTTAATTTATTTATTTTAAATATATATATATTTATTTATTAAAATTTTTATAGCCTTGTATGCTGAAGGATCTCCTAGAAGAGCTCTATAAGGTCATAGGCAAAGTGGGCTCCAATGCAAATTTAAGCCATTCACCTAAAAGAAATAGAAAAGAAATTGAGAGCTAAGTTCTGGGAAGATGCCTGCCCTGGAAGATAACTGGAGAGGTTGATGGGAAAGTTGGTGTGCACACTGATTGTGCTTTTTCTGTTAATATTGTGGAGACCGAGAGAGGACACAGCATGGTGCTCTCGGAATGATGCAACCTGTTAGTATGAAGGACGTGGGCAGGGGGACAAGAGGTAGACAGGAAATCATCGGGAGAAAATTATTTTTAGATGGTGCTAAATGATTTTTTTCCTTGTCAGCTATGCACACAACGAGGTGCGTGCTCCATAACCACCTGTGGGTGACGTCCAGCATTGCTGAACGCTTTATTTGATAAGGTGCAGTGGTGTCCCCGGTGCCTGGCCGTGTCCCTCTGTTGTTCCGTGCAGGTGTCAGTCTGCAGAGCAGTGGCTGCAAGGATGGGCTGGCTGCTCCTGAGGAGGAAGGGGTTAAATCTGCCCCAGCTGCAGGAGCTCAGGCATTGGCACAGCTCCCGGAGATGCTTGTGGCGGCACAGAACCACAAAACCACGCTCTGGCTCTGCTCGTGTAGTCCAGGCAACCAGTCAAGTGGCAGGGATTGGTAGTCCGGCCCCCAAACAGTGCTGTGCTTGCAATTAAATCCAATTGTCTTCAGGTTGTTGGGTTTCATTTAGAGGTGGGGGAAGGGGTGGGATGATGGGTGGATGTTACTGATGCTGACAATGAACTGCCATGCATTTGAGATCCCGGTGTGGGCAGGACTCCATCATGCTGCGTATGTAATGCTAACGTTTGTGCTGTCACTGGGCTTCCAAGCCTTGTTGGAGGAGAGACTAACAAATCTACCCCAAGAGATCTAGGTATTTAGTGAGGGGGGGATTTAGGGGAGTTAGCAGTCCTTCATATGTCTCAGCTGTCCCTGTCCTTGCACCCTGGCAGCCTGCAGGAAGGAACAGTAAGGTTTTCAAAGGCCCCGTGGAACTGGACTCGTAGGAGTGGGTGTCAAAAAGTGGAGGGCAAGATCTTTCAAATCCAGGTCAAACCAAACTTTACCTGTACAGTACCGCTGCAATTCAGGATCAGTTGGATCCAGAATCTGCTGTTCTAGTGTCTGATTTTGCAAAATCAGTTGGTGTGGGTCATTTTCACCAGCAGTGGGAAATGTCCTGTGGCGTCCGAATGAGGTGGATGCCCCTTGGTTTTGCCCTGGAGTGCTGGGATAGCTGGGGTCAGCAGCGATTTGTGTGGGAGAGAGGTCCACATGAACCACCTGAGATTCAAGACATGAAGCACTTAGCGGCATCCTGGCATGGCTCCAGTATATTAGGATTAATGTTTCTATGCTTTAAAAGCCGAGCAACATTTAATCAAGGGAAAGAGCACTTAACCAGACATTGCCTAAAGTGGTTCATGAAACTACTTTTATTCACGGTGAGCAGGAAGGTCCTGGGCTTGACTCTAGCTGCACTTCTGAAATGTTTTTCAAGCCAACAGAATGCTCACAAGTCTGGGCAGGGTGGGCCTCTGTGAGGTAGTGAGGGTGATGACCGTGAAAAATAGGCTCTAGAAGTGATCAGACATTGGCAGCTTCAAGTTTACTGTCGTGGTTAGAGAGCATAGAGAAGAACAATCAAATTGATCTCGATATAATTTCATGTTTTTATTTTAGTGTATTATTTGAAGAACTTAATTAGAAAAAATACCTCAAGGATTGCATAGCTGTAGAACAGCATAGACTGATTCAAGCATGTGAAGAAAAATCTCTATAATATTACAATATAAATATATATATATTACTTTATAATTTGCTTTCCTTTCCTATTCCTATAATAACCTAAATAAATGCATTATGTACCGGTGTACAGAGAGCAAAGAAGTAGCTGGTATCCACTGAAACTGGAGTTCGTATTCTTGCAACCAGTGACGTAAGTTCTTACATAGAACACTATAACAGAAAAGCATTGTCATTATTACTGCTATCATAATATCATCCTGTAATCGCTTAAAAGCTAACAATAGTCCTGGCTGCTTCAAATAATTGGTCATTTTAAGGAGCAAGCACTTGTCAGAAAAAATGGTGGATTGGTGTCTTTTTGTTGGTTTGGGGAGGGTGGGGATATGTTCAGTGTTGCAACTTTCTCCCAGATACACTAAGTAAAATGAAATATTTCTTGTAATTTTCCTTGGAGGCAAGGAAACATTTTCCAGCTATAACGGGATTTTCCCTGCTGGTCTCCTAAGGTACTTAGAACGGCATGTTCTGACAGCGTCCGGCCAAGTAATTCCTTGAGAACAGTGTGGACTTTATGTTCCTTTTCTCCCATTATTATTTTCTCCTAGGGTTTTGATATTTTTTTTTTTCACTGAACGTGTTCTGAAAAGAAAATGACTACTTCCTTTTCAAGGGAGCATGCCTTCCTGTGTTCTGGCCTTCCCTGTTTGCTCTGTCTTCTCTCTTCCTTCTCATATGAGACATCCTTGCTCAAATTATTTGTAGAAATAAAAGAAGCAAGCTGTCCAGGTGAATTAACCATTATCTGTGGTTTGCAGTGTCATAGCTGATTGATTAACTAGACTTTCTGAGAAGAGCCATGCCTTTTTTTTTTTTTTTTTTTAGCCTTTTCCTTCTAGACTCTGTGCTTCAGGACCTACTTTTAGGACTTCACCAGCATAATTGCCTCATGCAGGAAATAGAGCCGATGTGATGAGGGTACCAAAATGTGTGTGTGTGCGTGTTTGTTTCTAGCTCTTCTAATGGTGATTTGGTTTGAATTTGGAGGAAGGGGCAGTCTCCCTAAAGAGAACAGAAATAAAATTGGGGCAGTTTAGATTTGTAATTTTGCATGTAATGAACTATTTCACAGTTTGTATCCGTGAAGGATACTTGACAACAGGCTGGGTAGCCCATATCAGAGCTCCTATGGGGAAAGGCTCCCTCAGCAACTTGAAAATTGTTTCAGGGATTAAGAATTGCTGAATAAACAATCCAATTGCATGGAGATCGAGGTTCAAATCCCAAAGCTCCTGCAGGTATTCATCAGTCTCTCACAACTCCTCGTATAAAAGGTTTACAATCTGCCAGGCATCTGGGTTGGATGCGGATATTTCTGGTGCCCAGCTAGGTCTTCTCTGATGTCACTCAGAATTTATAAGGTGCAAAACTGTTGATACTCCAGCAGCTTGGGGAGGATGACAGCCAGGTTTAGAGCCACAAGAAGGTATTTTTTTTTTGGAGACAGTGTTACTGCTATATCCTGTCTGAGTAGTGCTGGGAGGCTTGCTGAAAGAGTAACAACACTCTGACTTCCTACTTTCCTTCTTTGGTATCTTTAAAATGGGGTTGAGGATCTGGGCAAGTTCCCAGTCATACTGATTAGATAATTTGCAAAGCTTTTTCCTTCTTCTCTTTACTCTGTCACCCTTCATGTTTTCATGTTTGGCTACAGAACAGTGCAACAATGACAGAAAACAGGATTTCTGTATACCAAGGTGGGTTCAGGCCTCTGTGAGTCTCTCCCCATCTCATTCTGCCAGTAGATTTATGAAGAATTCACACGTGGAGCTGTGACAAGATATTTACAAACCCAGCTGATCAACTTTCACTTCAGAACAGCATTTAAGAGGGCATATCACACATAAGCAATGTAAACCGTGGCTGACAGCCTACAACATCTGAAAGCATCCTGGGGAAATGGGGACACTCCAAAGGAACCACTGAAGAGCCTACAATTTAGTCTTGTAATAATGTTTAAAGTTAATATTATTAATTGTCTGTTCTTGTTAATTAATCTCACAGGGAGTCAACTGTGCTAGAGACAGCACCAACCCAGTTCCTCATACAGATGTCAGGCACTTCATGGGTGCCAGAGACACCGGGTTTTGTGTCTGGTCCTAATAACTCAATAACTGCTAGTGCTTCACGCCCTCAGGCCCCCACGCCGAGCAGGCAGACATGGATCTATGAGGATGGATATTTGACAGCACCATTTGGCTCCCCAAGTCCCTATAGGAGGAAGGATGAAGCTGTGCCTTGGAGTTATATTACCACGCCAGGGCAAAGCTGTGGTATTTTGAAGGCAGACAAAGACCCAGAATCTGTGCTGTAGATATTGTCAGATGTTAGCTAGCTTTTTCAGGGGGACTTAAAAATAGATGCATTACTGAGGTGAGTCAGCATTCACATCTGCTAAGGGTGGTGGGGAAAATGTTGTATTCCTGATGGACAGCATAGCCATCTGCTTTTCTAGATGATGGGTCCAAAAAGCACAGAAAGTTATTGGACATATGTCCTGGTTTCAGTTGGGACAGAGTTGTTTTTCCTCCTAATGGATGGTGAGGTACTGTGTTTTGGATTGGGATGAGAAGAGTGCTGATAACATGCTGGTGTTTTAATTGCTGCAGAACAGTGCTTACACTAAGCCAAGGACTTTTCAGCTCCTCGCTCTGTCCTGCCAGCGGGCAGGCTGGGGGGGCAGCAAGAGCTGGGAGGGGACAGACCCAGGACAGCTGACCCAAACTGGCCAAAGGGGTATTCCATACCATCTGACGTCATGCTGAACATATATAGGGGTGGCTAGCCAGGGTGGGGGGCTGGCTGCTCGGGGTTGGGCTGGGCATCGGTCAGCGGGTGGTGAGCAATTGCATTGTGCATCACTTGTTTGTACATATTATTATTATTATTATTATTATTATTATTATTATTTTCTCTCTTAAATAAACTGTCTTTATCTCAACCCACAGGCTTCACTTTCCCGTTTCTCTCCCCCATCCCAGAGAGGGAGGGGGGAGGGTGAGCGAACGGCTGTGTGGTGTTTAGCTGCCGGCCGGGTTAAACCACAACAGCATAGCAGTGCTCAATGCAAAGGGCTGTTGCAGATGTGTTGTTAAATGCTTTTTTTCACAACTGTTTTGTTCCTGTAGCAAGGAAATGAGCAGAGCTGTGTGTGGTGCCCTGAGAACTCCTCTCACATAACCAAACAAACAAGTAGGGATCTCATAACTCCCTTAATCCATTCCAGCAGTTATTGCTGGCAGTGGCCAGGGTTCAAGTCTTGGAGGGGCACGTATGGCTGTGTGACCCTTGTCCAAGTCCAGTTTTCCTAGAACAGGATCTGCTGTTCAAGTCAAGGCTGAAATTCGTCCCTCAAGCTGCCATGAGGGAAGGTGAACTGGGAAGTTCAGTGTGTTGTGGCTCAGCCATGCTCTGAATAAGAAACTTTGAAAATGTCATGGTATTTCATCCAGCCGGGATCCATTTCTGTGTTTGAGAAAGTTCATCAGGAACAGGAGCTCTGCTCCACCCTAGGTTCTCACGCTTCTCGTAGCCATTCTGCACCAGACTGACGATGCCTGGCCCTGGCAGCATGCTGAGCCCTGAAGAAGCCTCGGTAGCATTGCCGGGAACACTAACGTGAAAACTCTCTGTGTAGGAGAGCCTAGTTCTCCAGAGCTGGGGTGGGGGAGAGGAGCTCTCCCTTATTTTGAGATGGGTGTTTAAGTTGAGAAGCACTATAGGAACTGAAGCAGATACAGTTTTGTTCTCCTGAAGATGCTATTTCAGAAAACATCCTTTTCCAAAGAACAGAAATTAGGAACTTGGTTTGATTGACTCTCATTCCCGTCAGAGATACAAGGTGGTGCAGCAGAACAAGGTACAGCTTGCTAAGCATGTTTCTGGGGGTGAAACCGTGTCCCCTTTCAAAGCCTGGGGATTTCTGCTGTGGACCAGGTTTTCTTGCATGTTCTCCAATGGGCTGAGTGTGAGAGGCATTGTGAAAACATTGTCTGGCATGGTTCTGTCTTGTTTTCTGACTGGATAAACCATTCCTCATGGAATATTTTGTCCTTAATGTTTTCATCTGGGGAAGTGGTGACATGCTTTTTTTGGGGGAATTGCTGAAGTGTTCCCAGAATGGAGCTGTTGCTCAGCCTTGTTTTATTATTTCTGTAATTTTATTTTTATTTTCTATGGAAAATCTTGTTAAGACAGAGCTTACCCAGAAGAAGAGATGAGCAAGGAATTATAAAGCCTTCAGCAAATACCTTGTGTCTGACCTTGGATGACTGAGTGCACCCTGTGTGACGTGAACTCGGTGACTCAATCCTGTGTCACTGCAGAAAACTGTGTTCTTTGTTGTGCCCTTCTGTCAGCGATGTCTGACAAGAAGCACAAAACACAGTGGCACCTTGCCAGCATTCCTGCCCTTGCTGTGTAGCTCTGTGTTCGGTGGATGTCCTAATACACAGCTCCATCCTTCCCTCTTGTCTTGCAGGTACTGGGCCAGTGTGAGGCACGAGTCCCCTTTTTTTGTGGCAATCTCCTTAGATATATTCACCCTTCAATGAGTGTTGCATTTATTTACGTATGACGGAGAGGCACTGTTCTGGAAGTGGCATCTTTCTCGACAGTATTATTCACCCAAGTCTTCCAGGGATATAATTATGAGCAAACATTTGTAAATGATATGCATGCCTGCCAAGCAGACGGCTCTCCAGATGCCAGTGTTTTGTTATCTTCTCTCCTGGCAGTTTTTCCAGTTTATATTCCCCTCCTTCAGACTATATGGAGGCTTTCTTACGTTGTTGCTGTTTTTTCCTCTAAAGAAAAAAATGCTGAATGACCTCAACATCACCTCTACACATAAACACTACGGTTCTGAGGTTCAGAATGTTTTTTTATAGTATTAAGTTTCACTTAGTTGGTTCAGTTGTCATAAAATGAAAAGTGGCCTCTCAGAAAGCCAGCCTCTATTTGTCCCGAGGCAAAGTGATGACGGAAAGAATGACATGGTAAAATTTTATTTTGAGCCTGTAAAACAAAAAGCCCAAGGATCAAATCCTCGGATGGTGCAAGTCTTCTTACAGTAATTGTTAGTTCATTGATTTAGGCTTCCTAATGAATAAAATTTCTGGCTTCTCTGAAGGAAAAATTATAGCCCAAACATGCCAGTTGCAAAGGAAATTAAAGTACAGTTCTGTCAACACTTCTCTTCATGAGTGGAAAGTATTCACCTCTGAGGCAGAGCATCTTTAAGGATGAATTTGAAAGAATGCTTTATATGTCAGGAGTCTTATGCTTTTCTCATTTCATTTCCAAATTTACCGGGGTTTTTGGATGAGTAAGGTCTTGGAATCTGAGGGTTTTTTAAGCTATTATATTTTAGATTTGCAAAATCAGTTTGAATTTTATGCTCTTAACCTGTGATTTAAATGTATGTTTCCTTCGGGATTAATTCTGTTTAAAAACTAAATAAAGCTGTGTGGTTTTCTGTCTAAAAGGAAGCTTTGAAAAACCCTTCACAGCAGAAAGAACTGCCTATGTATACATAATACATGTACACACATGCCTATGTACATGTCCTTTGAGATGGGAAGGCAGACCCTACTTATCTTCACTCCTCAAATGCAGAATACCTTCAACCTCTTCAGAGGCTGACAAAATCAGGAGTTGGACTTGATGATCCTTAAGGGTCCCTTCCAACTCAGGATATTCTATGATTCTATGAAAATCCTCAAAGACTCACTCCCAAACTTCTGTGTCTATCTTTTCATCAAAGGTAATGAAGCATACAGCTTTAAGCAGCTGCTTATTTAGTTGGCTGCAATGTTTTGGGTGGAAAACTAGCCCTTCTAGCCTGATACAATGAGTAAATAATTAAGATTTTGTTTGCTTTTCATTTTTTTTTCCTCCCCTATAACTGCCAAACCTTTAGTCTTGTGATGGTAAGCAAAAAAATTTGATCTCATTTAGCAATGATCCAGCTGTGGGCTGACCTTTGGTCTTTCAGGTTTTATTGTTGTTTCAGCTTTACTACAGATACAAGCACTTGTGGGGCTGATGAAGAACCTGATTGCAGCTTTGCTCTCCCTATAGCTCTGTATATAATTGTGCAGAGCTGATTTTGCTGTAGTTTTTTGCATAATCACTGTTGTCACTTTTCTTCTTCCTTCAGATAAAGGCCATTTAAGACTTAGACATGCAATTTTCCTCCCTAACTGGAACTGTGAACCCAGTACTTCTTCCTCTGGCCTCTCCTTGCTCCTGTCTCATTCCCTGATTCTGCTCTCCACGAAGGAAAGTTATCAGAAGTGCTAATAGTCTAAAAACTGTTTTCACATTCAGACACATGTTCGAACATGTACAACAACCTGTCTGAACTGTAAGAAGAGTATTGCAAATTTGATCAAAATATATCAAATGTGGCATTTCTCATCCTTGTTTTTAATGGGCTTTCTCTGTTCCTAGAGGCATTGTGAATCCTTCATGAACAAAAATGAAGCAGTATCTGTTGATGGATAGAGGTGGATTGAGGGGGCTTGTACCTCTGCTGGCATAAAGCAACATCACTCCAATGGCTTAGCTGAAGTGATGCTGATTTACAGCTGAGAATCTGGTCTGCTTCTCTGCATCTGAACAGAGTAAAAACTATGGACCCTAAGGGGGATGCTGTGCTTGGAAGAGATGGATAGGGACACCATACTAAGTTACTTCTGCAGACATTCCAAAAACTGCAAAAATTTAAAAAATAGAATCCCCTCTAGTGAAAATAATGGCTTCACCACAAGTACTCAAATTGTAAGGCAAGGAATAAACAATATTGGCAAAATTCACCATTATTAAAACCAGGGTTTTTTTCTTCCTTGCCTTTTGAGAGCTGATATGTTTCTTTAGGTTTTCTACTAAGGTTACTTTGACTTTTGGACCATGATGGAATAAAATAACTGATGTCATTGATAGTGTGAGGGTAGAGTTAAAAGGTGACTCATAATTTTATCTTGGAAGTAGTTTGTGCTGAACACTAGCAGAGAGATTACTGGAGATACAATTGTGCCAGAATGATTTCAGCGTCCCTGATGGGGTTCAGAGTTTCAGCTGGCTGAGATGGTTTTCCTGGCACATCATAAGGAAATTAAACCTGGCAAGAGAGGAGCAATGCTGGGACATTCTCCAGCATTTAAAGGTGGAGCTCTGCAATCTTAAATCTGGATGGGTTTGATGTCTAGTCTAGTTCATGTCTGAGTTATCACCACGTCCCAAACCTCTCCTGGGTGACAAGCAGGCTGTTTCTCACAATGGAAGACCTTGGGAGGTTTCTGTCTTCTCAGATTAGAGAGGTTTGAAGTTCTAACACTTCCTAACTGTTCATGGAGAATCTCTTTTTTTAATGGAATTTTAACGTTGCCTTGAACATATTTGAATAGGAACTGGAAGTCTGGATCCATTCTGGTTCACCCAGAATGTAACTTTAATCTATAACTGCAAATCAAACAGCTTGTGCTGTCTGGTAAACCGTTCCTGGGAGTGACCACTGTGAGTATTCCCAGGGCTAGTTGCAGTCATCGCTTTAAGAGAAGCAGGAGCTGACTTCATATTGGAATTGCCACCATTTCTCTTGCAGTGTTTTACTTAAACTGGTAAATCAGAGGGGTAATTTCTCAGTGATGGCAGACTCTGTCCCTGTTGGTCATCACTGACCTTTGTTCGATTCCTGCTAACCTGCTAAATATACAGATCCACAGAGCCTTCTTTTTCTTTTCTTATTTACGTGTGTGATCCTCTTCTTGAAGATAGGAAATCCTATGCAATTCTAAATGAACAATTGGTTGTGATATGCACCCTGGTCTTTATACCGACTTTATTTAAACTGATGAAGATACAGGTCTGTTAGCAGTGAATTTTGTGACTAAAAAAAATCCAGGTCTCCTGTTTGCCATGTTGGCTTTCTCTGTTTTCTGACAGTTGAATAACGTTCTTTGTATTAGTTTGGCATTAAACAAATGTAATATTAGTGTTCAGAAAGGAATTTGAAAGTAGTAAATTCAAATCAGTGTATCTGTATCACATCAGGAAAACAAAAAATAAGCTTGATAAATGCCATCAAAGTGCTACATGAAGAAACACTGTGATAAATGAGAAAAAAAAAAGTTTCTCGTTACATCTTTCCAAGCAAGAGGTCTCTTAAGCATCTAGACAATTTAAACAGATAAACCTGATTGCACTTCAAGTAGGCTACAATCCCAACCAAGCAAGCATTCCAAAAGACCCTGGCAGGCTGACTCCTCCCAGTGAGCCAGAGGCCTGCAGTGATAGGTGTTGGACTGAAGCTGCTCTAGCCTTTGTTTTGCATTGAAACAGAAGGAAATCTTGCGCCATGAAATGCCTTGACAGCGATCACGAGGTTGGAGTCACTTGCGTTTGACTTCAGAATAAGTAGAGCCCTCCCAGAGCGAATGAGGAAGGAAGGTGTATCTCCAGCTGTTACACTGAGCAGCCAAGTGCTTGTGGTCTTATTTAGGGGATGCTCTGCAACCTGCAAGACAGACAAGTGTTGATGAACAGTGAGCAGTTAGCAATGTTTGCCCTCAGGGTCTTTGTTCCTTTCATTTATTTTTTTTTCCCCCAGAGGAAGTACAATTAGAGCTCTCTTGTCACCAAGTGGGTATCTGTCTGTTCCCCTCTATCACCGGCAACGCTTTACTATTGACCAGTTGCAACTCGGTGTGGTACGTGGGTACATCATGTCTTGGTGAAACAAACCATGCCAAGGAGTGGAATGGGAGCAGGATACCCTGGGGAAAAATCTTGTCCTTTATTAGCTGTCAGAGTGCCCACAAGAGAGGACGTTACCAGAAAGCAAGCTTTCTGAATAGGTCTGTGAGATATGGAAGTAGTTTTCTTACTGAGTCCTTCTGAAACACATGGAGTTGATAACACAAGGTGGGGAGGAAAAAGGAAATGTGAGAATGTAATGAAGGGGGCTGAATAAAAAAGGAAGGTACCTGGCTAAAGAGTGACTTTAAGTGAATTCATGGACATAATGGCAATGCTGGCCAGCCTTTGGCATCATCAGCTGCCGAAGTGGCAAATTAGTCTCACGCTTACTCTTAAGAAGTTTACCTGTTAGCACTGAATATCATTCTTCAAATTTCCAAAACATTCTGAAGTTTTGACAGAATTAGAAAGAAAGGGACTTAGCCAAAAATTAGTAATTTCAGCCATCTATCAGCAACCTGTCTTAGGCAAAATAACAGCTAACCTACACAGAGGGAAAAGCACGTGCTTGATTGGCTGGTAGGTAAGTCACCTCTGACACTGCTTATGTGTTCTACTCTACTCTTTTACTTCAGAAGTCACTGTTAATGCAAGCTTTTTCAGTTTTATCACTCCAGACTGAGAGACTTGGTTGCTGCTGTATATTTTCAAGATGTGTAAATAAAATCCGTTCTGGTAATTTCTGGAAACTAAGAGAAATAATATACATTATTAAATCTGGCTGAGTCATACAAGTTGGTAGTATCCAGAATTAGAATGAATGCTGCGGTGTCATTTTTGATGCAGCATTTTTGTAGCTCGGAATTTCCTCTTGTGGAAGGGCTGAGATTCTTTACAATGTGAAGGTGGCTGGTTGTACAGATTGTCAGACAAACAGGCAATCGTGCATCTGTGGTTCCCTCTCTCCACTGCTCTGTTTGTTTTGTTCCTTAGCAACTTTTTCTGTGTTACTCCCCTTGGCTGCAAATCAGTAGCGCTGGTGACCTTTCTTACTGCTCTGATGGGTGTTGGTGTTTGTCCTTGCCTAGGAAAGCTTCCCCACTGTGGTATTTGCTTGCACCTGGACAGCATCAGATGCTGGTGTCACTCTCCTGGCTGCAGCTCACACCTGGTCTGGGCAAGGGATGGAAGGAGCAAGCTATACCAGAAGGGTCAAGCAATAGCCTGGTGAGACGGCTTTTTTTTCTTGTAGATGAGTGATCAGATAAAGTTCTGGTGGCCTGGCAGCACTAACAGTGGCTCTCTGCAAGAAATCAGACATATCTCTGTATTACTAAAAGACAAATACTCTGTTTTACATGATCTTAGGCTCATCTTTGCCATAAGGGATGTCCAGGGTATAATTTAAGAGTCTGATCCATGTCCTGTTAAAACTGAGAGATGCCATTGGCTCTGACTTACATAGGCCCAGAAAAATGGAATTTTGCTAACTAGTACAAAATTGCTATTTTTTAAACATTAATTTCAAAATCTAATTAATATATTAAAAATAATATTTCAGGAGGCTTTTGTCTTCTGATCAGGATTTCATATACAAGTTTAAAGTTCCTCTTTTTATGTCACAAAGCAAGCATAGTCCGGAATGTGTATCTAGGAGGTTACAAGGGCTACTCCCTGTGCTGTTATCCCAGACATTACGTTTTTTTTTTTTTTTTTTTTTTTTTTTTTTTTTACGTAAAACGAAGTGGAGGAGAACACCTCAAGATGTTGTCTGGAAAAGATGAGGGGTTAGGAACATCAAGACTGGGAGAAGAGGATAAAGGATTTTTATCTTCAATTAAGTGTCTGAGATAAATGTCAAAATTAGTAGATACTGGCATCTAGGCTGAAACCAAACCGTGCTGGAAAAAGGGTGGTGAAGAAGAGGAACTTGTTGCTAAAGAGATTGATGCTTTTTAGTGTGGCTTAGACTTAAGGTTTTTAGCCTTTAGCCTTTGCATTGCCATTGGATGAGGAAGAAATATCTTCCTTGAAGCAGAACAAACCACCTCTGTCTTCATCTGAATTTTCACTTCAGATGCTGTTTCCTAGAGGGCTTGACTTTGTTTTTGCTACATAATGCCTATTCACTAAGTAATAACATAAAAATGGGTGATTTTGCTGAAATCTACCTAATACTGTTTTATCAACAGAATATTTCCTGTCTTATAAAAGGCAGTGATCAAGAGTTCAGTCTGCATCTGTTACCAGCCCCTTGAGACACAGCGTGAGCTCAGGCTGGACAAGCCCAGAGAGGTCCTGGCCACTTAGCCAAAATGGTGCTTATTATCAGGCAAAGAACAAAAATTGTGTACAATTTTTTCCAACCTACTTTTCCCATTGTTTTTATTTCCCTCTTAGGAAATCAGTTCATGAACTTGATTGAAAAACATGTTTTGAGGAAGCACTAAGGACCCATAGCTAAGCTGTGGGTGGCCTGTTAGTCTGCTGAACCAAGACTGGACTTACAGCCCAGGTCTGACCTCAGCCACGTTACTTTTGCCTGGAAGGGATGTCAGGCAGTTATTCTTAACTGACTGTCTCCAAACATGCCCTTCCCTCTCTCACTTGCATTTAATGCAGAGGTGTTTCCTGGCTTTTGTAGGTTGCCCTTTGCAGAAATAGAGTTAGGCTGGTTTATAACACCTGATTGTCAAAACTACTGTACATTCAGTTTTTCTTGAAAATGCCCTCTTCTGCTTTCTATTTCAGTGGGAAAAGAAGGCCAATTGGTCTGAGAGGCCAATGGCAACTGCTGGCAGCCAATTTGGCAGCAGTTCCAACGTGCTGAATAGCACTCCCAAACAGCTGATGGCACACAGGCCGACTGACTGCACAGCTAATGTGCAGTGAGGCTGACTTGTCTGAGGCCCTTCTCCATACACTGTGCATCCCCGTGCTGTCAGACACAGTAATCACTGATGATGATTTGAACTCAGTTATGATGGATCTTATTAAATACTAAGGAATAGACTAGTAATGTCCTTATTCATGCAGCTGGGCAGCTCATCCTTGAAAGCTCCTTTGATGGCTGTGTTCGTAACAGTAAGTGTTGAACATCCTCCAGCCTTAAGTAATATCTACTACCCTACAATAACACCTGTTTTTCATGGAGCATCACTATCTCAAATCACAGTAGAGAAAGCATTTTACAAGAAAACGTTGGCTCAGTGCCCATAAAATGGTGTCTTTTCTGATGCAAAACAATGACATTTTCCAAGAAATTAAAATTATGAAGTTTTAGTCAATTAATGCGATGCTTTAATTACATTATTTTCCCCAAATTATGTCAAACTTGTGGTAGCTTCAGGATGGCAGAGATTAAAGCGCCATAGAAAATGGAGCTTTTGATGAGTGAGACGTGGAGGAATCAAGGTAATTCAGAACAGATGGCAACATTAGCCAACCAAAAGTGGTCTCATACTGACGTCTGCTCAGTGTCGGATCTCCCTACACCAACAATAACCTTTGGGAGATTTTATCTTAAGATCCTCAGTTATTACTTAAAAAAAGAAAAAAAGAAAATCAGAGAAAATAACCTATAAAATCACCATATTCTGGGTTTTGAGCTGTACTACTTCTGTTGCATTTCCTATAACTAGCTGGTCCTTCTTTTTGATGTGTATTAATTACTCATCAAAGGCACTAAAGACAACGTTTTCTGTAGCAAGCGTTTAAAAGGCCTGGTCTGTTCTGAGCTATTTACCTTGTCTTTTATGGTCAATAGAGAGAGAAGTCTCTCTCCTGTCTTGTCACACTATGAGGGGTCGTACAGTAAGGACTGTAAGCTGTATTTGAAAGAACGTGTTTTGGTTAGAGTGGAACCTGGCTGAGAGGACATGACTGAGGTGAATCTGATCCTAAGAATGGCATCTCTGCTGTTCATGAGGAAAATACAGGTTGTGTTGAATTTAGAGAAGGAAATAGGTTTTAAGGGAAAGCAGCAAGGAACAAGGCCGTTGTCTTGTAAGTTCAGTGAGGAAAACGTGCTATCCTCTAGGCAGTCTTTCTCTAAAAGCAAAGTTTGGTGAACGCGCTGCAGCTCTGTAGCACGTTGACATCAAGCATCACAAACTAAGGCAGAGCAGCAGGACAGACCGTAACACGCTTCCAGGAGGATGCTGGAAGACCAGACCGTCCTCGAGTTATTTCTGTGATGAAGTGGCTGAGCGCTCTCAGACCTTCGGTAAACACTTCGTTACTGAGGTTCAGGAGAAGGTCAGCCCCATGGCAATCCATTTGTACCCTTTCCAACAACTGTCAGCATGCTGGATGAGAGCGGCTCTAGCGCTCCAAGGGTGAGGTGAAATCTAGTGGCAGCCAAAATACACACCACGTTGCCCAACATTTGAGGTTTTTTTTCTTCACAAGGATTGATTCAGATCCTCCCCAAATACACGTGTCCCATAGACAGGGCAAGGCTGAAACCCGTGGCCTTTACTGAGTATTAGTCAGAACTAACCCCAGACTGAAAACAGAAAAAACGCTATAAAAATGTTTGTAATGCATTTGGTTTTGTAACAGGATTTATTGGAGAGGGAGGATTGGGAAGAAGCATTTCCCAATCCCCAAATAACTGTGTTCTCTTTTACACAAGGCTGGAGCAAACTGGTGTACTCATCTCTTTGCCTATGTATGGGAGGATTTCTGTTTTAAGCAGTGCTTGGCATTATCCTGTTCTTAGGGACTCTTGTTGCTGGAGAACGGTCACAAAGTTTACAGGCTAATTATGCAGCCTGAGGTCAGAGGGTACAGACAGAAACCTGAGGGCTAAATCTGCCTTTTGTAGATTTCCATGGGGTAACAGGACAGATGATGACGGCTGCCTTGTGACCTTGGTTAAGGGATGTTTCAACCAGGGTTGTAACTGGCCCCGGTTCCCTTTTGATGGAAGTTTCTCTGAGAGCTGTCCTCGGCGAGGTTGGAGCTGTACCACAGCTCATGGCTGTGACTCAGGAGTTCTCCTTTTCCATTCCCGAGGCAGACTTTCCTCAGACATTATGAGGTTGCAAAAGGCTTTCTGCATACATTGAAGTGTGTAGCACAGTTGGACTTGGTTATGTTTCTTTTTAGGGCTATCTGCAACCGCCTTGGCAAGTAGCCTAATCTAGGAGGGGTTTCTGTAAACATGCGAGCACAGCCGGGAGTTACTATGGGGTAGACAATCTCTTCTACCTCTTAAGCTACACAACCTCAGAATAAGTGTGGTCTTTGCTACCCTGCTTTAGGTGGGATTGGTTCATAGTTAGCTGTAGCCAGAGCTGAATTTTTTGCTTCCATATTCAGAAAGAATTACTGTTTGCACTGCTTTTGCCTTGCTTCCCTACACCGACTTCCCTCTTTACAGGAGTTGGCTTAGCATAAGCTGAGGACAGGGGAAAAGAAGAAAATGGAAAGGATTCTCATCTCTGACATAATTCAAACTGCTTTGAAAAAATGAAGGGAATGGTATACCAGGCTCAGGTAGATCAGTCTGATAGAATGGAGATAGAATGGATAGAATTCCTGTCTCCATAGATCTTATGTTCAAGCAAAATTGGATTATTTTAATTTTTGTTATTTTTATTATGTTAGGACTGAGTTTTTTTAAAGGGCACCAAAGAAAGTAAGCTCTAAATGCGACTGAATCCCTTGAAAATCTTAGATGCAAACATCGCTATTCTACTTTCCTTTCACCAAATCTCTGTTTTTCTATCTGAGCCAGCTGACAGACCCCAATCCACTAAAAATAATCTTTCCCTCTTCTCAGATATCAAAGGTTTCTTATAATGTTTTACAGTTGCAGGTTCAGTTAACATCTGTGAAAACATAGCAAATTAATTAACCCTTAGAATGTCCCTCTCCCTGTTTATAACCAATAAGGCATTTTTGTTAGTTCATGGATCTAGGCTAAGGGTGGCTTTTTCCTTTAACTAAATTCCTTTAAGAATCAAAGTAGCCACAGCAACCTGAATTTAATGCATGTAGTTAATCAGTTTTCTCCTGTACTTTCCTGCTGTGCTTCTGGTCTCAAATAAAATCCATCCCTTAATTGTTTTTTTTTTTTTTTTTTTTTTGAGGGAGTCATGACAGACAGCAACATAAACCATTTCCTGGCTCCAGTGAAATGATGTCTGTTGTCTCCCATGGTTGACATTGTTTTTTGAAATTTCCTAAGAAAGATATATTGTAGGGAAAAAATAAAAAAGGAAAAAAGAAACTTTGCCATCTTTCATATACTACAGTCCAAACATTTTTGTGTTTCATTAAAATTCCAGACCTCAATTTATCATTCTCAAGCTGATGACTAAGCCTGTAAGTCTGTGGTGGCCAAGAAGGCCAACGGCATCCTGGCTTGTATCAGAAACAGCGTGGCCAGCAGGTCCAGGGAAGTGATTGTCCCCCTGTACTCGGCCCTGGTGAGGCTGCACCTCGAGTATTGTGTTCAGTTTTGGGCCCCTCACTACAAGAAGGACATGGAGGTGCTGGAGGGAGTCCAGAGAAGGGCAATGAGGCTGGTGAGGGTCTGGAGAACAAGTCCTATGAGGAGCGGCTGAGGGAGCTGGGCTTGTTCAGCCTGGAGAAGAGGAGGCTCAGGGGCGACCTTATCGCTCTCTACAGGTACCTCAAGGGAGGCTGTAGCGAGGTGGGGGTTGGGCTGTTCTCCCATGTGCCTGGTGACAGGACGAGGGGAAATGGGCTAATATTGCGCCAGGGGAGGTTTAGGTTGGATATTAGGAAGAACTTTACGGAAAGGGTTGCTAGGCACTGGAATGGGCTGCCCAGGGAAGTGGTTCTTTAAAAGATGTTTACAGAATCACAGAATTTCTAGGTTGGAAGAGACCTCAAGATCATCGAGTCCAACTTCTAACCTAACACTAACAGTCCCCACTAAACCATATCGCTAAGCTCTACATCTAAATGTAGATGTAGATTTAGATGTAGAGCTTAGGGATATGGTTCAATGGAGGACTTGTTAGTGTTAGGTCAGAGGTTGGACTCGGTAATCTTGGGAAGTCTCTTCCAACCTAGATGGTTCTGTGATTCTGTTTGATTCTAATGGTATATATGGTATTAGTAATGGGTTTTGTGTGAGATACACTTATATGTACCACCTTGATTTCCTTGTAGTGTAGGGTGGGACAGATCTTGTGGCTAAGAAAGAAGGAGTGATCTGATGTAGTTTGACTTTTGTAGGCCTTTGGCAATCTCTCTCCAAAGTATGAGAATTCAGAGTAATTCAAACTTCTGTAATGTGGTTGTACAGTTAATGAAATAAATCACTTGGAGCACTCTCAAGCTGGCATTCCATCAGTGGAGTCCAACATAGATTTCACTTAGGCTGGTAATACTCAGTATTTTCATTACTGTTTGGATGAGGGACCAGAAAGCCAGATACTGGGATGTTGTAGGGCACAAACTGGGATGGGATCACAAGACTGTCAATGGGGTTTAGAATTCAAACTTTCCTGGATGTCTTGGTAAAGCAGTATGGGAAAAATAGGATGGAATTTATCATCCCTTCATGAACACAAACAAGTATAGTGCTTTGGTGATAAGCAACTTCATGGCTAAGGCAGGGAGAAAGAATTACTGGGCAGCGAGTTGCTAGAATAGGATTAGAGGATCTATCACAGTTGGAGTAACAAGTCAAATATGTGAAACTGTGGTGAAAATTACAGAAAAATGGTACCTCCTCTTCAGTAAGCACAAGCCTTGAGCTCTGCTCAGCTCTGCGAGGCCTTGTTTGGAGTGTTATTTCTGGGCTTGGCTGCCACATTTCACCAGTGATACAGACTGTGTAATGCTAGATGTCCGATATTTTGAGCCCACATGGTGCAACAAGGATTGGAAGTGATATGAGTAGACTTATAATATGCAGATGAAAGTCTGATATGAAAATAAGAGCATCAGGGTTTTCAGCAGAACCTCAAGCCCCTGTGGCCTCTTACCTCCCTTTTTAGCCTCTGTACCTCCTAACTGTAGTTCTCCAGATGGTGTTTATTTCAGTATGCACATGCATAAGAGGAGAACTGGGGAGAGCTCTGTGCCCTGGATGGTGGAATGCTCCCTGTGTGCATAAATAATGCAGCAGCTGCATTTATTAGTGTGGTTGTGTCATAAATAGTGTGGCTATGAAATGTTAATAGTGTACAGCAGGATCCAGTAAGCTCCTCTAAACCTCTCCTTGGAAGTGTGAAGATGTTTGTCTGTTTCCTGGCACAGATAACATGGCTGACCCTGAGTAAAGGGATTAGGGTGAAGCTGCTGTGTATATAAGGGAAGTACTTCTGGTGCAACAAGGTAGAGCAGGCAGCAGTCTCCTGAAAATGCCTGGGACACGTGGCTGTCTCCTTTCTGTCTCTTTTCCTTAAAACTCCTTTCCTGTCGGTTGGTTTGTTTTGTTCCTCAACTATCCTAAGTTACCACCACTGGGACCATTACTGGAAAAGTGTTTTGTTTGTTTTTTTTTGACATGCTTGGAATGAACAAAAGTGCTTAAAGATCCTCACAAGGACATTAATATAATATGTTAGCTTATTTCCAACTGCGTTGGGGGAATTGTGGCTTAGATGGCTAATTACATCTCAAAAGTACTCCTCAGAATGTGTGATGTTGTCTTGATGTTGTCCAGGTGGTGAAGGCATAGAGCTGACAGTGGCTGTAACCTGCACCTGGGTATTCCTGGGCATCTCACTTAGGCTGCACAGTGACCTTGTCACAGAAGCTGTTCTAATGTCTGTAATTAATGCCAAGAGAAACAGAAGTAAATGTCATTTCTTTCACTGCTCATCTCAGAAGTCAGAGCCTCCCAGGCAGTTTCATAACAGTGGATTTATCAAGCAGGATCGTGAAGCATGCAGGGACCATGGTGGAACTGGTGAGGTGCTGTCTCTGCACTCTGCTGTTCCGTGTTTACTCTGGACCCCAGTGGTCAGCAAAAGCTAATCTCATCCATATGTCTGGCATTCAGCAAATGCTGCTCTCTGTTTTTTCTCTGAGGATTGTGTGAGATATGAGACACGCTTCAATTAAAAAATTAAAAATAGGGTTTAATGTGGTTGTTTTTGGCAAAGAAAACCAAATAAGATAAGATATTTGTAATACATGCAAATGGGGCTTGCTTTCTTTCAAAGCCAATGAAAGTTTTGGCTTCCTATAGTGACAGAAAATTTTTTAACAACTTTAATCCTGGAGGATTGATTTATCTCTTGCTTATTATGCAAGTAAAATAACATTGTGAAAGGAAAAACAAACTAGAAATTATTACTACCAGACATGCATGGAAATGGGGTATGGAACTTGAGTCTACCGAAGCTGGGTTTGGAATTTTTGCTCCCAAGTACCCAAAATGGGATCCAAATAAAGGCTGAGTGGTTCTGATACCAACCTCTGCAACGGGCAACTGCAGTGGTTTGTGTTAGCTGAAGTGCTGGTCTGAAGTTCCTGTTACTGTTCCGTGTCAGAGCACCCAGACAGGTGAATAAATCCATCTTTGCTGCAGAAGAATGTATTGTACATGGTCAGGTTTCCTCTTGCTGACCATTTTGTTTTTCAAACTTTTTGTTAAGGTTAGTTAATGAGCATTGAAATTTTCTCTAACTGAAGCCACATGTAAGAACTACTAACAGAACAGTGTCATGTAATGATACTTGTTGCCCAACAGGCATTTAAAATTCCTACCAGCTGTTATTTCATAAGAAAAGTCTCACGCCAAATACTGTATTCTTAAAGAAAGCAGAAGCAGATCCCTGCATTACATATGCACGCATGTATTACTTACTGACATACAGCGAGCCACCCTAGGCTGCCATCTGCTAAACCAGCCCAGGAAAACAGGCTTTCAGCTCAGAACTGAGGTTCTTTTTTCCTCTGAAAATAAGTTCAGCTGGCACTGGTTTGTAACAGTACCATCAAAGGGAAGACTGAGAGGTTTTGACAAGCCTGTGGTGTTTAGCCAGGCTTGGGTTGAAATTTTGTATTTTGGGATCGTCATCTAGAAGTATCAAAGGACTGTGAGAATCCACAAGGAGAGTAGCACAGCTCCTCATTCTGCTGCTAATGAACTGGAAAGTCTGCGGTAAATTTGGAGACTCCGGCCATGTTGACATGAGGTGGTGTTATTTATTCTGCATTTCCAATGCCTGGATATAAGGTAATTTCCTTCTAACAGTGGTGAAATCTAGGGTTATTCTTATACTGTGCAACAGCAGAATTTCTTACCAATGTCTGCTCTCCCGTCCTCTTAACCAGTCAGCAAGGCAATGATTCAGATGAAGCATCATGAGCAAACCCAGTGTCGAAAGCAGTGAGCTGCGTCTCAGTGATGGGACTTGCAGATTGCCTCCTTCCCAAAGTGTTGCTTGGCCCTCTCTGAGACTAGGAGGCCATGTATGTAGCAGTTCAGAAAAACCTTTCTACGAAGGGTAACAAACACAGTATTGCTGTAAAATGTATCCCTGTGGCTTCCCTGTGTGCCACTATAGAGGTGCTCCTTTTAGTGCCTGGACCTGCAGCCTTGGGAAAGACACAGCAAGGGGGCAAGCTGGGGAGGAGCAGGGAGACACCACGGCTATGCTTTGGTGAGAATCTGCTTGTAAATAGGATGGAGACAGGAAAGCAATGGGAGAGGAGGAGCCAGATCAAAGAGAGGAATGAGCCCCGCAGACTGGGAGGCATGTTTCAGACATGTGCATGTTTTCTGCCTTCTTCAGTGCTGAGTGGCAGTGGTCACTGCAGCAACTCACACTGCTTGTGGAGGAGGGTTTCCAGTCTGGCAGCCAAGGGAGCGGCAATGACAGAAGAGCTTGGAGTTCTGGCCTCAGTAGCATCATTTCCTACTCATTTTCTACTTTTGATTATTTTTTTTTTCCCCCATCAAAATCCTTCCCTGTAATGTTTCCTTCTTCTCCTTTCACTTACTTTCAGCTCCTCGTCAGCTACCCTAATGTCAAATAAGTCTTCCAAATACTGAAGTCCTCAAAGATCACTTGCAGCTGAGAGCAGAACTAGGAACTCTGGCAAAAAATGGCTGAATTCTGGTGATTAGAAAAGGCAACACAGTCTACATAAAAGAATTTTATTAATTCTTTGTATCCTGACTTGTAAATATATTCAGTGCCAGAGCACTTTTGAATTTCCTGGTACAGAAACTCTGTGTTTTGACTGGAAGAACAGCAAATGTGAGTATGATGTGGAACATGTGTGCGGAGGGATAGCTGGCAGAAACATGCTGTGATCTTTTTCAGTAACCTCTGATTTGCTCTGCTAGGATCTCTGTGAAGACCCCCACCTGTTTGTGAATGGAATCAGCTCCCATGACTTGCACCAAGGCAGCTTGGGGAACTGCTGGTTTGTGGCTGCATGCTCCTGCTTGGCTCTGAGGAAGCCCCTCTGGCAGCAGGTAGGTGATCAATGTGCTTGGTGCATGAAATAAGGCCAGTAAGCCCTGGGTATTTCCCTCATTATTGGCCAATATTTTTCCATCTAGGGATAGTGCACCTCTGACGATTGGTGAAGTTTGATGGATTCCAATCTTCCCTTTCTTCAGGAGACCTGTTATGAGACCTTCCCACCACACAGTTTCGTTGAGCACCAAGGAAGAGATACAGCAAAGCTGGAGGGTGCAATGGTCATTCTCTGCAGATTGATTAAAATATTACTTTCCTGAAAGTATTTTTGAAATGGGGCTATACTGGACTTCCTACCAAATCCATCATCTTTTTCACTGCTTCATCTATTTAAGGTCCACTGCTTTTGAAGCTGAATAGCACACAGTGCAGGCTCAAGGACACTCTGCCCTCCAAATAAAACTTAACATAGTGCATTTAGTGACCTTTCCCTTTTGCATGTTTTCTCAGGTGATTCCAGACTTTGAAGAACAAGAATGGGACTCTAAAAAGCCAGAGAAATATGCTGGGATATTCCGTTTCCGTTTCTGGTGCTTTGGCAAATGGACAGAGGTGGTTGTTGATGATCTGCTGCCAACAATAGATGGGAAGTTGATCTACTGCCATTCCAATGTGAAAAATGAATTCTGGAGTGCATTACTGGAGAAAGCTTATGCAAAGTATGATTTAATTCATTGCCCTTTTAGACCTCAGTGCAGACCCTTCTATCTGTCTGCGTGTTTCATCTCTCAACCCTATCATACTTTCCAAGGGTTTTAGGTTTGCTTCTGGTAGAGAACCTTAAAAAATGAAAACTCATTTTTTTTAATCTGCATGGAGGAGTGCAACACACTGTACTTAGCAGCCCAAAGCCTTAAGGATCTTTCCACTCCTTTCCTGGCAAGTGTTTATCTGTAATCTGCAGTTTTGCTTTGTTTTATTTTCCCTGGTGAGCCACAAATATATTACCTACATTCAAACCAGATTAGAGTACTTCTAACAGCCACTTGGTGAATAAGAATGTTCTGTGTTACCTCTAGGCTGGCTGGGTCTTATGAGGCCCTGGATGGAGGCAGTGCTGCAGATGCAATTGTGGATTTCACTGGAGCAGTGGCAGAATCTATTGACTTGGTACAGGGCAAATACAGTGAGATTATTTCCGAGCAGATGAAGCTGTTTGAAGACTTGCTGAAAGTACATAAAAGAGGCGGGTTGATCAGCTGTTTCATCACGGTACGTATGGAGAGCTGGATATTAAAAGTTTATTTCAGTTAACTTTCTTATCTGGAAAAAAAACAGTATTAGTAGCATAAGTATATTGAGTGTGCCCTTTATCCGTATGCTTTGGAAAAGCTTTGTGTGGAGAAAACTAGCAAGTTGACAGAGTTCTCAACCAAGTGCAACTCCAGAGCCACCAAATACAATCATAAAACCACAAAGGCACTTGTGCTTTTGGCCACACTGCTGTGGATCTGGAATGCCATTCTTTCTGAATGGTCACAGTTGTGTATTGACCCGAGGTTAATCCACCTAGAATGCCCTAATTTACAGGCCAGATGGCAGCATTCAGTTTCTTTATTTCCTAAGGAAATTCATTTACAGAAAACAGTTCTCCTGGCACTAAGCTGCTGGGACTTGCTGACTCTGCTTGTGAGGATGCAGTCAGTGGAACACCATAGCAGGGCTGAAAGGCTGAGCTAGCTTGGCCACTTAAGTACTCTGTCTCACAGATGAGGAATTTAAAGCAGAGATCTTATTGCTGTCATGCTTAACTATTTCCTACCTTGCAATCCGTAGTGTTATTGCTAAATCCATATTAAATTGATGGACCCCCGGTGTTGGTTCATTCAGAAAATCTTGTGAGTATTACATTCGTTGGGCAGTTATCTACAACAACGGGAAATCAGCCATGTCTGGAGGAGCCTGAGAACATCATCTGTCCAGCTAGGCCTGGCCATGCACTGCCTTGTGCCAGTACCATGGTACCAAAGAGGTACTTTGTGGGAGATTAACTTGAAACAGAGAATTCTGCTGGGACAGAAGAGGAGTCCTGAACTGTTCCTCCCAGGAGAGCAAGCAACAGCTCATTAACAAGTTCTTCTAGGTCTTTGGTGTTTGTACCTTTGTCACGAGGTCTGAATTTGTATTTAAAAATAATTCATTCCATCTGGTTTGCTTGGACCATGCCATACTTACTGGTGTGATGGTTATTAACAGTGTTTATGGGATAATAGGTTGCTCCCAAATGCTGAGGCAGTTCAGTTTCCTAATACAGATCTGGTGAGGGATAGACAAAATCTAGGGAATTGTAATTTTAAAAGCAATTAATTAGGCAGTTGTAATGCCTTCACTTCTTCCTGGCATTATATTTCTGCCTGTCAAAACATAGTTAATTCTAAACTTGATTACACGGGCTGTTCCTATTGGTTGGGCTTGACTCATCTGCATTTATCACTTTTTGATAGAAGCATTATACTCTCCATCTAGCAAGCTTTATTGTGTGTATTTAATACTCAAGTGGCTTGCTGCTGATTTACAAATGTCATCATTTTCCTTGGATTGCAGAATAGCCCTGAGCTTCACCATTTGGAAATTTGAACAGACAGCGGATATTTAAATATCTCATTAAAATAAATATATAAATGGTTTCAGAGTGAGGTGGGAGAGGCAACCCAGCAGTATAGGAAAAGCCTGGGGGATAATAAAGGCAGCAGGAGAGGTTACAGACTCCTGTGCTGTGAAGGGCTCTCTTAGTTGTGAAAAATGTAAGCGAAAGTGTTACATTGGAGAAAGCCCAAGCCCATTGGAAATGTCAGCCAGTCTTGATGTAACGCATGAGCTGATTCTTCAGGAGTCTTTGTCAGTGAAAAGCAGAGAGGTCTGGGAGAGAGTCTCACACTTGCAAGGGTATGTCTTTTCTGATTTGATAGAAAATTCTCTTTTGACTTTTTTTTCTGATTTCTTATCTTTGGGGATGAAACAGTTTTGTGTCAGTGCAATGCCTCCCTGAGAAGGACCCTGTCTGTTCAGACCAGAGAAATTTTGAAATGAGTAAAAAACATTGGAGATAGTACTACATGCTGTTCATAATTCTAATAAGTCCTTCTCTCTCCACCAGAGCAAAGGCTTGCTTGGTCATTGAACTCTTAATTAGGTTATTACAAGTTATACATGGGGATCTGCACAGAATCGAACCTGCTGTTCTTGCTGTCCAAGAGATACATGTCTTATGCATATGGGTTATGGCCCCATACAGGCGAGAGAGATTCTGCAAAGCTGCCCATTCTGGCTTCAGATAGGATGTGATGAATCCAGAGGCATGGCCATTTGGATTGTTTCTGCCTTGGAAGCAGTTATAGCACTGGCACAGCTTTAATTTTTCCCCTGTCCTGCCTGGTATGTGTTGCTCAGAAACACTGCTGCACTAGCTTTGTAAAGGGCCCATCATTCCGAGCAGCTCCACCATCTGTATCTGGTACTGCTTTTCTGGTTTTAGAGGTACTTAGAAGATTTTGATCTGCATGTGTTAACTAAAATTCCTAGGAAAGCCTGCAGATCTGCCTGTTGCCACATGAGAGAGGCCTGAAAGATCAGGAATGATGTGAAGGACACGTCTGATAAATGGCTAGAAAGCTTTCTTGCTTGTGTCTCCTGTTTTTATCCCTGCAGATAGTGCAGTGAATTCCTGGGTATCAAACCCACCCCAACACAGAAACAGGCACTGGACTCACTGTTAAGTCCTTAGGCCCTACAAAGTGTCCAGCTGAGGACACACACAGGCATGCGCTACTAGAGCATAAGTCATTGGTATCCAGAGGGCCATTCTGTAAAGACGACAATGCTTTAGAAGGGCTGATAAAGGTTGTCCATCAGCCAGTCTTTAGCTCTCTGAGGGCAGGAGAAGACAATGTCCGTAGCAGGCAACATTCTAGGCCCTGGGCTTGTCTCCTGGGACTTGCCTGGCACTACCACAGCTAGAACAAGACTAGCGAGCCACTAGTTTGAGCCACAGGGCTGTTGTTTCCCTGTGTAATCAAAGCACTTGGCAAGAGAATGCATAGTTGTGTGGAAAAAAAAAAAGAAGTCTTCCCCATCCTGCCCCTTGAGTGTGTAGATGGCAGATACCCTCAATGACATGAGTTCTCTTTTTTTTAATTGTAATTTTTGGTGCTACAGGCTTCCTCTGGCAGTGCCAATGAGGTGGAGACAGCAGTGGGTCTCATCATCGGTCATGCCTACTCAGTGACTGCAATTCGGAAGCTGCACCTTGGAGAAAGGCTCACATTCTCTTTTAAGGCAGAAAAGCTCTTCATGATCAGGCTGAGGAATCCCTGGGGAAACAGAGAGTGGAATGGCGCCTGGAGTGACAAGTAAGTGCTGCAAATCCAGTGTCGACAGAACAAAATTGTGTGTAAGGCCCACAGAAATTAAATGCATGATTAAACGCTGAGATGAAACATCAGCCTGCAGTACTCAGAGATGTCTGAAATGTTGTGCTGCCTCTTCCCAAGCATAACATTCTGTGAGCAGATGAACGCATCTGGGAGCAGCCAAAGAGATTATGACTTTCTGGTCCTTAGTATATGTCATTCTTCTGGCCCACTGTATGATGAGCAGAAAAATAGCGTACAATTAAGGTGATGAGTCAAGAATATGAGGTTTGTTCCCAGCTTCACCACTGGGTTTGTCTGTGACTCAGTTTCTCATCTGTTTTTGGTAGCTACTGGGGAGGGTATGAGTCTTTCATTCTTAGCTAATTGAAGTGACTGGTGAAAAATGCTGTAAAATTACCATATTTGTAACTTCTTGAATTATTTTATGTTGAGTTTTAATGTGGGCCATGAGCTTAGCAGGCAGCCCTACAGAATTGGAAACAATTGCTGAAGGGGTTGTATTCCATTTCTGACAATAAACTCATGAAAAATATTTAATTAGGATGTTAGAGTTCAATGGTGTGCTTACCATCTGCTTTTAGTATTTAATAATGCAATGCTCTTAACAGCATGTTAAGTTCCTATCTTCCATACTTCAGCTAGCAAAAATCTATTACTTTCAAAAAGGATTTTGATTCAGATGAAATACTGAGCTGACAAAATGCAGAGAAGAGTTGGTGTGTCTTGTTTAACTTAAGCCCTAGCTCTTGTCTTGCACAGCTGCCACTCATTGCAGTGGAAGCACTGAGGACTCTGATGCTGGACCATGATTTTTGGCCTAACAGAATAAAATTGAGAATTTATAAATTGTTAAAGGAAATGTCTATTATGGCAGGTAACCTCACTTGCCTCCTGCCAAACACCTTCACCTTTGTCCTCTAAGTACTTATAAAAAGGGAATGAGGACTTGGGGCTCCATTTTTTTTTTCCTGTGACACATGGAACAAAGAGCTCGTGTTGTATTCTATCATGTTGTCTGATCTAAGCATCACAACACTTGCATTTAGGATCCTCTGCTCCCTGCAGTCTGGGGAGAGAGGCATGTCCCTCTGGGGAGCAATGTAGAGCATGTAAATACATGCTAATACAAGCAATGAAGTGTCTGTGCAGTGTACTATTACTCTGGAAACTGGACACTAGGCATGTACTGTGACAATTTCTTCTCAAAGGCTCTCTGGGGAAATCTAGGAAGCCCTCATGCCTCTTTTTCTTAGAGATTGAAAGACAAGGATGATAATCCGGTTTAAGTGAAGCGTTCAGTAAGCTCCTGAGGAGGGAATCCAGGTTTCTTTGAAGGGCCTTTAGGAAATGGAGTCAATCTCAAATGACCTTGCAAACTAGCTGTTTAATGGTCCTAAGGGAAAGTGTGACAAAAGAAATCAAAGTTCTGTTCTAGTTGTGCCCGTTGCCATTCAATTCCTTTTTTAAAGTAACTTTCAAATCAATTAATGTTTTTAAACTCATTCTGTAAACCACACTACTTTTGTTTTCCCTAAAAGGTTGTCTACCCTTTTAATATTCCAATGTTACCTTTATAAAAAGGCCATGAGAGGATTTTACTTGTTATTATTCTTTCAGGTGATAGTATTTACTTTCATTCACTACATCTTTTTTATTGCTGTTTGTTTTGGTTTTGCCTTCTAGCTCTGAAGAGTGGAAGAAAGTCAGCAATGCAGAACGTAAGAGCTTGGGACTCACTGTTGAGAATGATGGGGAGTTCTGGTGAGTGGGAGTCATGTGGAGAATTTGCAGATAATGGCCACAATGAGAAATTGTCATTACCCCTGTGATTTATCAGCTTCAAAAACAACTTTTCCCAATGGGTAATGCATTATCCAGACCCGGCACGAGGTCTGTTTCTTTTAAGCTCTCAGATGATGACAGAGAAGAACAGGAAAAAAAAAAGGATTAAAAACTAGATGAATAAAATGAGTCGTTCTTAGTAAACGTGAGTTTCAAACACCTTCAAAATCGGTTATATATGACAGTCACTCATAATCCAAAACAACACGTGCTGATTTGCAGACAGAGCGCCAAATACTGAACATGTTATCAGTTCTGTTTACTGACTGCTGTGTAGGATTTCTAGGGCAACCACGGCTGAGGTATCTGTAAATACAATTGCAGCAAGTGAATTTTGGTGTTTGTCAGTGTTTTCCAGCATGTGGAAAAGGTGTGTTCATTTTCTGCAGAAATTCTAGAACTCTGTTTCCACCCTGCTTGGATCCAACAAGGTATTACAGCAACGTCTTCAGCAGACCTGCTAGTCAGGCACAGTGTGGAAAGTCTTCAGTTTCCTTGGCTTTGTCAGAACCAGCAACCAGAAGCCACCTGTAGGGTTTGGTCCTGGGCCATTAATAAGCTGGGAAACTATAGTAGGCCACAGATAGCAAGCTGTTCTCTTTTACAAAGAGAGAGCAAATGTTTTTTTACTTGTAGCCTGGTCTGTTACCATGGCAGGCACAGGTTACAGCATCGAGATGGTGCTAAATAAAAACTATGTCCACAGTACTCGCATTTGAGTCATCTTCAGAGACAGGTGTAACAAGAAGGGCCATGATAAAATTCTTGAGGAGTGGGTAGTGCTTTGGTCGCAGGTGATCTCTTCTGCCATTGCAAGATGTAAGCTATCAAATCCAGACTGCTAGAAACAACCTTTCCTTTAGGCTTAGGTTCTGCAGCTGAACAAATCCAGAGCTGACCAAACACCCTGAGGTGACAGGTTTTTTAATTCAGTTCTAAAACAGTGTGATTGTGGCTTAACAAGTATTTCCAGATGGAGAGGTTTCTAGTGAATCAGTTTGCCCACTGGAAAGCCGAGCAATGCCTACTTTTAAATTACCATAGGATTTCATGTGTTATTTTGGCTCTTTGGGTGAATAGTGTTGATTATTAAAAAAACAAACAAACAACAACAAAAAAAAAACACACACAAAACAAAACATGATTTTCTTGGTGTGCCGTGGAATAGGATGACGTTTGAGGACTGGTGTAAGAATTTCACTGATGTGGACATCTGCCGAATTGTGAACACTTCCTACTTCAGTATCCACAAGACCTGGGAGAAGAAAATGATGCACGGGGCTTGGGCAAAGAATTCTGAGCCCCTGCTAAATCACTGCGGTGGATGCTTTGACAACAAAACCTTCCTTCAGAATCCCCAGGTGGGAGTCTCTATTTTGTATGGTATTGAAGTACATGCACTTTAACTAGGGTTTTTGAATGATCCACCCCGTTCAGGAGTCAGCAATGGCTGCTTAACAGAAGTCTCATTGCAAGTGTCTGGGAGTATGCTGGCTCCCTGTGTGTTTCAGTGAGTTCTGTGAAACTTTTCAGAAGTTAAGATACTTGTTTAGGACTGAGTCAGGACATGAGTCAGGCATGCCAGAATTAGTGAAATCCTGCCTGGACTTCTTTGTTTCCCAGTTGTAGATAGACAGCAGGGTCTATTTTTCTACTGACAGAACTCTATCCCCTTAACATTCTTAAACATCATGGGGTTTTAGTCCACTATAGCTAGTTAGTATCCCTTTGCATTCATCTAAGTTTCTCAAAATACCTAGTTTCTTCCCCAAGCTCACCCTCTCACCAATATGACAACAACAACAAAAAAACTTTCTTTGTCTCATCCTACCCGTAACTTTTAAACTATTCAGGTTCTCTCTTCATCCATTCTTACGTAATTTCTCACTTTCCTTCCCCTCGCAGAGGGGGGTATGTTTCCAACTCAGTGCGTGGAAATTCAGACATAAAACCCTGGCTACTGTCAGTGAGATCTGGCACCCACTGCTTTAGTTATTGTTTCGAAAATTGACCTTTCTGTTCCCTCACAACTCACTACATATCTTAGATTCATTGAAGACGTTCCTTTGTCTGCTTCTCTGCACTTACGGGAAGTTTCTGTCAGCACCCCTGACTTTTCATAGCAGGATATTGGAGAACTGCAGCCTTTGCTGTTTGGACTGGGAGCAGTCTCAGACTCCGAACTCATCCTGTCATTTTCATGTAGATGGAGCAGCAGTTATTTACTCCTCTGTCTTATGTCAGTGCCTCCTTTCCAGAAGGTGATTTTGTTCAGCTATTCCCATGTATGATTCTGGATGCATTTCAAGTACTTGTCTGGGTCTCGTTTGTAAGTGTTTAGCTGCCAGAGAGAACAAAATATACATGTTATGGCTGAGAATAGTGCCTGATGCAATGGAAGTTTTTATTCCAGTTGTCTTCATGCTGGTTGATTAAAAGGCTCTTAATAGCAGTTCTGGAACACACTTGTGTTACCTTGGGGCCATTATAAATGACTATGGCACATGTAAGGCACCCTAAGGTTCGGCTTAGTGTTACAGTTAGGGTTACGTTTAGGGTTGTTTGGAAAGAGAAGGGGCCAAGTCCTCTTGTGTGTGGGGTTGTGTAAAGGCTCCCCAGGGGAGTTCAGGTGTACCCAAAGGCTTCCGTCGGGAACACTTTTTGATGGTCTCACATCTATCTGTTCTCCCTCTCCCTGACTGACATTGAAGCCTCCTTGAAGTTCATCTGTACCGAGGGAAACTTCCATTGCTATTAAAATAAGAGAATTTAAGCCAAGTATAAATGTATTCCTACAGCCACGTGTTGATTTTCAGGTTGCTACCCCTTTGGACAGCTGAAATGTCACCAGATGAAAGATAATCACAGTTGCACACCTCATCAGACCAAGAGAGCTCTCTTGCACTCTCACATCTCCATTTCCACACCTCCATTTGCTCTGGGACATCCCGGGCTGTCTGACAAGATAACACTGCATACAGTTCAACAGGGGACAAGAATAAAAATGTGCTGTATTTTGCTGCATGTTTTTATCTGAATTTTTAGATCCCTGCTGCAGAGGCTCTGTACAGCCCCTAGGACTCCCTCGTACAGGGTCCTGTGCTTCCTCTGCCTCAGTGTTAATACAGCACACGAATAAGTGTGCAAGCATGGAGATTGCACCACGTAACAGCCACCTCACAATGGCAGGCAGTAGGTACATAAGAGGCTGATCTGGACTGTACATCCTAGGAACAATAAATGAAGCCCAGAGGCTTGGGAAGGTATTGATTTTCTTGCCAAAATGGCTGTGCTTCAGCCAGCACTGGCAGAGGTCAGTGCTTCCTCTGTGTATGTGTGAGAAACTGCCTGAGATGGTGAGGGTTAGCAGTGACAAATGGGAAGGATGGTGCCTTATTCTGCAGAACTCTAACCACAGAGGGATGTGAAGTCATTACAGGGGATCATTCCACAACAGTAACTAAGGCAGTCTCAGTACCTGTCTCAGAGCAGAGCTCAGAGAGGATTTCAGCAGCTCTTGGAGGAGCAGGGAGTTGAACCACTGATGAAATTTCTTTCCATGCTAGTCAGAGAATTTCAGCTTAAATCAGGGTGTGCGGTACACGTAGTACTCCGCTGTTCACCACTGCAGTTTTATACTTTTATTTATTCGCTTCACATTCAAAAGTATTTGAGAATGGAAATTTAATTATATTGAACAGCATCTGCCTATACTTGGCATAAATACCACCCTCTTCTCTTCCACTGCTTCTAACAACTTAGATTTGCCCCCTGCATGCAAGAAAGAAGTACAATCCAAATGAGTCTCTAAGAGTGAGTGAATTTGCATGTTTAATTCTTAGGTAGAGCAGACTCGGGAAAAAAATTACTAGTATTTGGAAGACTCCTTTGTTTGCAGGTCACTTATAAAGATGATATTTGAAAGTCACTGGCCCTGGTTAGATATTCAAGTTGAAAGAAGAATCCAGAATGATCAAAGACCCTATCTGGAATCCGTTGATTTAATTTTTTATCTAACTTCTGATTTATATATATCTAAATAAAAGGTAGTCTTTTGCTTTCACAGCAGCTGTTCTCTTTGGCTGCCTCAACAGTTATTTTGTAATATTGTCTCGTGCTGTCCTGTTAGGTGACTTACCTGTTTTTTTCCTTTGTTGTTGTTTTCTTAAAAAAATATATTATGATGATGATTATTAGTAGTATTAATTTTCAGCTGCAAATTGCTGAAAGTATCTGTTATGCAGAACTTTTCTCCTACCCACAAATGTAATTTCAGTTGCTTCCTTTGTACGTATATATTTCCTTGGTGATGGCTTTATTTTCAGTCTCCTAAGGAATTAACAGCTTACCCTCTTCTCTCTGGTGCTAGTACATCTTTGATGTTAAGAAGACGGAGGACAAAGTGTTGGTCTCATTACAACAGGAGGATCGGCGCAGGTACAAGAAAAAAGGGGAAGGAGAAAACATCATAATTGGCTTTGAAATATTCAAGGTAGGCAGCCATCTGCAGTACTGGTTCAGAGTTTGCTCAGCAATCTGGCTTCATTCTGGCAAATGAGGTATTTGGCAGATAGAGGCATGATTATCACGGAAGGGTCTGGCTCTCCTCTCCACATGCGGCTTTGCATGTATACTGCGTTGTCACCAGAGCTGACATTAGACAGACTATCTGAACTATATTAAATTTAGCTCAATTCAAACTGTATTTGAACTAAAGGAACATAAACCATTGTTCCCTATTGCAAAAGAATTTTAAGTGCTTTTCCTTATTCCAAGCTCTGAGGAGACAGAGTGTATTTTCATAAAAAAAAATATTAACTCTGGATACATGGGGTTTTTATTTCTCCTCTCGCTGGAGGCTCCTGCCTGAATTTCATCAGCAAATACAGCCAAGTGAATGAGTTTTAAAAGTCTGCAGTTTTTCTTTTCTGACTCAGAAGGGCCAAAAGAATCAAGAGTGATTTCAGAAGCTGGAGTGGTGAGTAGGAAATGAGCATATGTGAAAGGGAGCCAAAGGGATCCCAAACAGTAATTTAATTGCGCTTACAGGGCAACTTGTGTAAAATGAAAACACAAGAACCAAAAGAAGCAGGAAAGCAAGAGAAACTGCTATGCGTCTGCTTTCTCATTGTGCAGTGGGATTATTTGGTAACCTCATTCTCTAACTAGTGGGATTGTACAGAGACTATGGCCCTGTGTCAGAAAACAGTCATTTTTTAAGTCAGTCAGAGCTGTTGACATCAGTACCACACTCATAGGTTTGACGATCACCTGTTAAGCAGGTAATATTGATAAGTGTTGATACTGAAAGTAGAATAATCTACCTGTGCCTTTGTCATGTCTTATATCTAATTACTAGGAAGGTTTGGAAAAGAAATTGTGTCTTTGGAAAAGTGTCAGTACTCTATCTTTTATTTCTGTTCAAAAATTTGCTGTTTCAGAAAAGTTCTAAACCACCAGACTCATTAGCATGGCTAAGGGTCTTCAAAAGACCATGGCCTAAATAATCAGAAGACAAAATGCTGCAAAATAATCTAGGGTGGCCATTGCTCACAGGAGAATAGGTTCAGGTTTTAATTGTGCTGTGGCAGACATGAGTTGCCTGAAGAGGGTGTTAATTGGGGTGAAAATATGGCTGTGTGCATCAGTTCAGGTGCTCTAGATTAAGAGCCTGCTATGCAGGGCTGGAATGCTCTGTCTCACATGTGGAGTACTACATGCTAGAGAAAGGACGCGGATGAATCTCATCCTCCTCTAAGATAGGCAGTGTAGCTTAGCAGGCGGAGTCTTTGGAGTGTGTGTGCATCTCTGCAAATACTCAAAACTCTGCACTAGCATTATGTCTCTGCTAGTGGGTGCATGTCTTTGCCTGTCCCAAACTCTCACCTTTGCTTAGGGATATACATGTATACACCAATACAGTGAAGTGCAGAAAAGCACTGCCTGGGAGCCTGTGTGGGCTAGCAGTTGGAGCCCTCGGTTGCCCATCAGGACCATGTCCATGTCACAGCTTCAGTGGTTAAACGATTTGCCTTTATGGTACATTGTCTTTTCTTGCCCATAAAAGGCTGTGTGCTATGCAAGGAAAATCCTGCCTGCTGTCTCTTGATAATCCTTCCTTCAATCAATCCCTTTACTGCTCTGTGGCTGCAGGTAGAGGATAACAGAAGCTATCGACTACACAAGCTGACCGTGCAGGAGAGAGTGGCCACATCTCCATATATCAACACACGCACCGTGTTCTTGAAAAGGATCCTTAAGCAAGGTCGCTACGTCCTTATCCCAACTACATATCTTCCTGGCATCGCTACCAAGTTTATCTTGAGACTCTTTACAGATGTGCCATCAAAACTCAGGTACTTTGCACTCACAGCGGTGTGAGATCTTCCTTTGCTTATATCGGCTGCACCTCCTTGGAAATGGCTGCCTGGTTGCCCTCCAATGTCCTTGACTTACTAGCAGGTATCACTGCAGAACTCCAGAAGTAGGCATTTGAGATGGTCAGGGTCACCTCCAAGAGTCTCCAGATGGCTCACTGGGATTTGTGTGTGCTCAGGACATTTTTGCTTAGAGACTCAAGGACAACTGAGTCTGGGACTTTTGACCTTTTAGTCGGGTTTCTGTAGTTGCCTCAAGTTCTAGATCAGAACCCTGAGCACTGGTTGTTGCTGGTACAGTTGATACTATTTGTCTTTAACCAATCTCATTTGAATCTAGGGGTTATTTGTGAAGGCAGAACTACTTCTTACTGAAATGAGGCCCACTGAATATCTGTCTTGCTTTGATATTTTTTTCCATGTTTCAGATTTTTTTTTCCTGCTACTTTTGTGTAGCTGTTATGTAAGGGATGCTATATATTTGGTTTGCTTTGATTTTATTTTTGTAAGTCTGTTCTTTCTGTATAACAAACTTGAACAAATCTCAAGTTCTGAAAAGGCCAAAATTATGCAACCATTGATAGTTTGCTTGACATTCATTGCTTCAATTGCTTTGCTTTGATTTTTCAGAGAGCTGACAGCAGATAAACCTAAAATTACATGTTGGAGTCTTCTTTGTGGCTATCCACGGAGAATCACCCAAATCAAAATTCTCTCTGCAGAAGGTTTACAGAAGCAAGATAGATCAGGTGGTAAGTGTAAAGCATTTTGTAAAATCAAAAGGAGAGCTCAGATTAATAAGTTGATGTAGAACAGCAAGAGTCTTGTATCATCTATGCTGGTCAAGAGTGATAATAGTCGTGAGATCTTGTGAGAAGTTTTTTGTATGGGCTGGTAAGAAATTGGCCTTTCAGGGACATCTGTTTTCTAAAACATGCAGGGAGACAGCTGAATAGCACAGACTCTTAGGGTATATTTCATGGCCTTCAGAGCACTTTGCTCTTCATTACCATAGGCATAATAGCACTTCAGGGAAGAAATTATGGTATTCAAATAACCCTTTCCAATTAGGTAAACTAAGAGAGGGAGAGGTTAAATGACATGTGCTGGACTGTCTGTCTACATGTCAAAGGAAATGTCCTGAAATAAGAACACTAAAATGTCTTTATAATACTTGATGTTGACAGTTAATTTGGAAACTTGTCCAGTTGTTATTTGCTTCTTCATTTTCTACTCCCACTCTCCGTATGTCATCCTTCACTTTCCATGACCGGTGGAATAGAAAAAGTCAGACAAATCCAGCATTAAGTGACTGATAGGAGGGAAAGCAAAGGGGCAGAGAACCTGCAGTAAACTTGGAAGAGGAAGCTGAAGAGTCTGCTGGAACATTGGCTGTGTTTGCTCCAGATAACTTGGCTTTAAGATGTGGAACTCAGCTTCGTTAACTCCTTGTGGTAGAGAGGTCATTAGACGTAGACCTGTAGTACAGTTCATCTTCAGTCTCGTGAAGCAGCTATAAAATTTCTCCTACCAGACAGCTACGATTTGGTTGCAGTTTCCTCTTCGTAGTTGTTCTTGGCACCAACCGCACAGTGAGTGAATCCACTGTTCACTGTGCAAGACCCTTTATGTTAACTCTGTTTGTCTCTTCAGGAGACAGGAATGTTAGAGGAAAGAGACATAGGAATTGCTTCAGTTCATTTTTCTTGTTACTTCTCTTGAAAAACATGAGATACAAACACCTCAATTAAACAAGCACTGCAATTCCACATTCTCAGGAAGGCAGGATGGGTGGATGAGACTGAAGGGGCTATCTGTGAAGGAAATAGCAGAGCAGTGCTTTGAAAAGAGGCAGTGTGTTCTTGTTCTTGCCCTGAGAAGGACATTTTCATTTTTAAGGATTTTTTTTTCTCTGTTTAAATTCCTTGAACATTTTTCTCCAGCATTCCCTTCAATCAAGCAATAAAAGCCAATTCTCCTCCCTTAGCATTTCACAATCCTTAGCACAATTACAATCTTGACAAGATCATTAAAAACAATCGCCTACAACTGCCAAAGAGCAAGCTTTGTCCCGGAGAACACTGTTGGATTGGATGCACTGTGACGCAGAGCTCAGGAATATACAAATGGAACTTAAAAACAACTTGTAAGAGATACTCTAAAGTGCAGCACACCCCCAAATACCTTTAGGACCCAGTGCTACCACATGTGTGCAGGTTGAGCAGAAGCATCTTCAGCACCCAGTGCTGGACTTATGATTACCCTGACAAAACTGAACAGGTAACCTGTTGTGGGAAGAACTGTACATAGGAAATGGACTCAGGGATTTTCTTTTTAAATAGAAGCAAAATTCGAACACAATCTAAATGTATCTTATTGTTTGTCTTTGAGTAAATCTTTAGCAACAAAGTTAAAATATTTTCTTTTTTTGTCGATGGAAAGCTTTTAGTAAAAGCTTTTTTATTTCTTTTCAGTCTGTGGTACCAAATCTCATCTGTTCATAGGGCACTGAAGGAAAGCTGAGATGATTCACTCCAGCAGCCTCCCTGTTGTCTTGAGTTCTTCTGGATGTTTCTTATCAGCATTGTTTTTTCTATAAGTATCTCCATCTCACAGGGTACATTCATAGATTGTTTTACAGAATGGCACTTCTTATAGCAGCTTTAGACAAATGGAGTTGGTAGAGTGCATAAATCAGAAAATCATGAAGCCAAACGTGCATTTGTGCTACACAATAAAGGAAAGCTGTACAGTGACATGGCTAACACCCATAACTGGCGCTCTGCCTTCTAAGGGTGCCTCGCTGGGAAGCTTGGCAAAGTTCCTGATAGATACTAGCATCCGTTTTTGGTAATGTGAAAAGCTGGATATGGCGCATGTTTCTCATCTGTGGTGTTTGTTGTTGTTTGTGTTTTAGATTAAAAAGATTGTATATAGAAATTCACTGAAGCACGCTGCTGGATTGTAAATATACACTAGGAAGTAATGTGTTAATGTGTGATGTTAAATATCCCATATTCTGAGATTATTTCCTAATACTGCCACAAAAGAACTCAATTCATTGTCATCGCTCATCTCCTTGGCTTCTTTCTCTCTGATTTTTCTGAATCCATGTCTGGATGCTTTCCCATGCTTATCTCAAGGAGAAATAGCAGCCAGGTATTCAAAAAAAAACTTATTTGCATTGGGATCTCAAATCAGCTATCTCACAAGTGAGTTTATACCTCAGTCACATGGGTAGTTACCAAATTGCAGCTTTACCTGCCACCAGGAGCATTTCCTGACGTGAACTAGACTTAAAAATCAGCAGCAGCCTCCTGTCTAATCGGTACGGTGAGATGAGGGAAGAGGCCACATGGCAGCTCCCATTGGGAGCGACAAGGAGAGGTTTCCCTTCAGGTTAGGCACAGTCAGTGTTTATTCAAGTAGAAAATGGGTAGATTAAGTGGTAGTCTTTGCTGCTAAGAGGGCCTCGCACACAGGTTACTCATTTTCTGGCTGCAAAGGTTGATAGCAACTTGTTTCCATGTGAGCTGCTGTGTCAGATTATCCCCACTGTGCTTTTCACAAGGGTTTCTTGATTTCTCGATCTACTGATCTGCAGCATCTCAGCTCTCAAGCTGCTGCTTTTCTTCTGCTCAGTCTGTCATCAGTCAGCTGCATTCCCCCTGGTCCAGCTGCCTGCTTGATTTGTGTGAAGCATTGCTATCGTTCCTTAGCACAAAGAGAAGACAGAACTTGATGACAATGAAGGAAGGTATGTTTCTTTGTAGAGCCTGGGAGAGCTGAGACATCTCGTTACATTTCTGTGACAAACTGTCCTGAAAACACCAGGATATCTTTATACTCTGACACCAGTGTATGTGGCTGTGTAATGTAAGAGGAACCCGAACACCTTTTGTTGGTGTATGTTGGATAGAGGGAGCTTAGACTTAAATGAACTGTTCATCACATAAGCCCGTCGCTGTCATCTGAGAGTTGCACACAACTTTTTGAGCAGCTCCAGGAGGAGAATGAAGATTGCATAGCAAGTACACTCCCAGCCTGGCTCATGAACTGGTTGTCATCAGAACCCTGCTCCCTGCCAGAGGAAGGTTGTTTAATCTCTATTTTAAATGTTTATGTGAAAGTTCTTCCTTGCTGCTGTCTGTGATCCATTGTCCCGTCTGGAAAAAGTAACGGATGGCTTGCTGTTGACAAGAGTAACAGATGAATCTAGCTGCTTAGAATCAGTGCGTATTGGCTTCTTCTCTTGAAAGTACATCTCTGAGTTAGCTCGTGCTGAAGTTGATCCAGCTATCTGCGAGCCAAGTATGGTGGCAGGTTTGCAAGAAGATGGGGAAGTGCTGTGCGCTTCTTCTCTCTCACATTCCCAAGTCTGTTTTAAAAATTGCTCTTGCTACTGTCTGTCACACTCTTTTCCTAACAGTTTATCTTCTGGAACAAATCGTCTTTTGCATTAAGTCCTTCCACTGGAATTCCACACGTTTAATTGCATTTTGCTGTTTCTTTTCTAAACTAGGTATTGTGATCCCTGGTGCATAACGTTCCTGGTAAGGGGAGTATCCGGTGCCTTTAGTGGCAGTTGCCCTGGGAGCAGTCTGAGAAATAGAAGGAAGGAGAGGGCAAAAAGCAGCCGGTAAATACTCAGCAAAAGCACAAGAAAGGAAAGGGAGAGAAAATGGAGGAGGGAGGGAGGGAATTTGCAGATACTGGAGGAAATATTCCCATTTCTTATCAGTACTGTAGAAGAAGCTAAAAGGCATCCCCTGGAAGAAGAGGACTCAGCTGAAGAAGCAGAACAACCTGTTGTAATTCTCAAGGCAGTCCTCATGTCTTAGCACTGCCTGCTGTGTTTGGCCAACGTCCTTTTCTAGTGACTGGGTTTCTCATAGTGCTTGGTATGCCCGTAGGAGCAGTCTGTCTGGAGAGGAGCAGGAACATCTTTGAGAACTTTTTCTCAAGAAAGCCTTTTGTGTTTTGTACAGTGCTGAATGATGTGGATGTTAGATCTTTAGTCCAAATCTTCCACTTCCTTCCCTGCCAAAAAATATGTTAGCCTTAGATAACTGTGCATAGATTTCTTTAAGTCTTAGAAATGTTAGGACAACTATCATTACTGCTCATGTGTTTCTGGTCTTCACAGATTTCAGCTTTTTCTCATGCTGTTCTTCCCTACAACTTCCCAATATAGCATTGTGGCCGTAGGAGCGAGATGGAATAGCTGTCTGTGCAGGTGCTGTTCATGCACCTTGTGGTGCTCACGGCGTAGCTTGAATCATGTGGAACTGAGAACTGAACAGGGTCCTCCTTTCTCTGCCAGAGCAGTTGCCAGAGTAGCAGCTCCAGTTGTTTCCCTGCTCAGCTTATGGTGAATGCTAGGATATTGTTTTTCCACATTAGTAGCTCTTTCTGTGCTGTCATCATCCTGTAAATAAACCAGCCGTGGAGCTGCAAAGAACTGGACGAACTGTGGCTGAGAACACCTCTTGTTCCATCCCACATGTGCAGCTCTCCCATTTCTCGCTGCTTCTTCTGGCCTGAAGCCAGTCCTCCTAATACAACTGGTCGTTAGCAGTGTGATCATGAGGGCATGCTGTGCAGGTGCCATTCGTGTCCCTCTTCTACCTCCCTCCTTTTCCAGCTTGTTCTGAGAATTTAAATGTTTCTTTTAAACATTATCTTTCCTTTTCCTTTATAAGTCCCTTCATTAATAGTTTCTCAGTCCAGTAAATTCACCTGTTAACTCCTAAAGCCCACCACTTTCCCCACCACTTCTTATCCTCTGTGTCTCTTGATTACTGTTAATAATCAGATGTTGCTTTGTTCTTAGCCCACGGCTGTCTCATGCAGGACCCTATTTTATTCAGATCTATTTTCCAAATCTCTTTGCAAAGGGTGGAGCTCTTCCATCACTGATTACACAGCGTGGTGCTGCCTCATGCCCCAGAGCTAAATCCACACGTTTGGTGACACAGAAAGTAATTGCCCACCAGAAAAGCCAATACGTCACTACCTGCTGTAGGAAGTGTGATATGTTGTCAGGGTAACAGGCCTACCGTGTGTCTGGCCAGGTGTGATCAACATATGGAAAAATCTTTTTCTTTCTCACCAGTGGAAGGAGCTCCTTCTGTTTTGGATGTAGCTGTTACGTGGTTTGCTTGTGTGAGATGTTAGTTCTGTTCCTGTAAACGAGTGATGCATTTGAGGAAAATCATACCAGGAATGAATTGTTTAAAAATGAAAGCTGCCTTCAAATCGTGCTGCCGTATGGCTGTCATTCCAGTGGTGGCATTTTCAAGTACATGGGGGATAAAGTGTGTGTAAGAAACGATCATGAGTCTGACTTGCACTTACGTACACTCAGTTCCTTTATTTAAAATCCATATCACGAAAGTAGAAAGGGGTGGGAAAAATAGATACGCTGTCATTAACACTAGGAATAGATAGAAATACTTGGTTAAAATGCAAAAAAAAAAAAAAAAATGTAGTGCTTGTGTTTAATTAAAAGTTAATTAGAAAGTGGAGTGGTCTGTTCCATTCCAGGGTAAGGGCAGGTTTTTTTTCCAAATCAGTTCTTGCTCCCCATTGGAATGGAAAGAAAACATCATTTATAACAAACTGGAAATGTTCAATGTAAAAACGACAAAGCATTTCTAGAGTGTTGACTTTTCTCAGTGGGTTACATATGATTAAAGTGTAATGTAAAATATTAACTGGGACCTATGATAGATACCAATATATTATGGTAATTTAAGTTTTAAAATAACATAGACCCAAATGACAGCACCAAAGAAATTTTATCAGGTTCATGGGAATTAAATGAGAAACTGTGGAGGACTTGCTTTGACAGTTTCCTACAGAAAATGTTGTTGCAACCAGTATACTCCTATGGGTTTTGACAATATTTTATTTTCTGGAAGAGCAACTGCTTCATGAAAATTACCTCCTAACATAAATGCTTGCATCAGAATGCAGTAGACAGTATTTTCATGCTAGGCACTCTAAAGCACTGAGATGTGTGTTAGGTGATCTAAAAGCAGTTCCGTGCAGTTCCTTTCCTTGTCCTCTTTAGGAACCGTGGATGACAAAAAGTTTTGACCTTCTGTTTTGACTCAGGAGCCCAAACTACAAAGCAGATTACATACATGCAGATGCATTTTGGCTCTTATGTCTTGAGCAGTGTGAGGGAGTTTCACTTAGAAGACTTTGTTAGATGAGCCAGGAGGATGTACAGCAAGGGCATGTGGGAAGAACGCAATCTCAACCAAGGAGTGAGATGGTTTCTTGGCGAATGGTGCTCAGCTTCCAGCTCTGAGCATCCAGTTGTTACCAACATGAATGAGGTATTTCACTTCTGCCAGTTAGGAACCAGCCGTGTGGTTGTGATGTGCTCTGCTGTCCTGTTCCCATGCTTACTAGCGGTGGTGATGTCAGGCACAGGAGGACGTTGTTCCTGCTGGGTTTCTGGGGAGGTCTCAGCGGCCATTCTGTGTCCTAACGGTCATGCTGCTGTGTTCTAGGAGCAGATCCCTATGTGCTTATCAAGTGTGAGAACCAAAAAGTGCGCTCCCCTGTACAGCACGATACTACCAGTGCTGTCTTCAACACACAAGTGATTTTCTACAGGAAGAACATCGACAGTCCCATCATTGTCCAGGTGAGATAAACCACATGGGGCATGCTGCCAGAGACAGGCAAGGGAGCACCACACCATCACGTCTGAATGGCGTGAGGTGTGTAGATTTTCTTCATGTAACTGGTAACCAGGATAAAAGTGTGAGAGCCACTGCCCCCCTTACTGTCCTGATGCTATTTAGCTGCTCAACTGATTCTCTAGCCCCAGTCTTTTCCATAGAACAGCAACTGCTGACACTTAAGGAGTACTTTGACAGAGGGGACCTAGCTCTAACACAGAGGAAAAGTGTTGTAGACACTGCAGAGGTGAGCATGAGCAGGCAGAGTGGCACAAACAGGCAGACTCTGTATGTTTTTTACTGCTGATGAGTTAAAACCGGTAATTTTTATTCCTCTTCTAGGCAGACTGTGACCTAGAAAGCAATAAGCTGCATTTAGCTCCTTATTTGCATACCATATGCAAATGAGTATGCAAATGCAGAATTTCCCACATGCTCACTAGACAATTAGCTAAATTTAGATTTATGTCCCCTCCTCACTGCTCTTCCAAGGGGTTAATGAGAGTGACCTTCCTCCAGCACAACCCTTTTGAGTAAAGTGTGAAAGAGAAGCAGTGCTTCAGCTGGGGTTATTTCTGTCCCCTTGTCTCTAGGTCTGGAACAGCAACATCTTGTGTGACCAGTTCCTTGGACAGGCGCTGCTGGCAGCTTCACCCAGTGACCCCAGAGAAGAGCAGACTCTGCAGCTCCGAGGGAGAGGCAGCCAAGAAGCCGACGAGGTGCCAGGTCACATCACCGTCAAGGTTTTTTCCAGCGATGACCTCGTAGAGCTATGAATACCAAAGCCCTGCAGAACCAGACAGAGCTGTCACCTCGCAGCAGGGGGGCTTGTCTGTGCTTTCTGTGTGAATGTCTTGGAAGCAAAGGTTGCACATAATCACAGTCGCTTTAAAAAGAAATAGTCCTCTAAAACTCTCCATTATCACAGGTAATGGGGAGAGAGGCTTTTAAAGGGAGAAAGGTATATTTATGCATATATATATATATGTTCATGATACAGCAACACAGTAAAAGAGGGGCCAAACTAACTGTTAATTAAGACATGAGCTCACAACCATCTTCCCCAGCAGCATGCTTCAGGAGCTCATGACACGTAAGCTGGAAGCACACATGACAGTTCCCACAGGTTCCCAGCACGTCACTATCTGCTCTCAGCAGAGGACTGGAGGCAGGAATGACTGCATCTCCGTGGCCACGTGCCTGCAGGTTGGTGCGCTTTGAGCACAAGGTTGACTCGCGTGGCTCAGTCCTTGTTCGCTGCCAGACTCCCTCTGGGAGGGGGATTTTTTTTTGAGCTTTGATTGGAAATTTTTCCCCTTTATAGAGAGAGAATTTTTTGACAAATTTTACTGTTATTGCTGCAGATCAGATATTTCTGTTCCTTGGCTAAAATGTCATTACTCAAGGAGCTCTGGCATTAGGTCTTAAGACCAGGCATGCCATGGCAACGTTAAAATAGACAGGCGTGTCTTGCAGTGACAGGTTTGCCTGCATAGAGGCTCTCTTAATATTCCTCTATTCTCCACCCCAAGCTGGCGACTCACAAATTGATATATTTAATCAAGAGAAGGGCTTTTCATAATTCAGCTGTGGCTTTGCCCAGAGGACAAATTCAGTAATGGGAGCCCCCTTGCTAAGGAGGCTGTGTTTAATCCACACAATGCTAAATGGAATAACACTCCTTTCGCCTCGTTCGATGTGATGAGTAGCACCAGATACAAAGAGGGCAAATGTAGCTCGTGACAAGGATGGGTGTGTCAAACAAAGATGCCATGCTGTGGCAGGTATTAGTTTTTCTCTCCTGAAAAATTTTGCATAGGTTTATTGCTGATAGAGCATCTTTGATAAAGCTTAACTTGCATATGATGGAGGACGGGTATTGTTCAGATGTTCTTCCAAGCAGGGTTTGGGTACAAACTTCCTTTTAACTTTTGCATGTGGCCTGGCAGTAGGGTTTCTTCAGGGCAGCCGTTTCTGTGCTGTCAGGCTGTGCAGTGATTGTGTCAGTATAAAGAGGCTCACTGTGTCAGACCTCTCAGAAATGGATTTTATATGGTTGCAAATTTTGGTCTTGAAAGTGAAGCTGACTATTCTGCCTTTTGTACAGCCAGGGAACTTGGATTTCTCTGTACCTCATAACCACTGCAGTCATTTTGTGCCATTTTTATAATTTATAAAATGCCGCCCAGTAGAGTTAATATTTTCACAAAAGGTTTTGAAGTCTCCTCAAGGCTCCAAAAGGATCATTGCTGTGGGAGGAAAATGATTTGTCTGACATGTTTGGGCTGGAATGTAAGGCTATGAATGATACAATACCACCATCAGCTTAGTTGCATGTACCAAGTACCTAATTCCAGCTCTCTTTTTAAATAGCTTGGGCTCAAGCCATTTTGCACTCAGAGCATTTGTCAGCTGGGAACTACACGTGGTTGGCAGCTCTCCACAGGCAAGTGTAATTCTCTGTAAACTCCTGGCTTTAGAGTTGCTTACTCTCAGATACGATTGTAAAGTGCATTTCTTAAATAAATAAATAAAAAAAAAGGCATGAAGTTTCTCACACAGACCAGGCCTCGAGCAAGACAAAGAGGGAGCTGCAACTCAGTCAGGGCTGTTCTACCACCGCATTACAACCTGTTTACCTCATGCTTCCTCACACGCTATTTTATTCCGTGGTAACTGCCTCTGGGCAGTGTGGTGTGAGGGGTGACTGCAGCCCATCAGACACACCTTGCACCAGGACAGCAGAGCTGTTGCTGGCCTCAGCTTGCTGTGGCATTAAGAAGGGTTCAAGCCCTGTGCAGTGAATCATAAGGCAGCAGGGTGAGCAGGATCACGCTGAGGCAGAGCAGAAGTGATCATGTTGTATAATCCCCTTTTCAGACAGACATTTTTCCAGGGGCAGTTCCTTATGAGATGGGTGCAGTAAGGAGGGATTGGCTTGACAAGCTGATTGATTTGGGTCAGTGTTCAGCCTGAAGAAGGTTCCTGTCAGAGCCAGCACCCAGCATGGCCGGGCTGCTTATCCCTCTGTGAAACGACTCAGCCTGCAGTCAGCCCGAGGCTTATGCCTCCTGGCTGCAGCAGGGAGTCTCTGAGAGAGGCTGCTTGCCTGAGCTCATCGAGGGCACAAAGCCATCTCACCTCCTAACTTGAGGGGGATCGCTTGGCTGTTTGCTGCAAGCCCCATAGCCCTGGTCTTTGGCTCCCAGCACCACCACCCTGTGCCAGCATCTGTAAGAGTTGTCCCCAGCATCAGTGAGATAGAGGGAGCCTGAGCAGCAATTCTTTGTTGTGTATGGCTGACTGACAAGGCAGGAAGTCAGGGTGGAGTGAATAGAGGTGGACATTTTTAGACCTTGATAATTATATGAGCTCAAGACATCCCTGTAGCACAGGAGCAGAGGACCTTATGCCACCACTGCTGGTCAGGCTGGAAAAAGGGCTCTGTTCTCTTGGCTTTGCCTGAAGATAGTACAGTCCCAAACCTGTAGCTGTGGATCACCTGAGCAATGCTGAGACCAAGGTGATTTTCTGTACTTATACATTTATCCATGTTTAGAAGTAGTTGGAGCAGGCAGGATTTGCCCATCAGCAGGAGCTGATCCACCTTGAGCACTGGCATTGTTGATTTCCAGAAGCATCTACTGCTTTCTCTGCCCCAGCGTGTGGGAGATGGCAGCAATCCCGAAAGAGGCCCGAAACAGGCACGCACCTGTGGCCCTTCGGCCACTTCCCCTTTGCCCTTCGCCTCACAGCTGCGGCTCGCTGGGCCGGGCCGATTGCCTCGGAGGGGACCGGGGTGACCGCCGTAGGGCCCCGCAGCAGCCGCGCTGGGGCTGGAATAGGCGCCCCCGACACGGCCCTTTGCCGTTTGCCTCGAGTCCTCGCCGGACCGACCCCTCGCCGCGGGATCGAGCAGCGGTAAGAGCCGCCCGAGGGAAGCGACGGGCCCTGCGGCCGCTCAAGGTCAGTGCTGGAGGCCTTCCCCGCTCCACGGCAGCCCCGCGGGGCCCGGCAGGGCGAGGAGCCCCGGGAGCGGCCCCGGCAGCGACCGCGGCTCGGCCTCGGGCTCGGACCCGCAGCGCCGCTGGAGCCCTCCCCGGCACCGGCCGCAGGGGGGCGCCCGAGCCCCGCGCCTGGGCCGCCGCCATTACGCGACGGCCCCGCAGGCGGCGCTGCGGCCGCCATCTTGCGCCCCCGGAGGGTGGGGGGGAGGCCTCCCGGGCGGCTCCCCGTGAGGCGGGGCGGAGGCGACAGGTACGGGGCTGCTGGTACCGGGGGGCGAGGATGAAACGTCCCCCGCGCGTCCATACAGTCTTTAAATGTATGTTTCTTTATGTACACATGAGGGGGTGAGGGAGGGAGGGGGACAGAGGGAGAGACCCCCTCCGTCTGCAATTGTGCCACGCTCCAGCCGTTGACACGCGTATTTTTTAGATACAATGCACAGACCCACGTGCATTGTATCACGTTACACTTCTGTATGTGTTTGTATTAGGTATTAGGCAATGCATAGCAACATCTAGAGAGTTCTGTAAGGGTCGCTCTGTGGATGCATGTGCATACACATACGTATCTATAACACGGCAATAGCCAGAGGTCTACACAGCTATTTTAGGGTCTCTGTGTGTGTGTGTGCCTGTGTTTTATGTGTGTGTGTGTACGTGTATATATATATATATATATAGATATCTATACACACACCTGTGTGTTGTACATACACACACGTACACCCTGTACATATATAGAGATGGCTGGAGAGCCAGAGACCCTTCAGTAACTACAAGGCATGCCCCCTTCTCTGCAGCGATCATGTCAATAACATACATCTGTATTTACATACAGAGATGCACACACAGGCCTTGCATCTCCAGCTATGTGGTTTGTGCAATATGCTTTTGTATGCATAGATATATAAATATACGTAACTCTGAGATCCTTTTATAAAGTCTAAAAATATAAATTCTAAAGGTATAAAACATAAATGTATACTATATGGATAGAAAATCCCATAGTTATTTCAGGCTCTGTATCTGTTAAGGTAGATAGTGTTATATGGTTATATAAAGAGCTATATATGTGTGCGCGAGTGTGTGTATATTTATATACAAAAGTTTTGCAATATGTGTCTATACCTTTTATATATGCACAGCTGTATTTAAAAAAAAAGGATGGCTTGTGAGACTATTAGTTACAGAACATGCTTGCTGTTTTTCTGCCCCTCCCATTTAAAATGCTCTGTGTCTTTATAGACAGACACATATATAAAATACACATTAGCACTCTATATAGCTGACTAGAGAGAAATGTAAGTCTGTATGTGCATGTGTATATACACGTACACACCTATAGATACAAATATATACACTGTATCCTATAGCATGTGCATGGAGTGTTACATATTTATAGAAAGGTGTCTATATATATAGAATAAGTAGTATATGATAAAGAGCTGGCTAGAGAAAGTGCATATGTGTGTAAAAGTGCATAAATAAGGTGCATATTTATATATTAAAAATACTGTATAAGCTGTTATATAATGTGGCTAGAGTATGTTAAATACGGCTCTCTTACATACGTAATACACAGAGCGTGAGATACAGTGTTGCCTAGTTGCATGGGGGAGAGCGCAAGAGAGAGCACTCATCCTACATACATATATATAAATACATGGATGATTTAAAAAAAAATGTTATATATGTGTATGTATAGATGTACATATAGTTATGTATATAGATATGCCCATGCATAGAATATAGTGTTGTGCATTTAAGGTCTCTATGTGTCTAGATACGGCTTGTGTCTATATACGTACGTCTATGTGTCTATATACGTCAACTATACACATGCAAAATTCAACAGATTAAATATATATGTATGTATATACACACACAGACACACACATGTAGATGGCTCGAGAGAATTATAGAAAAAGTTGTTGTCACCCCCGCCCCCGCCCCATAATCTATTTTCTATAAATACTGAGAGAGAGGGAGAGACGGATACAAAGCGCATACTCATATAAGGGCCTGGGGTGTTTGTTTGTATGCACATATGAACTATATTTTATCTAGATACCAGGTGAGTGAATGACACAGTGTTACATGATTATAGAATGGTCTCTCGTCTCTGTTTTTTTCTCAGAATATGTATGTGTATGACAATACACGGGGGGGGGCAGGGACAGACACAGGAACAGGGAGGGAACGCTTCTGTGCTTTTTGTGTGTGTGTCTGGCCATACACTTAGACCCTTCTTAAGCTCTCTTGATGTATGTGTATATACATAGTAGATACTATATATGATTCATGTACGTATATAATTCTGTAACATATTCTAATTAGCTATATTATACAGTATCTTGTATGCACATAATCTGTGTATATATGCATAGGCACAATATGCATATGCACTATATGTTCTATATTATGTACATTTCTGTGTGTAGCTGTAAGTACATACAGCGAGCATCCCCGTCTGTGGTTCTAGCACGCTCTCACTAGCTACTTCTATTGTATATACACATGCACACTACAGAGAGCCTTATAGAACTATATAAAACTCTCTTGCCATCTATGGATATATTACATAGTATTAAATATGTATTTATGTGTATGTGTGCACATGTCTAGCCATACTTATAAAATACATGTGTACTACATAGTCTATATAACCAAGTGGAGCGGGACCACTGTTACTTGTCATGCTCCCTATGCATTAGGTATTACAGCACATAAGCGCTAGTGAGTGGTGTGTTATATAGCTAGCTGAGGCATGCACACACACAGCGCTGGCTGTGTTTGTGTTAGAAAGTTTTGTAAATAAGGGTCTCATGTCTGTGTGCACACGGGCAGGCACTGGCATGCATGCACACAGCTGTGTGGTGTTACGAGCCCAACCCACAGCTCTTTGCTAGCCATGCTGCATGTGCTGTTGAGGGTTTCCCGTGTGCCCGACTGGCGAGCCGCTGGCATTTAGTGAGGGCCACCGTCCCCACGCTTGTCCCCCATTTGCCCAGGCTACCCACAGCAGCAGCAGGGCAGCCACTTGATGTGCAGCGTGGGAGCAAGAGGTGCTGGAGCTGCAGGACTGCGGCTGAGAGAGGCAGGCAGCCAGCACAACGCCTTGTGAGAGTGAGCGCCGCGGCAGGGCTGGAGAAGGCCTTTGAGGTGGGCCTGGAGGTAGGTGCAGCCTTGGCAGAGCTGGGACACATCCTCTCAGGACTGGTGGCAATGAGTAGCAATCATCAACATCTTGGTGTGAGTCAAGCACAAAGTGGAAATATGGGACTTAGCACAGAGGAAATACGGGACTTAGGACATGTGTTTTGTAGACACAGAGCAATAGAGACAACATGTTGGAAAGTCACAGCACTCAGTGGCTTTTTCCACATGAGAGCAGTAAAAAGACTGTCTGCTGTCATGGATACAAGAAGCTCTGGCAGCAGAGGGTAAATACAAGCTTGTAGAAGGTAAGTCCTGTTCAGTAGCATCATACTCTGGTGGCACAGGTGAAAGCTAAAAGCACAAACAGCCAAATGGATGAAGTCTTTCTGACTGCAGATGATTGAGGCTGTTGTATTTTCAGCCAGCCCTGAGCCTGTTTTGTTAGGAAAAGCTTCAGTCACAGTCCACTGGTATTTATAACTTTTATTTGCAATACTTTAGGTCCAAGTTTCAAACTGCAATATTTTTACACTCAAGACACAGTCATGCACAATCCATATTTCAATTTTCTATTGCTTCAACCACAATTTAAAATAACTTAATATTGGAAACAAAACCCAAAATCTTAAAAAAAAAAAAAAAAAGATGCTGAGGTCAGTAAGATGGATCCATGCCATCAGCACATTTACAAAGTAAATAACTTAGTTCTCTTTTTAAAAAGATCATAATTATCTCTTAATCCAAAGTTACAGAAGATTTTTCACTACACATTTGGTTTTTTTATCTTTTATCTTTTTCTTTTTTTTTGTTTTCTTTCCTTTTTTTTTCTTTTTTTAAACATATAACATATCCTAAAAAAGGAATGTACAGCAAAATGAGATACAATTTCTGTTAAACAATGAAAATGTAGGCTCCTTCCTGTTTACTTTTGTCTGGATACCCTGAAGAAAAAAAATCCAGCAGACACCAGTGTAGATGTAAACTGGCTGCTTCAGACTAAACTGGAGTTTAGAGTAGGTTACATCCTGATCCAGTCGAGTTGCAGAATTCTTTTGCAGATCTTCCTAAAATGTACATCTGTGTATGCACAGCATCTGCAGCGCAGACGCAGCACCAGTGCACTACTAGAGTAACTCCCAGAGTGAATTCGGGCTGTACCCAAGAAGGGGTTGTTCTCTTCACTGGAGGCTACACAGTGTTTGCTACTGGTTCCCACCTAGAGCAGCTCCCCTTCCACGTGTTCACCTGCTACAGCAGATAGCAGCAGCTTCTGAGTGTTGCACCTGAAGAGCTGAGAGGCTTTTCTTGTTTCTTGTTGCTGTTCTACAGACTGGTTTAGCAGCATTATTTAACACTAATATAAATAGTGTGACAAAAAGCAATTGCCTCTGTGCATCTTCTCCTCAAAAGTCGCAGCTGATATGGATGTAAGAGAATTGCATGCTTCAAATTTGCTACATTGACCCACTTCTGACATGAATAGCTTTGCATGATGGAGAAAAAGAACAATGAGCAGCTCCCTTCTACCCACCTGCTCACCCGGCTGTGGGACACCACTAACCACCATACCGAGGGCTTTATCAGCACCTGGTTATTAAGCAACAGGTTCTGCTGTCGTGGAAGCCAACAACCAAGTTGTCACCAACTTCAGTGGGAGTAGAAGCAGTGCCTGTTTCTGATCTCTAAGTCTATGGCTGGGCTGGACAAATGAAATACAGAACATTCAGCAGCAAAAGGGCCTGACTTTAAAAACAACCACCTGCTGCTATTTTTCTCATGTTTGCAATAGTGGTATGCCAGCCAGTGGCATCCGGGAGCCCTCAATGCAAGCATGTACTTGAGCTGGCTCGCCACAGGCTCTTGGAGGTTATGCACAAAGTGTAGGGTAACACTGCATCCAGACCAAGCTTATAGAGTTAAAATCCTGCTGTAAACAGGCAGTTCAAAAGGCTGAAAAATGAGGATTTCCAGTACTCTCTCTCTGAGCCAGTAACACAATCTTGGTTAGCAGTCACTGAGCCCAGGAAGAAGATGGCACAGGAAGAAGAACATTCAGTCAAGCATTGAGACTAGAAAGAGCAAGATCTGTGAAAGACCTTTTCAGTTTCTCACCTTAGGAAAACTTAGCTGTTTCAAGCCCCTGAAAGGAGCAAAGGCCAGAGGAGAGATGACACACAAATACTCATGCTCTTAGGTCATATGCTACCTCCCTCAGAGCACTGTGATTTGAATGCACGTGCACCTGGCTCTTCTGACCTGCTTTCACAACAGCTCCCAGCTGAGTCCACTGCATCCAGCTGTGGTCCTTGGGGCTTTGAGTCCCTCTGGCACGTTAGCTGTGCAAGGCAAAGATTAGGGAGCCTGGAGGAAACCGAGCATGATCCCCAGGCAGCTGTGAATGCAGCGCCACTCAATTAGAGCACGAGACACCCCACACACTCATGCTGAAGCATATGTACGATCTGCTGGAAACTGTCTAACACAATGCCACTGTACTCCGAGGTTATTGAAACAATTAGCACTTCTCCATATTATCAGCTCTAACAAGTTAGATTGCTCCCTAGCTTCCTCAGAGTCAGATGCTGGCAGAACATGAGTACTTGCTTGGAAGAATAGTTAAGCAGTGAGAACAAAGTTTGCAGGCTCCTGCCTTCATGGCAGACCAAAAGGAACTCACGAAGAGCACGTAAGCATCCCTCATTCTTTCCTGGATCATTTTCTTTCGAGATGACTTGTCACTAAAGACGCATGCAACCATTTGTAGGCTCAGGAAAGTGAACATCTATATATGTGACACGTACCTAGGATTATGGCAGTCAGCTCTAAATCACATGTATAAGCAAGATGCTGCAAGTTTCAGCCAGAAAAAGAAATCACCCTGTCAGTTCAAGGACAGACACAAGCAAAGAAAAGTTTTAAAGACCCCTGAATTGCAGACTGCACCCGAGGAAACCTTGGATGGTCGTTCTTTGCCTGTCTCCTGAAAACTTGGGGTTAAAATTAGAGGTATTTACCCACTCAGTTGACAAACAAAAGCTGAATGGTATATTTATGAATCTTCATCAGCTTACCCCATCTTTAAGTTCCTGCACATGTAGGAACAACAGTCAACCACGGAGGCCTGTGGACTACTATCTTGATGATGCTTAGCAAGGCTAAGCTGGCGTTAGTGTGCGTGCCCTGGATGCCAAGCAAAGAACAAGTGGCTCCTATCTTTAATGGTAGGTGCTAGCAGAGCTCTCCCTCCGTCTCTTAATCCCATTAGAGCAAATCCATTAAGCAAAGAGATGCATGCATGTGTAAGCTCAGTGTGAGGGACACTCTGTGGCCAAGCCAATGATTATACACTGGAACCACGGATCGTAGGATACGGTGACATTTCCTACACTTAGAGGACAGAGGTAAGTGCTTACTTTCCTTCTTGCAGTGACTGGAATTTGCTTCATTTTCGGTGGCAGGACATGGAGGGAGGCTGACTGAAAGACCTGCTGAGGTACAGCCACTGGCCTCAAAGAAATCCAACACAAACAGCTAAAAAGAATAGTTCATTTGTGTGTTGCGTGAGTTGGACAAACAGTATCCAAAGATAGCAAAGAGACGCATATTTACAGTCGTGCTGAACACAAGAAGTAAGAACACAACCCTGGCCTGCGTTTGTGAACAAACCCCGAGAGCACTGTGAGATCCACCCCCCCGTGCAGGTTCCCAGGAGTGTGTGCAGGAGCTGTATGGAATTCTGTATGATTATTGGGTTGCTTTTATTTTTCTTTTTTTTTGTTAAGTAAATAAAGTTTTCTGTGCTTCTCAAGCTTCCCTGACTTTACTGCTGTCATGCTTCTGTCCCAGAACTCATTAAAACCACAGCAAGCTAACAGGTCATTTTCACACACTGCTGGGATGGGAATCATAGTCAAACTCTGGATTTTTTTGTTTGTTTTCATTTTCTTTAACCATTTAATGAAGTTAAAAATAAACACAAATAACCAGTCTTTTAAAACCTTGGAATGAAAGTGTTTGAAACGTATTTAACATTTACCTATGCATTTAGCAACAGAAACAGCCTATTTCTAATACTTCCAAAAATATATGTAAACTAATTGCTTAATCTGAAGACAGCAGTCCAAAAAACCCCAAGATAATTCCAGAGATTTTATAATATTAGCCTCTTCTCTTTCTGGAAGGTCAACGCTATTGTCAATCTTAACTTACTACTTGCATCTGTAAATAATGTACAAGACTTACCCATCTCAGGACAGATTTTTTTTTTTTAATAATATGCCACATTTTCTATCAGAGTTGCGAAATTATAAAAGCAGCTGCCACCCTTCAGTATCTAGTGACTCAGAATTTAGTGCCTGAAACTGTCTCAAGCACAAAGCCCCAGGGATGCTGGAGGTAAGCTTCCCTGTGCGTTATACAGTCTCAGCTGGGCAATTATAGTCCATGTGGAAAAGAACCACTGGCAGAGATGATTTCTGTTGAATCCTTTTTGCCTCACAGATTTTTTTTTAGCAGAAAAATCTCTAGATTTGCTGATGCAAAGAAAAATAAATATAGAATTTTATAAAATAAAAACTAAGGCCTCTTATTAAGACAGTTGTATTTAAAAGCCAGTGCCACCAATATTCTGTATTCTGGAGCATACAACGATCAAAAAAATAATATTAATATCAAATTTCCTATTTGTTTTTGTTATCCTTATGAAGTTTTTTCTGGAAAGTAAAGATACTGCAAAACTTATTGTTAAAGAAAATAAATAGGAAAAACCAATCAAGTAGTGTAGTCTGTCATTGTAAGTGTCTCCTATGTCCAGCAAACGTGTACCATAAAAAGTGCTTTCCTTTCACAGGACGGCTGTCTGTTCTTTTGTGGGTAGGATAAAGTAAAAGCGTTAACTGGAAAGAGAAACCGTCATTTGTCTCTTCATTTCTGACACGGAATACAAACACGCTTCATTCAGATGAATGCTTCGCAAACGGAGGGCAGCCCTTCTTAAGTCCCAGTCGCTCTTTTTTCTCAAGGAAGCTTATCTCCCAGGTAGATAGCTTGAGCTGACAGAGAAAATCGCAGCCTCACAAAAGCAGCAACATCTTTTCATATTTGGGTATCTGAAAATCAAACTGTTGTGCTGCCCACGACACCAGAAGCTAATTTGTACCTAGCTGTGGTAACTTTACGAGCATCGCCTCTCCCTGTTGCCCCAGCAAAGACACTGCGATGGACACAGGGAGTTCAGGTGGGTTAGTCGGCACTACTAACGACATTTGCAACACAAAGACTGTGACTACATAAGAAGCCCAAACCAAACTAGTAGCCTAATTCAAGAATAGCCCAAACATCCTTCATTTGTACCGGCAAAACGGAAAGGTTTTAGTACCTTAAAGTCTGCTTAGCCACTTCCAGGACCAGGCCTAAACAGTGCAGACTACAGCAGAAAGCTGTTTTACTCATTTTTGCTCATTGGGTAAGTGTTGATTTAAATGCTGTTTTGTAGGTCTTTGATGAGTTGTACCAATAAAGTACGGCCACAAACAACCCATACAAATGCTCTTTCTGAGTGAAGCCGCACTCCATCTTTCTTTCAGAAAATAATAAATAAAACACAGACGGCATACTAGAACTATTCTGCTCCCTTACAAATCATCTGACTAGCCAAGCGCAATCCTCAGTCACATCCAGGATTCACAACAATCCTCAGCAACTCACGACTACATTCAGCAGTGCCTGCTGCATGCAGGAGAGCAGAAAGCAGGCGGGTTCTATGGCTCTGAATGTTTCTGCTGTCTACTCTGCATTTTGTACCTTTTCTCTTGCTCAGTGCAAGGCTTTAGGTTTAAACGCACTTTCTTCCCAAGTTGTCTGGGGTACTGGCTCAGGCAGAACCGAACCCTGGAAGCCGTCAGACATTTGCATCAGCATCGCAGTTCCCGTGACAGAACTCGTGTGCCTAAAGGACACTCACCTGCACGGAGCCTGCAGAGCAGCCTGGCTGCCTTCCCTCTGCCAACAGGGGCACAGACACTACTGACCTTTCCCAGGAGCTACAAGAAGACAAGGGAGCAGGCGTCCTCACAAGTGACAGCAATGCCCAGCTCGGTTTTTCCCTCCTTCACTCCTGCACAAACCCAAGAGGGCTCATCCCAGCGGTCTGCGCATTGGGAAGCATGGCTGCAGTTACCCTCAGGAGCAGCCCACAGCCAGTTTGGCTCTGACACTGGGGGCGATCAGTCCAATCCCAGGAAGAGGGGAGCACCCAGCACCGGGCTGCTGCTGCTACGAGCACCTCCTTCCAGCCCGGGGCTGCAGACGCTGGGGCTGCTCCGTGCTCTGCAAAGGGATCCGCTGGGGCTCGGTGCTGAGCAAGGCTGGGCCTGCTCTCACTTCACATCTCTCTTACAGCTTAGCATCACACAGGCCCCTTCTGAGCACACTGATCTTTCTGCTTTCTTGTTCTAGTAAGACTCTCACCCATATTACAACTAGTTATACAAATCAAACTGCCAAGAACAGAAACACTATATATTCACAGTTAAAAGCCTGTATCTCAACAGGGTATTTTGTCTGCTCTACTCCTGATTCAGTTTTGGTTGGAAACGCAATTTCACTTTCTTCCTCATCTAGAAGTATTATGATTGGGCAAATACCAGCGAGTGGACTGTATTCAAAAGGCAGAGCAGTCTGGAGTTATGAATGAAGAAGACGCTTCTCCAATTCCAAACCATATAAAAAAAATAACACAAAAGGGACTCTGCACCTTTAAGAAACAATTGACAATTTAAAAGTGAATGTACAGCTTATTCACAGGGAGAGAAGGAAGGGAATCTTCCAATTGCATTTGCTTTACCTTGGAAATGGCTGAAGCAGCAAAGCATTTTCTGTCATTACCTCTCTGTCTCAAGCCCTGTTTCATTTTAAAAATAAATTAAGGAGCCAGAAAGCAGGAAGAAGACACATGATAAGTTTTTACTCATCGAGGGACTGGAGAACAGTTGTTCTCCCCTCCTACCACCATGACTGCGACTGTTGGTCTGTCCATCCATCCATCCATCCATCCATCCATCCATCCAGCAGCAGAAGCATTGAGGTTTTATAGAGTTTTTTTTCTCAGTCCTGCTCTGGAGGGAGCTGGCATGGGAGAAAGCCAGCCTGAAGCACTAGCGGCTGCTGTTCTTAATTGCTTCCTTTGCTGCAATGATCAGAGGAGTCAGGCTGGAAAGAGGCTTGGCTAATTTTAAAAATGGATGCTGCCCAAAGGAAAGAAGAAACCAACCATTACTTTCCAAACTCAGTTACAGACTCAAACATTATTCCTCTGGCTAGCAGGAATACACAGAGATAGGACTGAAGGTACCATCTGTGTCTTCATGGCCAGTATCCTTGTTATCACGGGCAAACATGGCACATCATCTTATTAATCCATTTATCAAAGTGTCTTCAGGGTTCCTGTATGCAAACGTTAGCAACACCATTTCTGCCTCTGAAGCTGGGGCCACTCCCATTCAGTTATTTTGTTACTGTATAAAACTGAATATAGATCAAAATACTATTTTTTGTTTAAGAAGCATCAAGTCTAGAGACTAATATGGGGGGGTTAGTCTGATGCCTTCACTTTTAGCTGATGAGAAAAAACATCATTATGTATTGTAGCCACTTTACTTGCAGCTATTTCCCACTTTACCTGCAGAAGCTCCTTGGCAGACCCTCGCCTGTCCACATCCATCTCCAGGCAGCAGTTCAGAAAGTCGCGAAACACGGCAGAGAGTCGCTCAGGGTTCTGCAGCTCCGGTGTCCCGTTTGTAGCTATCAGATACAGCGCCTGGAAAAAAGGGAAACACGAGACTCCACCTGTTTCTTTCAGCTCCTCACACGGACCCCATTTTTAAGGGCCTGTCTCCACTGGCAGTTTCTTCCCTGGCAGAGGATCAGAGACAATTTTGCTATCCCAACAAAACCAGAAACCCTGATGCAGACACAGCTATTTCAGCATCAGCATGATTTTGCGTTGACAGCTGATTTCATTGGCTGACCTAGTTAGTATGAACTAGACCAGCAGAAGCATATTTTGCTTCTGTAAGTATTGACACTAGCTTTACAAGCTATTTTAAGAGTGAACTGGGTCTAACTATATTATTTCAAAGGATTATTACATAAAACACATTTCTGCTGTGCTCACTGGTCCCTAGAGCACAGCTTCCATAAAACCAACATAGCCAAATTTTTAGTTCTGTTCTTGATAAATATGGTAACTGGATGAAAAAAGGAACAGAAATATTTGGAACTTCATTTTCAACACAGCGTAAGTTACGCGAACAGTTATATTAAACAGAAAATGCATAACTGGGCAGACAGAAGCCACCTGCACTTATGCCTCAGAACAATCTCAACGCCATTGTACCGCCAATGTAACAATGCTAAGAGCCATTCCAGCCCCATGGTAACCTTATGCTAATTTTGATATTCAAGTAAATAGACAAATGATGTCCCATCCCAGAAACTGCCAGGGAAGAAATGGGAGGTTTTTGCAGATGGGTTATCGAAAGCTCATGCTTGGTGACACGGAAAAATTGGCTTCAGTTAAGAAGTAAGTATGCTCATGAAATCCTTCAGCAAAAATGGATGAGAAGCAGAATAGACTATACTCATTTAAACTACAATCTTCATGTTTCAGGCAAGCATCCCATTGAGAAGAATGGAGATGGGATTTTAGAAAAGCCTTTTTTTTTTTTTTTTTTAGTAAAGAGAACATTAGATTTCTTACACCCGTTTCACATTTCATCACCACACACAGAGGAGGTAGAAACAACTCAGAAAACAGTGTTTAACCTGAGAACTGGGAGTGTTTGTGTTAAGGTTTGAGTCTTGTTAAGGTTTGAGTTTTGTTTTGTTTGAGTAAGGTTTGAGTTAATTCTCTTCCATGTGTACAAACGCCCATCTGAACGCGCGGTCCCTGAGCACTGGCCCCTCCAAACACTTGAAAATCCCAGGCCTTCTCCTCAGCAGCATCTAGCATAAGCTAGGCTTAACTTTCTCAGGCAGACTAAAGGACACTTCACAGCTAACAGTATTCATGCAGCTCAGCAAGTCTTCCTGGTACTCCTTTTCCAATCTTCAGGCCAAGGAATTATAATTTTGCAAAACATGTGGTAACCATAATGGAGTACAGTTCACTTTTAACATCCTCAGAAGACAGAGATGAGTTAATTCTGCTATTGGAAGACGTTATTCAGAAACACGAGATATTCCGAACTATTCAGATTTGGACATGTAGAATACGTCCAAAAATGTACAGCAGTAGTAAGAATAGGTCTAGGCCTTTCATAAACAGGTCTGACATCCTAACAACAGCTCCCCACTGCTGGCACTCAAACAGACCATGACCAAACTGACTTTGTTCTCTTACATACTGAGGAAAAAAATCCAGGCCTAGAAAGGCAAATGAACCATCCTAGAGTAAGAACAATGAAAGTAAGTTTCTTTACTTTCCCCACAACAGAAGTATCACAAAATCAGTCCTATCCTGCCTGTCTGCAGCTGACCTCAGCTACGTGGCACACTGGTGAGCTGGAGTGGCTGTCCTCCCTGTGTTTAACTGTGATACCCAAGGGATTTAATTCTCCAACAGTAAAGGAATACAGCGCTGATGGCAAACTTGGAATTTTTATTCCAGCTACATTCAGCTGACTGTGAAACAGCAGTGTCAGGATGGACGATGCTCTTCTGTTTGCTCATTTCTTCACAATGTATGAGTCATGAGGAAGTCATCTTTAGCTATTACTTTACCTTTTAAATATTTCTAGTATTGTATATTTTAATTATTTCTACAAGAACAGAAAAGGTTTATGGGAATGTGCAATACCTTCTAATTATGTATCTTTTGGTTTCCTGTGATGCAGCTGGTAAAGAAAAACAAGCGCAGTCAAAGGCAATGAATGTTTGCAGTAGCTGAAAAGGAGCAGTAAGCTCAGAGATTTGTTAGCTTACCAAATAAGAAAAGACTCAGCATACCATTTTAGCTGCAGTCTCTGAAAATAGTACCTCAAAGTTATCAGAAATACGCTGCAGGAACAATATACAGATGACTTGGAAGCCTGAAACTGTAGAAGATCCACAGCACTTGGAACACAAACTGCAGCTTTTAGGAAAAGTTAAGTACTGCAGTTAATAAATGAGAAAGCAAATAGAAATGCCTAAATGCCTTTTTTTTTTTTTTCTTTTAATTAAAGCTGGGGAGGTCCAATCTGCATTTTGAAGGATATTTACTGCCTTGTCTCTCAGGGCCTAGCAATACACCTGATGGCAGAAAATCAGCGAGAGAAAAGAAATACCATCACTGGAATATCCAAGACTGTCATGGCTGGAAAATGGTTCCTGCCTGTGAGTTCTGCAAAGGCTGGAAGGGACCTGAGCAATGTTTGCTCCGTCTGGAAACAACAAAATGTGACTACACTAAAACTGCTATTAAATCTAGGATTAATGATACTTTAGTGCCCTTGTAATTTATCGATGAATTTAAATTAGTGTCAGTAACTGAAGCACCTGCATGCCTTATGTTATTAAAACAATCATTCATAAAAATAAAAGAGCAGCCTTTTACTTCCAGGCTTTGCAGAATTCCCTGGATGTGGTCACAATGAGATTATTAAATGCAACAACTACTGTGTCATCCGCTAAAACCTTAGCTCTTAAAACAGGTCTTGCCTATAACTTCTCCTTCTATGGAGTCTCTGACTCCACCACATACAACAGTAGATCAGATCCTGTCCCATTTGGGATGGATTTACCTAAATAGAACTAGCTGATAACTGGAGAACTGCACTCACTCCATCAATAGCTGTTTACTAGTCCTTGCTCAAGGGCAACAACCTCTGCAAAAAAGCCAGGAAAGCTGATGCAGATGGTACCAACTTCAGATGCCTGATTTTAATCTGCCCGTTTTACTCAGACACCTGAAGATGCCTTGAAACCTGTAAGCATCCACACTGATCTCAACTCCAGCAGGATATGAGGTGCGTATGGAGAAAACCAGCATCTCCAATTTAGTCTGGGCAATACCAAGAATAACTGAATGTGGTCGAAAATCCAGTTACCTTTTAACAGCTGACCTGACGCGTCCTGAGGAGCCCTAATTAACATCTAAGTTTAAGGAAGCAAGGAGTTTTCAGCATCCAAAGCAGTAATGCTAGTTATCTTTGTGTTTTTGCTGCCTTATACAAGGTGAGTATGATTTTTTTGTAAGGGTGGAAGCACATGGAACGTGGGGCCTTCTCTTTGCAGGAAGCTGAAGAACTGGTGACGTGCAAAAGCCTTTCTAGGTAAAACCGGTTTGCAGTGACAGGCCTGCTGCCTAGCAGCTATGGTGCACTCTGCTTGTTTGACATCAGTCTGAACCCAAACCCATTTCTTATGCCCCTTCACATGGTGGCACAGCACATACATGAGTGCACTGGAGCCCAAAACCCCAGGGCACCTGCCAAGCCAAAACAGGTCTTCAATAAAGACACAGATTTTTTTTTGTTTCCTAAAAAGTAGAAGACAAAAGATTGTATATTTGTCATGTTCCTTTCTTAAATAGCATGGCCAGGTTGTGCTGTTTGTTCGGTCTGCAGCACACGGCCTGGGCTGCCAGAGGAAGTGCAGCCTCACCACTATGATAAGAGCTAAAGGTCATGCTGGGTTTCAGTTCTAGCCTTAAAAATTTTATATGTACCTACATAGGTACCAAGTCAAGTTCCTCGTAGATTCCTGCCTCGAATCAGGAATGAATTATGTAGCATTTAACCATTCCAGCTATCAGCCATGAGTTTTTTCCTTGGTGTACCTTCCTCTATCGCACACTTGAATAAGAATTGGCTGTTTTAATTCTAAGAGTTTCGATAAACAAAAACCTCAAAATAACAAGGCATTAGTTTACTGCAAGTACTTGTGCATTTTAGAAATTAACAATTTGGAAATCAATAATTACGGCATTAATCTAACCAATGACACTTCCTGAAAGGATCAGGTAACTGATCCTTGTAGGCCTCGATGTCCACCAGTGCTGGTCATTCTTTAAGCGATGCCTCCTAGAAGCACAAGGACAGGCAGTTCCTAAATATCGCAAGTCAGGCAGGCGGGGCAGGAGGCCGGCGTGGCTGACCAGGAACATTCTTATGGAGATTAGGTGGAAACAGAGAGTCTTTCACTACTGGAAGGAGGGCCAGGTGACATAGAAAGAATACAGGGATGCTGTTCGTGTTTGTAGGAAGAAAATTCGTGTGGCTAAAGCACACCTAGAGTTGAAGCTGGCTGTGTCTGTGAGAGATAATAAAAAGGGTTTTTTTAGATATGTGAATGGAAAAAGGAGAACTAAAGAATACATAGGGCCGCTCCTTGATAGGGAAGGTCTCCTCACAGACAATGACATAGGCAAAGCAGAGACGCTTAACGCCTTCTTTGCCTCTGTCTTCAATGCCGATGATGGGCTTCGGGACCCAGGGTGCCCTGAGCTGGAGGACCGGGACGGTGGGGATGACAAACTCCCAACTGACCCTGAACGTGTGCGGGATTTGCTACTCCACCTGGATCCCTACAAGTCCATGGGTCCGGATGGGATTCATCCCCGGGTGCTGAAGGAGCTGGCGGACGTCATCGCGGAACCTCTCTCAATTATTTTTCAACTATCCTGGGAGTCTGGAGAGGTCCTGGTAGACTGGAAGCTGGCAAATGTTGTGCCGATTTTCAAGAAGGGTCAGAAAGAAGACCCTAGCAATTACAGGCCTGTCAGTCTCACGTCAGTGCCTGGTAAAATCATGGAGAAGATGGTTCTCAAACTTATTGAGGCGCACCTGGGGGACAAAGCAGTCATTGGTCCCAGCCAGCATGGGTTTGTGAAGGGTAGGTCCTGCCTAACTAACCTGATTTCCTTTTATGATAAGATCACCCGTATGGTGGACCAAGGGAAACCAGCTGATGTGATTTTTTTGGACTTCAGCAAGGCTTTTGACACGGTTTCCCATAGGGTCCTACTGGACAAAATGTCCACCATACAGCTAAATAAAAACATCATCCGATGGGTGAGCAATTGGCTAATGGGCAGGGCCCAAAGGGTTATGGTGAATGGGGCTGCGTCAGGCTGGCGGGCGGTCACCAGTGGGGTCCCTCAAGGCTCCATTTTAGGGCCGGTACTTTTCAATATTTTTATAAACGATCTGGATGTAGGAATAGAAGGTATTTTGAGCAAGTTTGCTGATGACACCAAACTTGGAGGAGTTGTGGACTCGGATGAGGGTGGAAAGGCCTTGCAGAGGGATCTGGACAGGTTGGAGAGCTGGGCGATCACCAACCGCATGAAGTTCAATAAGAGCAAGTGCCGGGTCCTGCACCTGGGACGGGGAAACCCTGGCTGCACGTACAGACTGGGCGATGAGACGCTGGAGAGCAGCCTAGAAGAGAGGGATCTGGGGGTCGTGGTAGACAGCAAATTGAATATGAGCCAGCAGTGTGCCCTGGCAGCCAGGAGGGCCAACCGTGTCCTGGGGTGCATCAAGCACAACATCGCTAGTTGGTCGAGGGAGGTGATTGTCCCACTCTGCTCTGCACTGGTGCGGCCTCACCTCGAGTACTGTGTGCAGTTCTGGGCACCACAGTATAAAAAGGACGTGAAACTGTTGGAGAGTGTCCAGAGGAGGGCTACGAAGATGGTGAAAGGCCTGGAGGGGAAGACGTACGAGGAACGGCTGAGGGCACTGGGCCTGTTCAGCCTGGAGAAGAGGAGGCTGAGGGGAGACCTCATCGCAGTCTACAACTTCCTCGTAAGGGGGTGTCGAGAGGCACGAGACCTTTTCTCCATTAACACCAGCGACAGGACCCGCGGGAACGGGGTTAAGCTGAGGCAGGGGAAGTTTAGGCTTGACATCAGGAGGGGGTTCTTCACTGAGAGAGTGGTTGCACACTGGAACAGACTCCCCAGGGAAGTGGTCACTGCACCGAGCCTGACTGAGTTTAAGAAGCGATTGGACTGTGCACTTAGTCACATGGTCTGAACTTCTGGGTAGACCTGTGCGGTGTCAAGAGTTGGACTTGATGATCCTTAAGGGTCCCTTCCAACTCAGGATATTCTATGATTCTATGATTCTATGATCTACACTGATCTGAGTTTGAAAATACTTCTGCCTGCAGGTATAGTTGAAGCTCATTCCAGAAAAATTCATCAGCTGGAGAAACTTGCCACTGAAAAATCCCTGGTGTCAGAGGTACAGCTAAAACAGATTTCCAACAATGCCTGAGAAACTTTAAGAATCGCTGAAGACAAAAATGACAAATTTCTGAACTGGCTCCATCTTGTCTGTTGAGCTTCTCCCATTTACCTACCCAAAGGCAGAGTCTGTGCTGATACACTCCAGTGACATTTTTAGAAGCAGCCTTTGCTGGAATGTCCAAGCTGACGTGACTGGGATTTTACGTCTAAACATAGGACAGCTTAAAAAGACAGTGGTGTCTGATTCTATTGGCACCTTACCCTGAGAGGATTTTCATTAAGGTAAGGCGGTTCTCCTTCCACCATTTCTATTGCCATGATCCCGAGCGACCAGATGTCAACTTTGGGACCGTATGCTTTTCGTGTCACCACTTCTGGTGCCATCCAGTAAGGAGTCCCGACCATTGTGCTCCTTTTACTCTGTTCAGGGGTGATCTGAGCGCAGAAGCCAAAATCAGCTGAGGAGGAAAAAAAAAAAAAAAAGTATTGTTAAAGCCATTTAAAATTATGAAACCAAGTTAAAATCCCTGGTTTATACCTGAGAACATGATGTTGTTGAATCTAGCTACAAAAGTAGCAGTGTCTGTTTGCTCTGCAGGGACTACTGTGCACTTGGGGCTTTAGACCACAACTCTGGTCTCTAGAAGGGGCATGCACAAATAAACAGTATTTTTTCTTGCATCTTTCTTCTTTCTGTACTTCTCTGTGCATTGGAATAAGCAATGGAAAAGCCCTTAGCTTTAAGCAGCGGTCAGTACACCATCATAGGTGCCCCTTTTGGGTAACTGGCAGGCAGTCAGAAGCAGCCCCACACGCCATCCTGGGAAAGCTGTGCCTGACCAAGAATACCTACTCAATTTGACAGATCCGTCCATTCCGAGAAGAATATTGTCGCTTTTGATGTCTCTGTGAATCACTTGGTTTGAATGAAGGAAATCCAGTGCTTGCAGGCACTGATAGATTAAAAAAAGGAACATAAGGGTAAAAATTAATGACCCAATTTCATCACACAAGAAAAGAAATAGTTCTAAAAGATTTAATTTCTAGATGAGTTGAGAGTAATGGCAGAACACTCTGTTTTCAAGAGGTATAGCTTGCTGCTTCAACACTACTAGAATAATAACTTCCTAAATGACGGTACATGAGCTTTTGAAAAAGAAATGTCAATTATTGTTACAGATTATCCCCTGAAAGCACAGACTGAGTGGCTGCTGTTAAAATGAATGTGCCATCTCCATCCGTATGACAAACTATTATTTGGCAAAAGAAAAAGTCACTTTATTCAGAACAAAGTGGATCCCTTTTAGGTGGAAGCTTGCATGACAAAGATTTTATTGTTAGGTTCTACAGCAGATTTGGAAATAACATGCTAGTCATTTTTCAGAAGCAAACATCACTTTGGGTGGAGTGCTGCTCTTTTAAGCTGAGGACGGTAATAAATGAGTCTCTATTTTTCTTTGCTATTATTTTAAAATTCTGCCACCAACATGTTTGCTTTTACAGGCAAGGAATGCAGTATGGACATCCTCCAGGCAAAATGTTTAAAGAGGCAAAGTTGAGAACAGTAAAAATAGAGAACAAAAAAAAATAGAGAATACACTAACAGTACAGTAACAGAGTATAGTAAGCGTAGTGATTCTGGCAGGCAGTTCATTTAAGATGCTCTTTCTTCTCCCATATTAAGAAAGCAACACAGAAGCAAAGATCTAGACATGAAACCACTCATGTTCTTTGCACCTGCTTCAAAGTACCACTCAGCCCAAGTAATCAGAAGTGCACTCAGGATCCCTTACCTCCCTACATACAGCTGCTATCTGTCCTTCATCCATACACGTCTCTGTAACAACATCAGTTAAAGAGCCTCCAGCCAAGTACTCCATAACCACCCAGAGTTCGTCGCCTACTAGGTAGCTGAAAAAAGAAAACAGTGATGTTGAGATAAACGTGTGTTGCTAAATTGTCTTATGAAAATTACAACAGTTGGTTTTGTTTCCTGTTCATTTTTAAATGAAGACAGAATGAAATGAATGGACATTCCTTCTAGGCTATAGAGTACGTGGAAACCGTGCAGTCCGAATCAGAAATGCACCTAAGTGAAAAATCAGATGTCTCAGATGGTAAGCAAGCGAAAACTGTGATTCGGTAAAGTCAAAGATGAATGTTGAACCGGAACATATCTTAATGTATATCTTAATGTTCATCATCGTAATGTATACATAAATATCTTGATTAACTTCAGGAACGAGATGACAACTTTCATAGTTGTCCGTGGCAGTGGGAGAGTGTGTGCCACAGATAGAAATTGGTCAACAGCTTGGAAAACTTTATACAAATACATTCAAAAACAGGGAAAACAGTTTAAAACCTGACAAATTATGTGCGTCTGGAAACAAGAACCTACTCTTTCTGGAATCCAGAGCAATGGAAAATGGTTGGAACAGCCAAAGAGAAATAATTTATAGAGTGACATACCTGCATTTATGATAATATGCAGAAAACACGACCAACTAAAAAACAGGGAGGAGGTGGAGCTACAGGCAGTTGTTTTAGTAAGATGTGGTTGATCCAGGTCTTTGAAAAGACTCTCTGAACCCCATACTCCGTCTAAACATCAGGAAGACCTCTTTACTCTGTGGATGACTTGCAGATGTTGCCCAGAGAGGCTGCGGAGTCTCCCCCTTGGAGAACTTCAAAAGCTTCTGAGCACCCTGCTCGGGGTGGCCCTGCCGGAGCAGGGGATGGACCAGATGGGCCCAGAGGTCCCTGCCTACTGCAAACATTCTGTGATGCTCTGATACGCCAGAAAAGATTAATGCACATAAAGACCAGTCTCCTCCCATGTATTTTTATACATCTATGCACATAAATATACATAAATAAAAAAAGAATTTGTTTTCTGTCAGTAACCAAAGGCTTTTCTTAATCTTTGAGCTTCAATATGCAAATGAACATTCATGTGACAACACCAGAAGTATCACAGAATAGTCTAGGTTGGAAGAGACCTCCAATATCACCGAGTCCAACCTCCAACCTAACTAACAAGTCCTCCACTAAACCATATCCCTAAGCTCTACATCTAAACGTCTTTTAAAGACTGCCAGGGATGGTGACTCAACCACTTCATGGGGCAGCCTATTCCAATGCCTAACAACCCTTTCCGTAAAGAAGTTATTCCTAATATCCAACCTAAACCTCCCCTGGCGCAATTTTAGCCCATTCCCTCTCGTCCTGTCACCAGGCACGTGGGAGAACAGGCCAACCCCCACCTCGCTACAGCCTCCTTTAAGGTACCTGTAGGGAGTGATAAGGTCACCCCTGAGCCTCCTCTTCTCCAGGCTGAACAACCCCAGCTCCCTCAGCCGCTCCTCATGGGACTTGTTCTCCAGACCCTCACCAGCCTCATTGCCCTTCTCTGGACTCGCTCCAGCACCTCCATGTCCTTCTTGTAGTGAGGGGCCCAAAACTGAACACAGTACTCGAGGTGCGGCCTCACCAAGGCCGAGTACAGGGGGACGATCACTTCCCTGGCCCTGCTGGCCACGCTGTTTCTGATACAAGCCAGGATGCCGTTGGCCTTCTTGGCCACCTGAGCACACTGCTGGCTCATATTCAGCCGACTATCAACCAATACCCCCAGGTCCTTCTCTGCCTGGCAGCTCTCCAACCACTCATCTCCCAGCCTGTAGCTCTGCTTGGGGTTGTTGTGCCCCAGGTGCAGGACCCGGCACTTGGCCTTGTTGAACTTCATGCAGTTGACCTCAGCCCATCAGTCCAGCCTATCCAGATCCTCCTGCAGAGCCTTCCTACCCTCGAGCAGATCGACACACGCACCTAACTTGGTGTTGTCTGCAAACTTACTGAGGGTGCACTTGATCCCCTCATCCGGATCATTGATAAAGATGTTCCAGAGGACTGGCCCCAGTACCAAGCCCTGGGGGACTCCACTATTAACCGGCCTCCAACTGGATTTGACTCCATTCACCACAACTCTCTGGGCCCGGCCATCCAGCCAGTTTCTAACCCAACGAAGCGTATGCCAGTCCAAGCCAAGAGCAGCCAGTTTCCTGAGGAGAATGCTGTGGGAAACAGTGTCAAAAGCCTTACTGAAGTCAAGGTAGACCACATCCACAGCCTTTCCCACAGTACTTACCTGTCTAAATAGTTAACAATATTGGGATTCTTATTTTCCCTCATGACCAGGATTTCATTAATAATTAGTTCCTTTTTGGGCTGCTGTTGGAGATTCATTTGCTTTATGGCCACCTAAAACAAACAGTGAAAACAATGCATTACCTTGACCGGTCTTTTGCACAAGATCAGAGAGAACACAGTGTTTTTGGAACCATCTATCAGAGCTGTGCCAAACTGTCTTGTTATTAGACATTAGAGCTCAGTAACTTATGTTACAACACCCTATTTGTCTACTTGCTTGCGTGCTAGTTACACATAGTCATATACATCTTGCCTTATAAAATATGTAAAAATGATCTTTAAACGATCAACCAAAAATCTCTAATAGCACTCTCTGGACCTACATTATTTTAAGATAGTCTTATTTTATTACCACCATTATTATTTATGCATGTTTTGCAAGCAGCAAGTGATTCTGTTACAGTGAAAACATATAAAAACAGCTGGTAATTCTTATCTTTTAACACAGTTCAGATTTGCAATAATCAGGCTTTAAAGAAAAGAATCCATTCTGTGGTATTTTATGGACACACCCAGGGTTATGAGCAGGGCTCAGGGCTTTTAGATTTTTCGTTTTAAAGTGTCCTCCTGTACTGAGCATCACTGGAGACGGGTGGAATCACTGGAATCTCACACTACCAGTAAGATCTATCTGCTGACAAGCAAAAATGGTAAATCAGAAATCTTAAACTGTACCCCTAAAGAGCAAAGGGCCTAAGACACCAACATCTGCTCTAAATCCTTGTACCTTCCCTGCCTCTGCCTCAACCTGAAAAAGGAAATAATTGGTAAGATGCCACTTTAAATCTGCCACTACTGGGCCTGTCAGAACTGACAGTGCTTTTCTTTAAGATCTGTTTCTCAACCCCTTGGCTCCCACTTCCCTGCAACCAGTTCTTGCCAGGCTGAGCCTGACATTGCCTTGTAGCATTGTGGGCTGTCACCGACACCAGAGCTGAGCACGAGTGTAGCTTTTAGGAGAAATCTTTGCCCTGGATACAAGTCCTCCCATTTTAGCGAGTGCCAACCAGCTTCAGAACGACTGAAACACAGAACTGCATCCTGAACATGATCTCTCCTTAATTAGTTCTTGTATTATCCTTTGAAGATGAGACACATGGTGGAAAAAATGCTAAACAGTATTGCTGTCTGCATTGATGATTAAGGTAAGTTGGGACTGAGTGATGGCAGTGACCGTCAGCTGGTTGCATTCATGTGTGCGGCAATGCAGACCGAGCGCGTCCTTCTTTGAAGGATGGCACTTCCCCTCCTCCCGTTACTTTGGGTAGTTCTTAGTAAGGACGAAGGCTGTCCAAAAGCAAGCAATGTAACAAAGGTATTTATTCCTCACAGCAACAAGGGAAGCTGTGACCACCCCAAGGGGTTCCCCAAGGCCTCTGGTTACAGATCTTTAGGTTTTACAAGACAGTTTTTATGCTGGAAACACATGGAGTTAAATTACACTCAGACCAATATTCTCTGTAATAGCACAACTTCATCCACACTTGGGAGCAGGGATAAAAATTTCTAAAGCAATACATTTACACTAGCAATAAAAAATACCTTTTTTTTTTTTTAAATCAGGCTTGCTAGCATTTTTTTATAGATTTCTCTCTATTAAAATGCCCGTTCAGGGATGACAGCCATAACATGGTACCGGGATGGACCAACAATACTGTGGAGAGCAAAGATGTGTTCAGAAGATGGAGTATAAGAAAACACATCTCGTACAACTGGCCCTAAAAGCTAAGGGTGAAGCATCAGTCTGAGCACAGAGAGCACTGAGGCTCATACTGATTTCAGGGGGACTGGGATCCCCCTGCCCAGGAGTTCACAGGTACCTTTTCAGGCATTAATCAACCCCTCAGTGCAACAGCTGCTGGAAAATGGATGGCCTGGTAAGTGTTTAGTTACAGAGGCACAGAACAACATTGGCCTTAAAGAACTTCCACCCAGGAGATGAAGATAGCAGGCGATGCATTTTGCAGGCTGACACCAGTCCATGCTCAGGAGGAACAGCCTCTGCACCACCCATCTGCTGGCAAGCTGAAAACCCCATCCCCAGTTCCTGCCAGAGTGGAAAGCACTGAGTACCTGCAAAGGCTGGGACTGCCGGCACCTACCTCTTGTCCTGTGGCGATATCTATTGCTGTATAAACAGTTCCTGATGCCCTAGAAACAAAACAGCAGCCAACAAATGAAAAGCGTTTTAGTGCCTTTGAGTGAAAACAAGCCCAGAGAGGCTCTCTCTGCTGCCTGTAGTGTTTGCAAACCGCCTGCGTTCATTCACGGCAGCACGGCACAGCCACCTGCCAGCCCTCTGCCGTGCAGGGAATCCAAGATAAGCAGCTCATGTCCAACGTGAAAAGAAAGGGCTGGTGCAAACCTCAAACGTATACCCTACATTATTTTAGTTCAAAACTTATGGAGGGAGTTGTTTCTACGGATTTTCTTTCCCCCCAGAAAACCCTGGAAAATATGCTCCAGTTTTGCATTGTTGGTTTTGAGAATGACTCAGAATGGAAGAACCCAAGACAGCTTCTTTTTGTCAAGAGCCATTCAGCAGACATAGCTGCTAGTGTAGGGCTACCAAAACACGAGTGAGGGGTTTTGCCTGACATCCGCCTCTCTTTAAAGGCCATCCTTCCCCTGCAAGGCTGTGAAGGGCCACAAGGGCCGTGATCAGAGGAAATCCCTTTGGGTTTAAAAGCAACTGTGGGCTTATAAACCCTACTGGGGCTTCCTTCTGTGCTAAGCCACAGGCTTACATCGCCATCGTTTAGGAAGCCTGTGTTTGCACGGACAGTGGGCCATGGGAGAGCCAGGGCGGGGATTCTGAGGCGTGGGAACGTGCACCTGGCAAGAGCCCTGCGGACTGACACAAAATCCTTTTGCTAATTTTTGCATGATCACCCAATTTGTTTCTGTTTACCTGCAGACTGAAATATTTCTGAGAAATTTTACTTCAACAGGCATCAGAGATTGCATACCAGTGTTGTGAACAATGTTATCATTGGGCATGCTACATATTCTTTTAATATAAATGCAAATGCGTTTGCCTATGACTAGTTGTTGAGATTAATCCAATTTGTTTTCATAAAAAGCCAATACTATTTATTCAGATTTGCTAACACTGTGCTACGCCTCCTGAGTAAAGTCCTGTCAGGGTTTATTATAAAACAGCCATTTAAATGAGGACGCATTTTGCTATGCCTCAGGCCATTTGTGAAGAGTTTAGATAAAGGTGAGTAATTTAAGTAAAGCTGTGAATTAATTGCGAGGGCTCTGTGATTCAGCATTAGGGACTTTTACTTCTAAGCAGCTATAATTTCTGATCTGTATCTAACTTTCAAACTCTTCTGTAACATCTTTGTTTTAATGCAGTTAGGCAAGTACCAGGACCAACAATTAGATCTGTGTCACTATGATGCAGTGCAACACAAGTTTAAAAAAAAAAAAAAAAAACAAGAAAGAAAAAATAGAAGCCCTGAACCCATGCTGCTCATGGCTTCATACTGCTTTGTCTTTTTTTAACAAGAGCTAAGCACAGCTTGAGCAAATGCAGCCTCTTTGCCAAGCCCTAGTTAATGAAGTTTCCTCCAGTGTCAGCAGCAGTCCTAAACCAGAGACAAATTACAAGCCACAGACTCAGCTCTGAAGCTGGCCCATGCTTCAGCACAGGCCAGCTAACTCCCGTTCACTGCAAAGTGGCTGTGAAAGCACCACACTGTTTATTAACTTACCAACTGAACAGAGCCACAAGGTGCTACTGTCTAGTCGATTCGCTCCTCCTTACGTAAAAAGTTTCTACCTGCACTTTGCTGAGCAGCCACATCTCCTGCCTTCCACTCATTAGCTGCACTGAAAATAATCCTCATGTCTCCCCAGTGTTATACTGAGAGCCTAAGCACCTCCTTTACATGCTGCAGGATGAAATAATCTGAAGTGCATTATTGAGCACACTCACTGTTTTAGTAGTTGAGAAGAATTACTCTAATTTACATGATAAAAGCTACAGCAAGTCTTAAACAAATGGCTTTGCATGTAGTTGAAGTCCAAAAAACAGGTGTCAACAGTCTCACATTCAGCTGTTCACTGCAACAGCAATGCAGATCTGCCAGACATCCATATTTTTTTTTACTAGTATGTTTCTCCAGCTTTCTAAATGAACCTGCGCGTTACAGCTATGAGGTGCTTACAGCAACCCACCTGCTCCTCTGTGAAAGGGCACGCAATCTTCTGGCTGGAAGACATCTACTTAGGTACCCGTTTAGGGCAGGTATTAGCCACTTGTTTTCCACCAGTTGTTGCAGTACCTTTGTACAACCTCACTCCCAGCAGTGTCAAAACAGAAGAGTGAGGGTGATGGTCATTTTCTGACAGTGACAGCAAGAATCTGTTCACACACGTTTAACCTGAATCTCACGCTTTCAGCTGACACTTCTCTTTTGAGAGACTGGCATAGCTCTGAGTGTCCACTGACATGCAAGTGACAGTAAGAACCAAAGCTGCAGGTAGAAAGCAAGCTGGGATCTGAGAAAGGGGTGTCTGCAACGAATGGAGAAGAAACACCTCTGCACCAGTGTCTTATCAAGTAAGACATATCTACTATAAAGCCTGCTAGAGAAAGAGCATGAGTGCGTCTGTTTTTCTTCAGTATCTATCAGTTCTCGGTCAGCAACGTGCTACCCTGGGTTCAAACCTCACAGACAGTTAAGGCAGAAAACCATCTCCTGATGTCAGTGAACAGCTTTCTGCCATACACAAGCATCAGCACGACCCTGGTCTTACACAAATGGCATCAGCCCTCTCGGAATTACAACAGAGCCAAGGAAACTTGGCCTGAGCAGGCAGTCTGTCTATTTAAAATGCATGTCTGATACCTCGTTTTGATGTAATTTCTCTTGTTCTTGTCTCCTCACATAGGAATTATTTCAGATCACTCCTATTTAAAATAAGTGAAGTAGGGTTTCAAAAGGGAACAGCTTGGTAGATTATTTTCAGTAAATAAAACCTGCAGGATCACAGAGTGGTCTGCCAACAGGCAGGTGATGCATTTCTTCATTAAGTGCTTTGCACATCTACTCTGCCTTAATTACCGATTTATTCATTTATTTTGTTTTGCATGTGTTTAAGTTTCTAAACTCTATTTTTTTTTATTCCTGATCACTTAAATATTTTTAGCAAAATGTTTGAAAGAAATGCTATTGAGAGCTTTTATTTATATGACAACTACCATTTGGCAAGTTGCTCTTTGAGACAGATTTTTTTTTCTTCTTTCTTTAGTGTGGCTATATTATTTTGAGACACATAAAAATGATTTCTTCTAAGAAAATAAATGCTGCACACTGGAGGGACAGCAGATTGTCCAGGGTCTGTTCCTTGCTGCAGATAAGACATTGCCAGCAGCAAGGTGTCGTTAACGATTACTTCTGGCCACAGCTAAAATACTGATGAGAAGTGAGAGACAGGAGAATCTAAATGCAGCGTCTGAGTGTGTCTGGAGCTTTCCCAGACTCACACTTGGTATTTTACCAGCAAAAACACCTAACCCATGTTTTTGTATAGATAACTATGATTGGACTTACCCTTGGCCAATTTTTTCAAATCGGGTGTATTTCTTCTTAGGGTCTCCCACACTCACTATGCTCCCTGAAAGAAACAAAATTAAAGACGCTCACAAAATGGAGATACCGCCTTCTGAGAGACCAGACATGCTGCATGGGATTGTGAGTTGCACATAGTCAGGTGGATAATAATAATGATCAACAATACAGGCAGCTCTATAGCACAGCTGGACTCCATAAAGACTTTTTTTTTTTTTTTTAAAACAGTCCTTTGGAGATTACCCGTGTCTCTGAAACTTGACAGGGAACTGGCAACGTGTAAATATATTGATAGGATGCGGATATCAGAAACGAACAAATTTCCATGCAAGTGTTTGTCTGTTGTCTACAGACATTAATGAGAGCTGGAATAACAGAGCCTTGTTTTTTTTTTATTCATTCAGAATAAATACTCTGCATGACTCTACACAAGTTTTAATACTTTCAAAGATGAAATGCACCTTGGGTTCTAGAATCAGTTTTTATGAATAGATGCCATTTCAGAACAGGAAGACCATAGCAAAGTGTTTACAAGAAGGGATCTTCTCAATCTTTCAGTAGTTTGCTTAAATAATGTTTTCATCCTTTTAAAGGAGAACATCTCATGTTATAATAAATAATTATGGTTGTTTAAAAACTATGACCCTCACAACTGGTTACCTCACAATTATTTACAAAGGAGACTGTGATTGTGCCATTTTAAGAACTGCTTTTCTTGCCTTCACCCTGCCCTGGACCAGTAACAAGCATTTGACTCTCAGCAGGGAGATCCTCACAGTTAAGAACCACGATGCAAAACAACAGCAGCATTCCTCCGGAACCAGCATAGCTGGCAGCAAGGACAGCTGCGCAAGATGCTGGTGATTGCAGCAGCGTGGAAGAGGCGACGCACAAAGCAGGCCGGCCGGCGCGCTGCCACCTCCTGGCTGCAGCGGAGGGAAGGCAGCGCCAGCCCGTTTGGCCCAGGCATGGGACACCCAGGTCCCGAGCAATTTGGGAGCATGTGCCAGTGAAAGCCAGAATTAGAGCACGCGCAGCTTGATGGTTTCTTGCCCACTCAGAGATGTGGGCAGTCTGAATGGGAAGCAAAGAAAGCAGCAATCAGTATACTAAGTTTATATCGAGCGAAAGAGCCAAAATCTGCTAAATTCAAACTAATCCAAAGGAGTTATTCGTAAACAACGTTGTTTTTTTCTGGTCCAGCAGTTGCCTACATAAAACACAAACAATAGCATCTAAGCTGATGGTTAAATGGCAATCCAAATGACTCTGAAAAATTTAAGTATGAATGTACATCACTGAAATGCTTGGAGGAGATTAGCTCAGGAGGAAAGATTGCCCATATTTTGCACAATACTTTGACTGATCTGACAATATTCCTGCATCACCAATACAAATACGTACTTATTCGCCTCTGTGTCCAAAGCAAAATGAGGTGGCATGCCACTCACTGGACGTAGGGAAGAAGCAAACACCTCTCCCCCTCTCCAGGCCAGTTCTCCAGGGCAGAGGGCTTTAAAAGCTGGATGCCCAGCCAGGGATCCTGCCTGCCAGCACAGCAAGGAGACAGGGCATCGACACCATCTGCTACACTCTTTGCTTAAACAATTTTCCTGATCCTGGCAAGATCACTAAAAGGAGCTGCAGGAAAAGAGGCTTCCTTTGCACTGCAGCACTCCCTCCCCTCTCCCGGCACTCCAGGAATGCCAGCCAGTGCCCGCTGCTGATGGCACTGCAAGCACTCGCTGGATGAAGATGCTGACATAGTCCCAAATAGCCTGAAGTGATCCTGCCCTGCTGTCACTGCCTGCAAGAGATACTGCAATTGTCTTGCCTGGCGTCAAAGCCAAGGGCATAGCACTTAGATGACCCTGGTTAACTTCTGTATTTTCCTCTGATCGGAATGCCAAGCGCTGCCCAGCTCCATGCGAAGCAGAGGACACACCGTTTTCAGCTACACTTCAAAATTCATAGCTAAAATTGGACGCCCTGAAGACGGCTGTTGCTGAACTCCTGCAGTGGGATCCTGGAGCTGAACAAGGACAGCTTCCCAGGCAAAGTGGGAACTCGCTGAAACACGCAACCTGAGATGAAGCTTTTGTTCTGCTTCACTAGAATGGGTCTTTGCTGTAAAACAACTCTTCAGCCAAGAGGATTATAACCAGAGGACTCTGGAACTCCCTTTCTAATGGCCTGAAAGAAGGGACATAACCAAGAGAAAGCATTCCCTCTTGCTCGTCCAGGAGGAAGCTTGCACTGCTGAACTTGACCACCCCCCAGACCAGGATCCCCATGAATGTCTGCACTACCAAACTAAGCACTGCTGTAACCTTGTGCTGGGCTAGGTAACAGGAAAAATACTGTGTTGGTGGTGTCCAGCTTGGTGCTGTTCTCAGCTAGTAAATGAAAATGTATATCTACCGGGACAGACACCAGAATTCACAGACGTTCATGTTCGAAAGGAGTACAGAAAAAGAGAGACAGGAGAACAAATACTTTGAATAAATTTTTTCCCAATTTGCTACTGATGCAGATTTTATAGTCCTTCCTAATATCTTGAGGAGATGCTTTTGCAAGTTACTTGTTTATGTTTGGTATCCTGTAATAAAGCCACTGCTTTTCAAATATGATAGCACTGAAATCAACAAACGGGCTGGTGCGCAGCTCCAGCTCAGAGGAGCACTCCCTGTTCTGGACCAGAGATAAACATACCAGATATTTTCGTGTTTTTAAGCACTTTCCTTTATCAAGTCCTAAATTAAGTGGATAAGAAAGCCAAATTGAGCCACTTCTGTTTTATAATTACAGTGGAACATATTCATGATTTCATTAGAGTTTTGTTTGATCTTATCTCAGTATTACAGGCTGTACTTCCTAGTAAAATGTGTAATGAATGTCTCTCTAAAAAAAACCCACGTTATTTCAAGCAGAGGAGAGTTATAAAAGCAATTTAAGTTAAAAGAGGGTAAGGGACATCTTCATAAGAGTAGAATAAAACCAACTGCAGATAAAGTAGGCAAGGTGGAGAAGTCGTATGAGTTTGAAAACAAACAAACAAAAATCACCCGAACCCACGTGCTGAAATCTAATTAGCCCATGACTACAGCCAAAGAGCATCACCCCCATTTTTAGATGGCTTCACAAAAGTACAGAAAGGTTTTCATTGTCCACATCACAATTTGCCAAGGCAGATCTTCAGACCTTGCATTGGGTATCAAATTCTTAAGAAAGTAAAAACATGAAACCATGAAACATTTCAGAGGTGTAACCCTCAATAACTCAAGGGCTCAGACATAATCTAGGTTACACGAGCTTCAATAAACGATACACATATTTAATGTTCAAGTATGCACGGTACCTGCAGATCTCTTGGTAGATGCCTGCCTCAAACATTTAGCCTCAGATGAAGGTTATAGTTCCTCCCTTTATAACCTGACATACCTGCAGATAAACTTCCTGCTCTGGAATAAACACATTATTTTATTATCTCCTCAGCTAAAGCCAGGGAACTTATCCCATCAGTACGCCCTAATGGCACTGAGATGCAGTTCTATACAGCCCTCTCAACCTGCCAAGGGTGCAGAAAATGATTCAAGCAGCAAAGAAATGCTTCAGCTTCTGCAGTCACAGCCCCCATCGGTGTCAGGGACGTAATGACAAACGTTGGTTCAGCACAAGAACGAGCCACTGACAAACCCCTGTGAGGAAGCCATGTACAGACTGTGCTCTTTCCAAGTGGTTACCTCCATTAAAGGCACAATATTATTGGCTTTGAGATCAAACACAAGGAGGCATAGATCAATTCACTTATTGTCCTAACAGTTAACTGGAGACAGAGTGAACTGGGGTACCTTATCAACTCAAGGGTTTGTTATCTGATAACAGCACTGAAAGCTAGAACATGCAAGAAGCTGATCATTGTGCTGTAAAACCACAAAGGGCTTAATGTGCTTGCCTAGCATACAATCCATGCAGGGCTTTGGGGCCAACAGTCATGATTCTGATGGCATTAACTGGTTGGGAATCAGGTATGTCAAGGTGTCATGTATCTGAGGAATATGCAGTGAATGTGCTGGAGGCTAGCTCCTGAGAAACGCTTGCAGCGCAGTTTTATCTGATCAGGTCACATAGCTGTATCTCATTGATGCCTCTTTATAAGTATAAAGCTAAGAAATAAAATAAGGATTGCTATGAAAGTTTTATTTACTTATTTCTTTTGAGGCACACTGAAAACCTGTTCTCTATCCATGGTCTCAACTCATATTCTTTCAAAGGAGTCCTCTGTTAAAACGGAGAATTCTTATAAAAACAAGCTCTGCTATATTAGTGGTAGCAGTAAAAACACTAGAATATCCTGTTGGAGGTGACCCCCGTCATGCTGAAGGAATAGGCTTAGTTCTGTAGCTGTCTCCAGGTTAAAAGAGAAAGATTTCTGTATTTTCGCTCCAATGACTGGTGAGAAGTCAGGAATCTATAAAGAGAATTTAGGAAGCCAACCATTCAGCTAAATTTTGGCATCAGCACAGTGGAGTTCATGAGGTCATTCACTAGGCCACAGACTTCTGCTCAAGCAGAAATAATCTCTTTTTTGCCTTTAGCACAGGCAGAAACTCAGGCAAATCCAACCCAGTCACAGCTGCCCTCAGAGGCAGAAGGAATATCCAGTGTGCTCCTTCACTTCCTTTAAGCACAGTAACAGTTTGTGTGGAGTTGTAATTGACCCTTTGTCACTAAAATAAGGTTGATCGTTTGGTACATAAAATCTTGAGACACGCACACGATACACTGCTTTATCAGACAAGAACTACAGAATACGTACTCAGCTTCTCTAGGATCTCCTCGTCTGTCATCTTGGACTTTTTTCGCTGCCGGTCTGTGTTTCTGTACAAAGTATTTGTGTTCGAGTTTTCAGGCTGGGGAGTTGTGGCTTCTTTAGCTGGTGCTGGTGCAGCGACGGGTTCAATTACAGAGCGAGTGTAGATCTGTGACAGTAAATTACTGTGTGTCAAAAAGGTGGATCACAGAGGTGCCCCTGAGACCGTGACACAAACACTTAGGAAGATGCTGTCTGCCACACCCAGGACTCTTAAAATGTTCCTTTTCACTTTCCACTTCTCAAATAAGGATAAACGAAGGCTAGTTTTATACAAGTTCACGGCCAGTTTCATTTTCTATTTTATTTTCTGAAAGATGACTGAAACAATGAATTTACTGTGCTGCCAGAACAGAGAAACAGCTACATCCATGGCCTTGTTCCTTGTTGCTCATCTGTTTAGATGGGTAACAAAATGACTCGCAGTTGGAACTTTGCTAACAGTTCCAAAGATGGCATCAATATAGTGCTGAAGGCAACAGTTTTGCAACAGAAATAATGAGCATTAGGACACTGGTTTTACCAGTTAAGATAGGTATCTGAATAGAAGCAGCGAGCATTTCCCTTTTCTGGTCATAACAGCTGACCTGACTTCCCGTCAGTGTTTCAAGCGTTAAGGAGCGGCCACTAGGACCTGCATTACAGTCTTTCAGACTTCCACTTTCTCTTCACATTGCACAGCTGCATAGGATTCCCACCAAACTTCAGCCACATACAAGTTATTAGTGTAGTCTAAGTTACTCATTTAGCTCTTCATATAGTGAAGAGGGACGGGTACCTCCAGGGACAGTTTCTCCTAAACGTCCGATGCAGGCGTGCAATGGATCTGGTGACTGCTTCCTCCACTTGATGACACAGCAAGTCCACAGATACTTTGGACAAAGTTGTTCACTTTTATACTAGCAGCATTAAAAAGAAACAATGCTACCTCTTAGCTGATACTAAGATAAAATTCCTCGTTCCAATCAGCATCACAGGAAACTCTTAACTAAATAAGTAATTAAGTTCCATCAGATTTTCCTGGTGTCAGTAGCTTGGGTGAAGCAATACCCCATGACAGGGCTCCAGCCCTCAGACCCTTCACCAACATGCCCCAACTGCTGCCTGATCAGAAACATTTATTACACCACAAGCAGTGCTGACTAAAGCTGGGACCTACTGATTTTGTATGTTCAGGCCGTGGTGCAATAACAGGAGGAGGTTCATTGTCATCTTCCTCTTCCTCGTCTTCTTCATCCTCTTCTTCAGAAACAGAAGGTGCTAATGGGGGTTCTGATGCTGTTTTTGTGCTCTGTGGACAGACAGCAGCATGACTGACAATCACCGTGTTGGCACTTGGAAGGTTTGATAATTACATACAACTCTGCTTAGCCATCAGAAACCAATCTATACATGCCTATAGTGAACCCTAGACACCTCACTTACACACCCTACAATTTAAAGGTTACAAATTACAATGTTTTTTTAATTCATCTTGGTGTTTTTCATTTTTGCCTTTTAGTTTTTACAATAAACTATTACATATGCTATTAAACTGTGATGTGTACCTTACTGGAGTAATAAATTAAACAAAAACAACTGAGTAATTCCCATGTTTTGTCAAAGTCTGATTTCACGTAAGTAATGCTTGAATCTATCACTAGAAATCACATCTAGTTGCTAGTTCATTGCTTTGGTATTGTGTTTGAAGAAATGGTACCAGTTAATTCAGTTAACAGGTGTCTGCTGGCTAGGTTAATTAGCACACTTCAAAGTGCAAAGTCTCCTGCATTGTCTTGCAGGGAATTTTGCTTTGTAGAGAAAGGCTGTTTGGTTCTTTATTTTTTTACCCCTGGGGCAGTCAGATTACGTTTCCACGGTGCTGAATTTCCCTGTTCAGCTCCTTTTTCACTACCGTCTTTCTCTTTATCTCATCATAAAGCGACACATTGATCTCTCCACTATTTCTCCCTTATTGCGACAGTGACCCAGAGTGAATGCAGCCTCTCAGCGACACGGTGCATCCTGCTGACCTCTTGGTGGCTGCCAGGCAGACGTCCCAACTGCTTGCCCAGGCTCCCATTACAGCAGTGGAGAAAAAAGCTACTGCCAGGGCGCAGTCGACCTTCAGGCACAAGTACAAACTTGGGGCAGGCGAGGGAAGTCTGGCTGATCAGTTTAGACACAGATACATGTCTACATGTAAACAACAGCTTAGAGTGCAGATATTTAAAGTTAAGTGAGTTGAAACCCACTTATCTTTAAAACGGTATCTATTTAGCATAGTGCAAATAGCAGTAACAGAAAGCACACAGGAAACAGGGGGAACTAATTCATCTTTGTACACCGGTGCTGTACTGCACGGCTGCATTTGGTCACCTGGATGTGAACACACTGGCATATATGCCAGGAATACACACATGAGAATCCTGTTTTCTGTGAGATGCAGTTCCATCACCCAGCTTTCTAAGGTAAATGGCTATTGATAGGCTATTAATATGGCCAAAAGTAGGGGGAATGATACAGGAGATATCCTCAACGCTTGTTTAAGGGGCAATGCTATCAAGGGTGACCTAATGGGAAGGTGTGTGTTACTCTGTCATGTATTAAATCAGTGTATAGCTTTCTATATACATCACTAGCATTTTGCTTACATGGGGAGAGAAGATATAAGGCAAAAATAACGAAGGGAAGAATCATATTTCTGCTCTCTTAAATTCTTATAACCTTTTTTTTTTTTCCACTGGGCTCCACGTTTAGTCTAACAGCACTGAATTGTGTAGCTAGAACAAAGTCATATTATTTAATGCTAGACTCCCATTAAGGAGTGAAATGAAATTAAAAAAAAACTCCAATGACTGCTCACTCCTGTCAGAGTTGTTTTCTCTATAACAATCAATCAGCATACTACGAGCAGGTAACTTTCAAAAGCTGACATCTTGACGTCTCACTGCTGGCTATGATGTTTACCAGAACCAAATAGCACAACATCTGCCAGTGTGTCCATACCCACTGGAAAAGCTGTCTGGAAGGCTTTACTATGCTCCTGTGAAACCCAAACTTCCTTTTCAAAGTTTCATGTTTTATGAAAGATAATGAAAGTGGTATCAAATGAAAATTTATTGAAAAAGAAGTGTGAATATTCTAAGATAATTTTCATTTCATTATACACAGTCTCTGCTGTGTAATCACAAACCAAAAAATATGTTGCTTAACACTTGAAAATAAAGGCCAAATCCCCACTCAATCATTTGCTATTTAATGTACAAACATTAACACTAATAAATCTGGTCAATATTAATGTGAATGTCATGAGAACATCTTTGGGATTGCTACAGCAATCCAGTAGTAATTAGAGTGAATCATTACTTAAAACTTTCTTTCTATGGTTCCAGTGAGTTACATATCAATTATAGCCTTATTTATATTCAGCTACATATCCAGCTGTACTAAGGATAAATCATAAAATTTAATAGAAATGGTTTCCAAGTTGTTAAAACTACATGAAAATGGCCTAATTAGACAGTACTGAATATTGTTGTGAATTATATATTCCACCACGGCTAACAACAGCACGCGATCTTCTGTCTGCAAAACCAGACTGTATTACGTCTGTAGAGAAGTTCTTACTGGGAACTAGAAAATAGCCAGTAATACTTCTGGCGCTGCTGCAAATGCACCAACATGTACTTCCTTTCAGCCTATAAGGCTGGCACTCTATCATGAAAGTCAAAGCTCACCGTTTGCTCCACAATCACATGCTTTGAAAGCACAAGGTTACTTCCACACTCACCGAAGGATGGGCTTCTATGTATCCATGGGCGCTTTTATCTGCAATGTGCAAGGGAAAATTAACACCGTTACAAAAGAGCATCCGTTGTGGGGAATCCCACAGAACAAGTACATCCAAATTAAAATCATTTTTCTTCCACAACGTCCCTCCAGTAAAAAGAGTTATTTACACTGACAGCAAGAAGCAGGACAACATGCTAGGGTATTGTTTTTCTACAAATACAAATTCTTCTTCAACATACAGTGCTTCCATTGCCCAAAAGAGCTAAAGCAGTTATTGTTTTTTGTTTGTTTTTAAAATAAATCGCATGCATTGATTCTCTCTAGCTTCTGCACACGCATCCCCATAAAAGCTTTAGAATCCCCCTTAGCTAGGTGGGTTCTGTTCTGACACAGCCCAGTAACAGCTAATTAAGATGCTAGATCCTTCTTTTAGTGCTGGACAGGAATACATCCATCCTTCTAACTTTTGGTAGTACTGAACTCAGGAGCATTCACTAACTGTTTAGAAGTTTGCATTCTATCATAGAAGTACTTGCTGTTTTAGCAGACATTAAACGATGCTTTCCCTTAAAAAAGAAGACAAATGTTAACACTTTCTGGAAATAACTGCACGGTTTTTAGAAGGTCCTCTGAGAAGCTGCCCCTGCCTGCATTTTGGCAGTTGTATTGGTTGGACCAGCGAACTGAGGAAATTAGACTCCAGCACTACGGACTATGACATGTAGGAACTGAACCACTGCAGGCTAAGTTACAAATGCTTTCCACACCCTGTTGGACACAGGCACCCCCCTCATCAGCTGAAGCTGTTGACACAAGCTTTACCAAAACAAATGCATCTTACTGGTATTTCTGTTTTAAATGCATCTCAGTTGTTAAGAAATAGCAGAAGAACACATCAATACAAAAGTCAGATGTGCTGCATCTCAAACACCTATGCTTTCTTGCTAGATCTGTCACGAGCCAGAGCTTGATTAGTGAAATGAGAAAAAAACATGGGCCAAAGGAAAAAAAAAAAAAAAAGCCAAACTACAGTGCAGACTTGTTTTGTCATTTTTGCAACTCTAGACTACAATTTTGCAGACTGTACACAACCATGGGAAAAATGACACCTCCAACACGTTTGCAGGCTTTGGCATGGTAATGCCTAAATCATGAGGATCCTCCTGGAATGCCACAGAGATGGCTCTGGACATTACTGCTTTGGAACTTCTCTACGGCTCATACAGAAAATCCTCGAAAATTCTTCTCTTCATAAAATACCACAAAAATTCCTCATAGTCCATAATCTATTGCTCCTAGGATCCAACAGTAATTCATAAGATTAACTAAATGGGTTAATGCCCTGTACCCCTGAACACTGCCAAGTAACAAGAATACTAAGACATAGAAGTAAACATGACCTCTGGCTGCTGATGCTTCTGAATAAAAATGACAGTGACTGTCTGGCATCTTATTTAGTTCCGAAAACAAGACGAAGAGAAGTTAGAGTTTCAATGACATTTGTGGACAAAAGGGGAAATTAACTCATTTCAGCAGTATCCCACTAAGAGTAATTTTCTAAGGTTGCTTCTTGACCACTGAGCATTCTTGAGTTTCAGTTTGACTCACTTAGGGGCCTGACATCCCTTTTTTTTTTTTTGCAGTGAGATGGTAACTTACCTCCTGACGTAAAGCTCATATATTTCTGGTTGTTAACTGTTTCTTTGGAATCATAAAATTTGAGAACATCTAGAACTGCTTGTGGGTTCTTCTTCTGCTCTAGTTTTGTTATGTTGGAGGTCTGTAGTAGCCTGGCCCACTGCTCTGGAATGCCCTGTAGATGCCAAGTGGAAAGAATGTTAATTTAGAGTATTTAACAGCTGCAGCTGTACAGATCTTTACCAAGATCCCATGCTACCTGTAAGATTACTTTCAGAAATTTTGATTGATACCTTACATTAAAATTAGAAGCTTAAACAGTAGATGCAATCATTCTTTTCTCTAGCAAACTACAGAGATAAAACCAGGGTCCAACTTTAAAAAGAAAAGAAAGTTATGATTGTGACAGGAAAAAAAGTGCATGAAACTCATCTTTAAATCAATTCTGCTCTTCCATGGAATAATGATTTAAGGCTTAGCTCGTTTTCCTGGTGATTCAGTGCAGACATGACAAGACTATTCTATATTTGTGGACAACACAGTGTATTTTAGGAGCTTTACACTGGATCTTTAATGCTTAATAATGCAAAAACATTGCTGAAATGATCACTGCTGTCTGATTGAAAGGTAAACCCCACCCTCATAGGACAATTTTCAGCATTACCAGGGAACACGGAGGGGTTAAGCATCTGCATTTAAATTCTTAAGATTGTAACACTGAGTTGTACCACAGCTACTGCTGCTAAGGGTGTCTCTTTTCTGAGCTCCTGCAGCTCTGTAAGTTCTCGACTGTAAAACTGCAGAAATTCAGGACTCAGAAAACAGGCTGAAAGTGCCAATGCCTTGTATGAGTTCTCAAACATCTAACGAGGAAGGGTGGCATTTGAGAAATGATCCAATCATTGAAAGCCACAACTCTGCATTGGAATTGTATTAACAAACATTGCTTTAAATATCCAGTATAATTTCCTAAATTTGAGAGCCTATAATTTTCCCCATTTACTGCACAGCCAACATCTACCAGCGAATTTGTAGGGCTTACTGAATGAAAACTACACCTGAAGTGCATTTACGCTTACCCTTGGTGCCACCCCAACCTAGATACACATTAACATGGCTTCTTCCTAAGAAGTTCTCTGCAAAACAATGTGTGACATGGGCCTCCAGAGTTTGGGATTATGAAAAAAAAGTGGGATAAGCCAAGCAACAAATCTACTGCACACACATCAACCTGCTGCTGCAGTGCTATGACATCTCAAAGAAGCACTTTGATGCAAGCTTCTTTTGGGCCTGTGACGCACCTCTGGGAGCTTCCCTGTGCACATCTGTGAGCCATAGAGATCTGGCTGTAATGGACGTAAATAAAGAAAGAAAAGAAAGTTAAAACAGAATGTGGGACAACTTAGAAGGTGGTAGGAGGTGAAACCAATGGGCCAAAATGGGGGAAGTCCCATCTAAAATGGGAGCTCTGAAGTAGGTACCAAATAGGTGGCAGACAGGCTACAGGAAGGCAGGCTTAGGAAAACAGAAAACTCACGACCGTTCCAAAGTTTGGAAGCATCATTCCCCCTCCTCGCGTTTTTTAAGCCAGTTTTTCTCTCCCTTCTAAAAATGCATTACTGAGGATTAACGGCAAGTGACTAGAAAAATTACTCATGGTTTCTTTTTCTATTTTTTAATTAAAAAATAAAGATATATGAGAGAAATATCTGGGCTTTTACTGTTTGTCTAGTTTTTAAAGCCAGGTCAGCAATTTTGAATGGCTCTACATGAGATTTTCCAATGGTTCCCCAGCCCCACGATCACAATTGGCCACTGCATGAGTCAACAAAGTGCAATGGAGAAAGCAGCAGGTCAAACTCAGCTTTCACACTGGGAGGTTGTGTGTGGTCATAATCCAAATAATCTACATGTGCCAGACTGAAAATTGGGGCAATTCAGAAGGCTTTACTGAATTAATAACGTGCGACTTCTTTGGAGCTTTAGCCACATCTTTCTCCCACTTGCAAATCCTGTAATCTTGAAGCTTTAAAAGTTTGGTTGGTGACCGTGTCTTATTCTAGACTGGGGATCAGGAAACTGTTCCAAAAACGCATGCCTCACAAGATGCACTCAATGCCCTGCAAACCACACTTCTTCCTCCATTCAGGAAATGCAACTGTTTCTTCAAAATCAATCAATATAAAGCCCTGGAAGCATGCTCCCACCCAACAGTTTCGAGCCAATTTTATTTTGGGCTTTAAATCCTAATTCTTAGCAAATGGGGTTGCTCCAAGCATAGTGAAATGGAGATATAAAACAGGTTCATGAGCAACAACGCAGTCTGGTACTCAAGGCTGAAAGCCAAAACTCAGGAGCCCATGCAGGTGTCCCCAGCTTTGCTTTGCGATGCAACTAAGGGCAATCAGGTGATGCAGCCAGGGGGTGACTGTTAGGTGTTAAAACATAGCTAGATGCATTGCACATAACCAGTGGAGCAAACACTAATGGCATGACAACCGGAATAATTTGAAACTTAACAACAAACAAAAACATACCAAGAAACTGTATTTGCACATGTATTGCACATTCCCATGGCACTTCCAAACTTTTGAAAGAGACAGACAGTGTTGTCACTAGACAGTGGGAATATTTGTATGTGGTGTGGCTACTGGCAGCCCCTGCAGCAGGACTGCCCGGCTGATACACCAGTCGGACCCAGGCTGGGACAAATCAAACATGTCAGACGTGACGTGAAATGCAATGCTTGCATCTGGAGACCCACTGGGGGCTGACAGGTAGTTCTTAACAGCGCGATTCCCTTGCTGACTGACTGTTTGCTCCACTAAGGACGGCACAGTTAAGCCTTGTGCTGGCAAGCAGCATGGGAGGAGTCACCTTTCTCTTTGGTTTGTTTTAAATCGCTTGGAGCCTTCACAACGTGCAGCAGTGCATTTGCACAATTTAGGAACAAGAATTGCTGTAGAAACATTGTGAGAAGCAGCAGCCGTCTCATGTCCGCTATTTTCATAGCGGAAAAAAAGTAGTGCTACAGCAGTAACAGTGAATATATTTAGCCAGGTTTTGTCCTGTGAAGGGCTCGGACCCGTGCTGGTGGCATCTCACGTGAAAATCAACAAATTCCAAAGCTACAGATTGTTTTGATGCAGTGGATAATAGCAATAATATTCACACTGATGCAAACCATCATCTCTGAAGTAGATAGAGAACTTAGAACTCAAGTGCATTAACCTCTGCTTCCCTCCTGTTTGCTGCAGCTGGCAGGGATGCACAACTACCTGGGATCCTCGCCACCAGCCAGCCAGCCTAGGAGAGAACAGGCAGTGAGTGACCCATCGTGTCTGCGTAGAGCCAGAAGGAAAAAGTCTGAAGCGCAGGGCAGACATACAGGCAGCAGGTCGAAAGGAAGAGTAAATAGAGAAAACAAAGCATAGCTCAACATTCAGTGGGGAGAAGAGTGAAATGAGGAAGGAAGGAAGAAGTGAGGAACTCCAACACAAAAACGGAGAAAACAAAAGCAGAACATATAACACAGTAACAAGATAGAGAATGGTGCTGAAGAGAAACCCGAGCAATAAAGTGGCTACAGAGAGAGGCAGAGAGGAAAAAGAAAAAAAACAGGGTAGCAGGGAAAACACTATTTTAAAATTTTATGCTAAGTGTCTGAACGCAAATGACCACATCTGGGTATTTTACATGAGTATCAAGCACTAGGGTTCAGCACAAAAATAAATTTTGAAAGATTTTATCAATATCCTTTTTTTTAACTAAAGCTAATTAACTAGCGTACATATTTTAAATGTAGCCGTGTTTCCTAATTACTAAGAATTTTTCAGTTTCACTACTTCTTTGAAGACACGCTATCATTATGTGTGTCCTTTTCCTTCTACTGTTGCTAGTACTATTACTGCTGCTCAAGTGTACAGAAAGTTTCCAGCCTCCTGAAATGTTTTTGAGAAGCAAAAATAGCAACAAAAGTAAAAGAGCGATGAAGAACCCACATTTAGGGCTCAAATTCCAGAAACCAACCAGACTTTGTCCAAGCAAGTGATTTGTCCCATCCTGTTTGGTGTATGCAGCACAAGCTACAGTCTGACGCGTGGTGAGAACACAGGCTGACCGCTGAGCTCACAGGGTACCACTGATGGTACGGAGGGTTGCTAACGTTTCCTCTCACCTCCGCAGTTCAACCAAATGTAAGCTTACTGCCATCTCAGCTTTGCTGAGTAATGGTTTCAGCACCTAGCCAGCAGTCTGAGAGAAAATGCTTTGAAGTCCCCTGCAGACTTCAAGGAGCTTCTATCAGACTCATTTTTCCCAGTGCTTTATATACTTTGTGATATAAGTAAAAAAAGCCAACTGCTACTTTATTAACGCACAGAGGCTAGATATTCATCTGATCACCTAGCCTAACGGGCACAGTTTGAAGATTACCGAATTAAAATGAAGGACTTCAACAGTGTTCCTATTTTCTGAGCATCTCCAAGAGCTGTCTGCAGAGCAGCTGGACTTTGCACTTTGGGGCCGATTGTCTACAGCAAGACAGACGCTATGCGCGTGAGCGGGGTTTCTCACTGCTTTCCCAAAGACTGAATAACCAGCCTGTGGGACTGGTAAAAGCACACACCTACATTTTTCTTAAGTTTTCATTTTCCACAGACGCTCTGCTGATAATCCTTGGAGAAAAAAAAGCAGCCCCAATCAGATGTAAAACACTCCAAACCCTAAGCCCAAAAAATAAAGGTCGCTTTCTTCACAGCCTGGCTGTTGTCATCTGAAGTTGCTGGCAACAGGCAGCTATTTTACCATCAAGAAAGCAGAAGTTTTAGTAAACATGCAACATAGCAGTTACTTACTGTGAATTCTCCAGTGACGGCATCAAACCCCACGTGAATCGTGTGTTCAAAGTCTGAAGGAAGAGAGATCTCTGGACGTTCTTTCTCTTTCTTCTTATTGGCTAGGGGCAAAATGTTGATATGCACTTATTTTCTGCACAGCTTTTCATTCAAAAATTATCACAATCATGCGCGCTCAAAATAAGGTTTTAAAACTGGGTAAAAGTTCAAAGGTTACTTGACAATTAATACAGCACCAGCCTAAACGTCAGCCCCTGCTTTGAGAAGGTCTAGAAGGTGATACTTGATTTTGGTTTTCTTCCAATTGGTGTCACAGCTGCCAAAGCAAGGGAATTTAAGTTCATGAAGTAGTCTCCCGATGCCACCTCTACCCAGCGTGACTTCTACTGTCAGTTCTTTTCTCCATCAAGTTTTCACATCTAGTCACTAAATTCCTGTTTGACTTTGCTCTCTGGGCTCCTGCAGAAGTATCCAGGACGTGCACGTGTGAGCCTGTCTGCATGCGTGTCTTCTCCACCATGCCCTGAACCTGTCAAAGTCAGCTAACTCAGAGAGGAGAGGTTTTAAAGATAACCAGGTTCCTAAAAGTCCTGTGAAAACAGGCAGGACATTTGGCAAACTCCCAAACACACAGATGAAGGTAGCGTAAACCTGCGTTCAGACACCCATTCTGCTGACAAGTCCTTGAATTACTTGGCTTCCCTGGAGCACGCTCCAGGAGCAACCACCACGTGGTTGAACAATCCCCTGCAGAGCATCTGTTGGATCCTCTAGTGCCAGGGGCGTATCCGTACCAGCTGAGGGGGAAGCTGCTGTTCTACCAAACACATTTGTCATCTCAGTGACAAAATTGCACCCTAATGATGGGAACGGAGCAAATATTACAGTGTCCACTTGTAGGATGGGAAAGTTAGAAATGCAAACTCAGGAAATAAGACAAATGAAAACTCTCATGACACATGCAAAAAAAAAATAATTGAAAAATGACATCATCTTATGTCTTTAAATTGAGCACCCTGCACCTCAGCGTCCTGCCTTTCCTCTGCCATCCTTCCTACTCGTCTAATGCATCCCTGTTATTGGGATCCTCACTGTGGTCCTGAGCAGCTTGTTCTGTAGGTCCAATGTGATACAACTTCACGCTAACAACTGAGCAACCCAGAGCTATACAGGATGTTTATACTGTGCTTATCTCCATGGGACCCTTTATCAGGATCTCCAAATGCCACTGCATTACTGTTTATTAATGATAACAGGAAAATGACGACGTGTGCCACAGTCACACATCAGCAGGAGGGAAAGGAGCAATTGCTCGGTTCCTGTCTTTACCTTCGATATTCCCTCCCTGCAGTGCCAGTGCCAGCCCTGCTCTGCACATTAAAAAGAGCTGGAGGAAGACAGTGCTGCTAGCTCAATCACAGGCTTCCTCTTCTACACCGCTATCAGCCAGGACACAGCTTTGCAAAATACATCTTCTGTCACATCAGCCTTCGCTGCTCACAGACTCGTAATTAGCCCATGTTTTAGTATTACATTTGCCCACTTTGTGAGTTGCCCTGGGTGCCTCGCCCACGGGCTGAGCTCCCAGTGCCCCAGCACCCCTCCCGTCCTGAGTCTGCCTGTGCTCACAGACAGCACGGCTCCACACAGCAAACCACTGCAAGTTGTGTTTCATCTTATAAAGGAAAGCTTCTCCTGCCTCATTTTTCTTCTACCTTGCAACCTCGTTTAGCTGGAAGATGGTCTGCTCCTCCTAATTAAAATCCAGAGTACGTAGGACGTTTCTAATTCTTTCCCTGCACTGTTGCATTCATCCTCATTAAATAATTAACTGCCACCTTTCAGCTGTACTGCAACCCCCTACACAACATTCACTGATGAGTTATTTTCATATGGCATTCAATAAAGATAGCAGCAATATATCACATACGAATGCAAAGGCTTTTTGCCTTCTTTTATCTCTAAGGTGGCATTGCTTGCATTTTCAGGATAAACGTCACCAGTTAGATGTCATCTTTGTTCAGCACACCTAACTTTTTGCTGTAGGTAACGCTGGCTTCTCCTTGCCTCATCCTTTGCAAGCAAGTGCAGTGAAAACTAGATTTAAAGGGTCAACAAATTCAGTTTAAAGCAACAGTCAAATCTGTATGTGAAACAAGGTATTAGACAAAACGTTCCATCAACAGCAGCACTCTTGCCTTCCAGGCCCCTCCTGCGGGGACGAGCATCCCAGCTCGCTCCTCACCATTTGGCTCCTGTTTCACCCGGCTCTGCCTACCAGGTGCTCAGAGAACGCCTATGCTCCAATGCAGATGTGGTGTAAACCATAAACAGAATTAAAGATCTCTTTGCAGCAACCCCCCCCCCCCCCCAACTTCATCAGCCTTATCCTCTTCTTTCTCCTCCATTAATCTGAGATGCTTGGGGCTTCGTTTCTTCCCTCCATTCTTTTCTGGATAGGAGACATCCAGATGACTTCAGGTCACACTCTGCTTCCATCCAGCACCTTCCCTGGGAGCGACGTTACTCACCCAGTGATCTTTACACAGATGTACCTCTGGAGGTGAGAAGAGGATCTGAGCCATTGTGGGCCTGCCCCCCTCTTACTGCCTTAGGTTCAGCGCTCTGCAGGGCCTCACTTCATACACTGTATTAATTTATTGCAGAGCAATTGCAGAGGGGGTAGAAGAACAAGGCTGGATGCAAACAGCTGGAAGAGCACAAGCCATTTCTTTCTGTTCTCAGCTCTCCAGAGGCAACAGCACTTTTCTGAAAGGAAATGCTGTGGTCCCAGCACCATCGCTCCCTCCGAAGAAAACAGCCCACATCACAGCTTCAGCATGGGATATGGGGAACGGGTTCATTTCCTTGCTCCACACACAGACTGCCCAGGTGACACCAGGAAGGTATTTCAGTATTCCTGCCCCAGGATATGGGGTACTTCCCCAGCAATGGGGCGATAGGAGCTGTGCCAGGGATGGGAGGAGATCAGGTGCGACTTCCGTGGCTTGCTTTGACCGTAGAAGCACGGACGGGCCCTGCGCGGTCAGCAGTGGCTTACCAAAGCAAGGATTTATAATCAGAAGTGCTCAAACCTTAACTGAAAACCAAGGCATTACACTCCGTTAGCACAGCGCTGCCGAACAGTGCGGGTCCCTGAGTGCAGCAGTGCCAGCACAAACCCCTGCCTGTGAGGGAGCACAGCACCACCTGCATCCTCCCTGCTGTCTGGGGAGCAAACGCAAGGCAACACAGCTCCTGCAGGTTTGGGCACAAACACCCTGCCACCGTGTTTTCACGTTCTGTGTGCTAGCACCAGCAGCGGAGTATTGCTATAAATCTGCAAGGCTGCAAAGCGTTGCACCCAGTGCGAGCAGCCACATTCATCATCTTCCATGTTTATAAGCAGAACCCTCAAAAATGTGTCTCTGAGTCTGCGAAGCATGCGTTTGCCAGCTGATGCCCTGACCCACAAGCCAACCATGAGATGAAACCACCTCAAGGGGCTCAGCCAGCCAAGTTAAATTTCCTCCATTTATTATTTCACCCAACAAAATTAAGCTGTAACTCTTAGCTTACTTTCCCTCCCAGCCACATATAAAACCATGACACTTGCATGCTTCCTAAGACTGCTCTGTCTGATAGTTATGTCTGTTTTTAATGTCACTGCCCATTTCCAGGAGGGGATGTTTCTGGATCTCCCTGTTTCTACACGCATTTCGCACAGCTCCTCCTGCTTTAGAGCCATGCTCTCGGAGAGGCACGAACCACCCTGCCAGCGGCCAGGGGAAGAAGTGACACGAGCCATTCTGGGAATCAAACAAGCAAGGACGGATTTTAATTCCAGCCTTTAAAAAGCATCAACTGAAAATTAATCTTATTTGGGGAAGTGCTCTGCAGGGTGAACCTGACAGATCTGCCTGAGGAGTGGTCCAGCAGGTCACCGATGGCCGAGGTCTGCGAGGACACCTGGATTTCACCTAGCCCCACAGCCTGCTCAGAGCTGGCCACCTGGAGCAGCTGCCCAGGACTGCGGCCAGCTGAATACCCCCGAGGACGAAGATTTCACCACCTCTCTGGGCAACTTGTTTCAGTGTTCAACCATAACCACATGTTAAAAAAAATGAAAATTGTTATGCGTAAATTGTAAATTTCAACCTAAAATCTCCTGTATTTCAATTTGTTCACACTGCCTCCTGTACCGCAATGGGCACAAATGACGAGGTCCCTGTGTCTTTTTCCTCAGAAGCGCTTTCCAGCTGGATGACCCCGGTGCATGCTGGTTCTCGAGGCTGTTCCTCCCCAAGTGCAGCCCTCCGCATCTCCCTTTCTTGAATTTCACAAGGTTCCTGTCCGTCCATTTCTCCAGGCTGTTGAGGTTTCTCCGCCACACCATCTGCTGCATCAATCACTCCTCCCAGTTTTCTATCACCTGCACACCTGCTGAGAAAGCTGCAGTCTGTCCTATCACCCCGCTCATCACTGAAGATGTTAGACACTGCTGGTCCCCGTGTTCAGCTCCTGGGCTGCTCTGCTGATGACTGGCCTCCAGCCGGATCTCACGGCACTGATCCTAACGCTTTGTGACCAGCATTTCAACCAGTTTTCAGTTCACCTCACTGTCCACTCATCTACACTGTGCTTCAGCAGTTTTTCTGAGGATGTACAAAGGGAGGCTGTGTTAACACCTCACTAGAGAAAATACCCTCTGCTCTCCCTTCACCACCAAGCCTGTCATCTCAAGGTAGAAGGCTGTCAGGATGGTTAATCATGACTTCCCCTTCATAAATCCACGCTGACTACTTCTGGTCACGTTCTTGTCCTTTATTGGTTTGGAAATGGGTTCCGGGATGATTTGCTCCACTAACTCCCCAGGCACCAAGGTGAGGCTGACTGGCACGCGCTTCCCTGGATCCTCCTTCTCGCGGACAGAAGGGCCAGTCACCTTTTTTCCAGTTGTCAGGCAACTCATCCAACCACTGTGACATTTCAAAAATAATCGAGTGCCTTGCAATGCCATCAGCCAGCTCCCTCAGCACTCAGGGGTGCAGCCCATCAGGTCCCGTGACATTAAAAAAGAGGATTAAGTTTCCTTGATTCTGCAAATACATTAACTCAAGACTTACCCCACTCTGCCAATGCATTTTAAAGAATGCAACTGAAATGCTATTTAAAAGATTCTCTCTGCGACCACACGCAGCAGGTTTTAAAACAAGCCATTCTGCATCCACTCTCACTGCAGAAGCAACAAGCATGAAAAGCCTTGCTCCTGTTCATGGAATGCAAGTGTATTAAAAAAAAAAGCATCAGGCATATTGCCTTCTCACTTCTGCAAATGTGTTTTGCAAAGCATGCAACTTCATCTCAGCTTTTACTGCAAACCCAAAGCGAAACCCAAAGAAAAGGATTCCCCAACTTAACTGTAGAGGTATTTTTAAAAGGCAAGTCGCACAACGTGTGTGCATGTTTTACTGGCTTCCCAAAGACAAGAAGTAACTGACTGAACACCTCCTCCTCTTTTGAAACATGTTACTAGAGTAATTGGAACAGAAGGCTTTGGAAGGACTTTTAATTACCATGTTCTGCAACTGAAACAGAAAGAAAACAGAGGCAGAAAGTAAACACGGCAACCGACAGAAAGCAAGACAAAGATGGAGCCACCCATTCGCACTGCTGATACTTTACTTTTATCCCCTCCTCCTGGGAAGATGGAGCGAAGCCTGGCTTTCTTATTCTTCTCCTCAGGGGCCATGGGGAGCGGTTTTGAACTGTGGTTTAGTGCTGAAGAATCGCGATTGTTGCTGTTCATTCTCAACGGCGGGGCTGGAGGTTTCTCTTCAATATCCAGACTATCGGACATCTTCAGCAGCCCTCACAGCCTCCTGCAAAAGCAGAACAGAAAGCATGCCTGTCAGGGGAGGATGCCAAGGCCGGTGTCCTGGGAAGGAAAGAAAAAAGCCTTCTGCTGGAATAAGGAAGCCTGTCTGTTAGAGGTTTGCTCTGAATAAGGTTACTGTTGTTTGCTATACAGACACGCAGTGACTAATTGCTAAAAATCATTGTACCACTTCAAAAATAAAGTTTTTTTTTAAAATCCTTTTTAAAGTCTTTTTCTTTTTTTTTAATATTTACAACTTTTTTTCTTCATGCTGTTGTTTACAGACCAAACCTCTAGAACCAGACCTCCAAAGTCAAGTTCACATGACCTATTAAAGCTATCTTGCACCTTAGCAGACCATTTGTACGATGTAAGAAAGAGTGCGGATGTTGGGCTGGTATAGATAGCGAGCATTAAAATCTGTTCCCTCCCCACTCTGTGTTTGCAGAGGGTTTACTCCTGAGAGTGGGGGGTTTCAAAAGAAACCATCTTCCCAACAGAAATTTATTCAGAAGTGCCAATTAAAAATATTTTTGCACACAGAAACGAGCAAAGCATTTGCTTTAAAATCAGTTAAAACCTAAGCAGGAAAATGATTGCATCCTGAAAACATTCAAGCCTTCCTCTTTCTGTCCTGTTCCCGCACAGGTACTGTACGGTTGTTTGCGGCACAGCTTTGAAAACAGCTCCATAAAGTCCCGAGCATGGTATAGAATCACAGAATATCTCGAGTTGGAAGGGACCCATAAGGATCATCGAGTCCAACTCCTGGCACATCAGGAGGAAGGGACATGTACAGCCTTCTGTTGACCCCCTAAGAACAGAAGAAAAACACCCAGAAATTGTTATACAAGATTTGCAAGTTGGGGAAACACAAGGCAGGTTCTGCTTTTGAAATTCCTGATCTTTCTAGTGTATCTTAAATATTAAAATTCAAGCCTGGATTAACCAGCTGGTTTAACAAACAAGCAGCGCTTGGTAAAATGAACTCCGACTGTTTTAAGACCTGAAAATAGAGTATGATTTCAAACAGATCAGATGTGATGTGGGCTCTAGTGCATATTTTTAAAGGTTACAATTCTCCAAGCACCTTGCCTTCCAACCCCTCCAAAATGAATGTAGCTCCATTTACGGAAGGCACATGCAGGCCACTGTGCCTGTCGGGTGGATCCTCCCGAGTGCTGATTCACGGATACCACACGGTAGTGCAGTCAGCAGCTCCTCTCTTAACTTTGAGATGAGGCAACTCCTGTTCTGAGCTGCGGAAGTCATAGCTTTCTTCAGGAGTATCAGCCAAAGACAGTGCCTGCCACTTACACAACAAGGTCCTGCACCTCGATGGTAACAGCACTGCTGCACTCACTTCAGTCAGGTAAAGCTGCCTCATTTTATTTATTTTTTTTCCAGGACTGATGTTAAAGCTTTCTAGAACATCATTTACTTTGACACCGCTGAAATTTTGCCAGGATTTCCAGCTGATATATTTATAGGGGATAATCAAACCCACGTTGCCTTACTTGAGAATTCCTTCCGTATAAAAACTAAATGACCAACTGAAAAACGTAGAGATGTTTACTGTAGCCTGTTTTTCATGACAATGTGGGCATTTAAGTCTTTGTTACCATTTCCAAATCACTACACATAAAACAATCTTTTCTTTAAAAAAAAAAAAAAAAACAACATACTGTCTTTATGTTTTTAATTTCATCTAGCCAAGATCCCATAGTGATGGATCTGGGATTGAAAGCATCTGCCTAATGATAAGAACAATGCAGGAAACACACTCATCACATCTCCGTCTCGCACTGGTCCCTGGGTCTACAAAGCTGGGCCTCTGAACGTCTTGATCCCCAAGGGATCCCAGGATCCTTCCCCAAGGTCGCACAATTGACAACCCCAGCAAAAGCTGGTCCAGCCCTCTCCCCAGCACACGCTGCACAAAGCAGGGATCCTGGAGATCTCAATTCACCAACACATACCTAAAGACATCACTGATGCCTGTCTGCTCACCTGCCTTTGTATGAGCACTCTTCCCAGCTCGCTTCATCAACTGGTTTGTATTAAATTAGTGATCTGAGTTAAGTGGGCAGACTTTGCCTTCAGAAAGTTAGGGAGACCTCAAACAAGTGCTCCAACTGGCAGATCAACAAGGTATTCACCAGTCAAAGGGGATGTCTACCGCTGGTCTCAAGGCCGCTGTGGACTGCTAGACCTTACCTCCAGTTGAGTTTTCACCTCCACTAGAGCTAAGGCTGAACCTCAGGCACCTACCGACCAGGTGGTGGTCCCCAGAGCCTTCATGCCTGGAAGCACAGAAGAGATCACACACCAAGCTAACCAAGCTGTGTGCTGGAGGCAGCGGTCAGACAGAAAGATGCTTTTGTCGCTTGGATCACATCATCTGGGAAAGCACAGAGGCCATGGGCACAGAAAATTCTGGTCCACTGGCATGTGTCCGGTCCCCACAAGAGGGCTCTGCCGACACAGCCCAGCCACCCAGGTAGGCAGCTACTGGGAGACCGGCCGTGATGGCAGAGGAATAGGGCTCAGCCTGCCAAGGAAGAAAGCACGTCCATGGGCAACAACATGCTTTGTACCATCAGGGAATTGCAAGAGTTATGCCCAGGCGAGGGTTTGTGCTGATCTGGCTTTCAAGTACTGACTAGCCTACTTACCTGGAGGACTAAACACTTTTGTAGATTTAGGTCAAACAGTTAACGTTAATAATCTTTGTGATTCTATCCTGAAATGCAAGAGGGTTTCCAGTAATGAGGAAAAAAGAGCCAGCACTAAAAAGGACTGAAAGGTGGTAGGGAGAACTGCCCAGCAGAGCCATGGTGCCCTTTGCCAGCAAGGCTCTGCATCCGCAGCATCTTCCAGCTTGTACCATCGACGTGCTCTGAGCAGGTAAACATTCTGCAGCCATGCTACTGGGATGCTTTTCTTTTCTCTCCCAACACCAAGCAGTCCTCACAGGCTTTTATTTGCTCTTTAACCCACCTACAAATAATTCTCTGGTGCCATAGACAGCCTTCGCTCCCCAAGATCATCAGCGTGAGCATGACCACAGAAGCAGCAAGGCACGTCTTCAGCTAGTTATCAAAAGCAAGACGTTTATTCTGTGAAGTCTATTATATGGCACAAAGCTTCAGCTGCCCTCAGAATGGGACAACTGTATCTGTCACTGTATCTGTTTGTAAACAATGCCAGTCTGCTGAAATAGGTCCTCCCATGGGATTTTGTTCCACAAAGAATACCATTAACGGTTTCTGGCCCAATTTGCCTATGATGTAATTATTTCCAAGATCTTGAAAGGAACACTATATTTTGTTCAGAGCTGTTTCAGGCTCAGTTTCAAGAACTGTACAAAGCTCTTTTATTCAGTTCTAAACCAGAAGAAAAAAGAGGGGGGAAGATAGCCTGAAAGGTTTAACGGTTGATATTAACTTCCTAAAGCTGGTCTAAAGGAAAACTAAAGCAAACCACAAAGCAATACACACTGAGAGACTTACAATTTATGGTTTTCCTGATCAGAGCCCATCTGTTCTTCCTTTCATTCTAATTTTGAGAATTTCCATATCCCATTGCATCATGGCAAAATAAGATTCACTATCATATTTGAGTGTTTTGTACTGATTTGCTCCAACTTAGAGAAAATCTGCAAAGAATGGAGGGCCAAGGAGCACATAAACAGCACATAATCCACTGCAGACCTTCTCCTAAGAAGCTATTGAATGCAAGCTTCTAGGCGAGACAAAGAAAGAGAAAACTCAACCTCCCACCTGTATCAGAATTGCAAATTGTAAGAGAATAATGCTTAATTTGTAGAGTAAGGTACTCCACGCCACAAAGACTGCAAAATCCACAGGACTGACTGAAGGGAAAGGAGCACTTCCAGGGTCTCTGAGCTAATATTCCACAACTCTTGCAAATCCAGGGAGCCATCATGGTGTTGGTTTTCACTCGTGTCACATTTTTTAGAATCCTCCTGCAGCCCTGAGGGCTAGGGAGGAAATTTAAAATAAAAACAGAACTGAGACTGCAGAACAATTCTGTGGAGGAGGCGAGGGCCTGGCAAAACCTCCCTGCAGACCTGTGAAACACTGCACCCTGCTTCTGAGTGCTGTGACAGCACACTTACCAGAGCACCTTGCCATCCCGCGCCAGAGCTGCGGCAGCCACCCAGGTGGCTGGCTTTTGGAAGCCTCAGGGATAGCTTTTGGAAGGGCCCAGCTCATGCTTGCCAAGAGGATGGAGTGCACAATCATCAGGATTTTCTCACCTTGTTCCTCCAAGACCCCATCAGAGCAGCCAAGGTGGTGCTGGTAACCCTTTTAAAATAAACTGGTAAGACAGTAAGGTGCAACAAAGGCGGATACCCAACACCTACGTCCAGAGAAAGTTCCTTACAACAGACAAAGGCTTTAAGGGAGTATTTAAGGAAGCAGACTATTCTACTGAAAACACAGCAACAAAAACATATTCAAGTACATTAGCTAGGGCTTCATGGCCAAGGGGAAAAACTGAAATTAAATTCTCAACCAGGTCGGTGACTTCAACGCAACTATTACAGGGTCAGGAAACAAATTCAATGTCCCTTTCATTCCACCCCACCTCTTCCTACCATCAGTTTTGTAAGTGTAAAGACAAACACAGACTTTAAATACAGGGCATTCAGATTCTCCATGACTCAATTCCCCCTCTGCAAAAACCTGTCTTAGAATATTTTTTGCATCCAGTTCTTGCCAACCTAGGGAAAGGAGAGGAAGATACTTAATGCACCCAAATGTCTTCAGAACACCACACACGCAAAAATTGGTTCAATTCAGTTCAAGTTCAGAGCAAAACCTCGTGCTGGGCCTTTATCCCAGTCAGCTCTTCACCCGTGTGTATCTGGGGAATACTGTTTGCAGATAGGTCTTGAATAGCTTTCTTAGGTTAGTCACGTTATTTCCAAGTCTGCAGCATTCAGACATGACTGGTTCCAATTAAAACTCACAAAGAGCATCCTGTTTGCAGAGACACTGGGGTTCATTTTCAAAGCCTCAGAGATACTATTGCAGCTTGTGATGCAGCAAAACTGTTCCTAAGATCCCTCGACTGGAAGGAGCCATGCCAATATTCAGGCAGTAGTTTTGCAAATGTAACTTGAAGACGCAATGCTCTTTTTTTCCCCAGACCTCTTTGTTTATAAATATACTTCCTGCAAAAAGCTATTTTATTACTTAGCTGTATGGGCCAAATTCTGCTCCCAGCAATAGGCATCCGTTTCCCAGAAATCAATGGTGTTGTAACTGAGAAGGATTCTTTCTAGGTATTGAGTACCGAGATACTCTGTTAAATATTAGCTGAAGGTATTTACACAGTACTTTCCTGCGCAGTTGCTGGAGGCCTGTATCTGTTTTTCTCCATCCACGTGTTCATTTGCAGCCCTTTTAAAGCCCATTTGGAAGCACAGCTGGTGAGCTGCACAGAACAGATGCAGTCAGAGTTTCACGACCGCCACAAGAGAGGCTTGCTGCCTTCTCCACAAAACGTGGGTATGGTAAAGCATCACCCTGATGTGTTTCTGACAAGGGCCACCATGCTTCGGCAGGAGCCAAGGCAGGGCCGCTGGCCGGGGCCTACCATGTGCACATGTCACGGGACAGCAGCTCCTCGCCTGTTTACTGCCCTGAAAAACAGCAACATTCACACAAACTATGGGGGGAATTACAGTCCTAGAAACCCTAAAAGAAATGCCTCACTTCTGTACTGCCTTTTGCAGGACTGTCTCAAAGCACAATACAAACATTTGCCAACTAGGCCTCCACGCTCTCCTCACAGGCAGGTAAACAAGCTCTGGGCTGAGGAAATTATTCAAACGCAGTAATTTCTTTGATGAATGTACTCTCTGTTTCTGTTTGTAAACACCCTGCAAGCAGCTTGTGATTTCCTCCAGTATATTCAGAAGTTATTCTCGGAGACTTACGACAAGTGACTTCCAGCTTCTGAACAGGCCTGTCACAAGCAGCTCGCTGCATGCAGGCGGTATTTTGAATTCGGGTCGTATCCGATCAAAGCTACCCTGGTCACAGGCACTTGTAGCTGCTTCTTTTCTGAGGCAGGATAAACAGAAGGCTGAGAATCAAGTTTCTGTTCTGAATTGCAGCATTAAGAGTTTTACTAACTGACTCACTACACTAGTACTGGTTTAAAAGTCCCTCTTGACAGTTCATTTGCAGGAATCGTGTCAAATAAACAAAAGGATGTGAATGCCGTAACAGTCAGTTTAATGGTCTTATTTTACTAAATGTTTCTTCAGAATTAAATTATTCTGTCCTTTGTCTGGACCCCAAGAGTCCCCCAGTTAAGTTGCTAAATGCTGGGAGCAGACTGAAGCAGTGGAATCTGTCAGAAGTGATAAAAGTAACCTGCAAACACTTTGCTTTCTGCTTAATTCTCATTTCACAGAATTTTTCAATAGACAGCCTCCCAGGATCTCTTCTCTCCAAACCCTTAGCCTACCTAACTGCTCTTCTTTCAACAATTCTGTTGGCCTTTCTTTACAAACTGCCAGCGCAACAAGATGCAGCACTTGGCAAAATGCACCTTGCTTGCCTCATGATGTCCCCTACCCGACCCACTCTAGGCACCGCTTCCCTCGTGGCAGCAGCTTGCTGCTGCTCTGCAGACTCCTAGCACCCAGTCCCACTAAAAAAGCCGCATGCAAAAAGCAAAGTATGGGCTTTTTGCCATCACGAAAGCCAGGGACGTTCAAAGTTCGGCATAAGTTTACGGGCTGTGCTTATGCAGCACTTGAGTGTACGAGGTAACACCAACAGCAGCACCAAGGCTTCAATGTACCAGCGAAAAAACAGGGAGATCAAACTCTGCAGCCTGCTGGGATGGGGCTGAGGCCTGACCTTTTTGCTTTGTGGGTGTTTTAATCATGTCAAAACAAAAGAGATCCGCTTAACCCATGCTCACACGGGGGTCCTGGCCACTCACTAAGCCGCGTGAGCGCTGGGATAGTTCCATGACCTGGGAAGGGAAGGAATAAGGGCACAGAAGCCAACTGCCACACCAAAACTGTGTCCAGGCATTCACTAATAAAGCCTCGCAGCAGCCCAGGGTATGAGGCAGTACACTCCAGAGGGTGAAGTGAGTGCAGCAGGGCACAAGAAGATGGCCGGAGAAATGGATGCACAAATCCACTGTATATGGCTTTTAAAACTTTAAGAAATGCACTTTGAGGTAACTCTCAGGATCAGCGAAGTAACTTAGCCTCCTGTGACAAAAGGAAGGGCTGCAGGTGGTGCATGCCAGCAGGCCAGGGCTCTGGGACTCCTCTGCCACCCAGCGAGAGCCAGCAGGGAGCTCCCAGCTGGCTGCCTCTTTTAAAAGTATTGGTAAACATTTCCCTGAGGCTGATGAGAAGCAAGAAAGAAATACCCAGAAAAGGCATTCAGATGTGAGGAAAACCCAAAATTCTTACCACTCCGCCCCTTTTGCTTTCTATTTACACTGCTGAAGGTCTCCGCAAAGCAGAAGAGGATGTCTCCGAGCCAGTCGTGCCTATCAAATATCCCCCATTCCACCAGCTCGCACCCCTCGTCCTTGCCTACACACGAAAGCTTCTGTGCAAAAATGAAGTGCAATTTAAATCGTTGTAAATACACTGAAGTAATTGTCCGTATGGACTTCATTATTCTTACTTCAGAGCTCATGTTTCAGATTCACTTCTGCTTGCTAAGAGGAGTCAAAATTAAACCAAGAAAGGCTACTTACTGGGGACGGCTACGTCACAGCAGCAGTAAAAACCGCATCACTTGGATTAAAATAGCCACGACAACGATTTGAGTTTGCAACTTCAAGTCTGTCCTGAAGCACTGCCCAGGACTACAGCTACAAGAAGCCAGCCCCTCCGTAAGCCTCGCAGGGAGAGATGCTCACAAGCAGTCCACTTGCCTTGACTTCAGCATGTGAGCATGGCAATGATCCTGCCCAGGCCCCCTCCTTGCATCCCAAAAGTATTTCCAACTCACGCTTTCTTATTGACATCTGGGAAAGCCGGGAGGCTTTGGAGCAGTGTCTCTGCAGTGGCTTAACCAAAGGGCTGTGACGATGCTGGGGAAAGGCAAAGGCTCACGCCAATCCTCAGAACCCCGAGCCAGGCTTCTTCCCCACACCAAGTCAGAGCACCCCGCACCCTGGCACGTGAAACATTCATCTCCCCTCCCTTGTCCTCTCTGGTGAAGGCGTGATAAAAGTAAGGCACCAGGCTGACTTCACCTATATATGCTTCACCTATACCTGAAAATATCCCAGGAGAAACCATGCTGCGGTGTTGCATTAGTGCAAATGTCTCTTCCTTTCCACATCATACGTATCTTCTCCTCCACAAAACTCCCTTACAGCAACATACGTGGAACCACGTGAGGAGACATAAGCACTCCATGCTGCTAGGAAGTCCCTGCTTGCCTCTTGACACAGCTTCAAGACATGCAGGTTGAATTGCCAGTTCTTCCACCAGCCTTGGACAGCTTGCGAGCATCTTTCCCATACTATTCTCCCTTCTATACTCCCTTCCTCATTTCTTGTGCCTCTCTAGCGTGCACACAATTGGGGCTTGTGTCCAACTCACAGGCACAGCACCACATAGCACCTGTGGGGAAGGCTGACAGCACCACGAGCCACCAGCAAGGGGCCTCGAATTGGGCCACTCTCCAGCACAGCTTTGAACCCCAGCTACACTTGGACTAAAAGAAAAGTCATTGATCTGGGCAGAGAACACAGCAGTCACCATGCTTTGGCAAGTTTAAGCTTGCTTCCACCGCCGTTCTCTCCCGCCATTAAAACTATAGCCAAGGAAGCCACTCCTTGCTTGGACTTCAATAATGAAAGTTCAACATATATATGAGGTCTCTGACTTTGTACTTTCTGGGCACCCTAAATTCCTACTGAACTCCAGCCAGTGCATTAAGACTGACTTTAATAAGCCAGTTGGCATCTTGCCTGTGATGGCTTTCATTTTGTTTACGTAAAAAAAAAAAAAAGAAAAAGCATCAAACAAGGTTTGGAAGAAGAAAGAGAGGAGGAAAAAGGAGAAAAAAGGACCAGTTTCCCTGTTCCTCATATTCTCTGTGGGGCTGGTGCTTTCTCTGCCCTTCCACAGTTTACTCTCTGCTTGCCATACTCACAAAAGATGTGCCACGACAAACACGAGCAGGACAGACGTGGTGCTGAAGCACTGCCCGTGCCCCACTGAACACACACAAACCAAAGCAGCAGCCATTGGGTGACCGTGGGAGAGCCGAGGGAGCAGGAATATCATGCCAGAAGTGTAGGTGAGAGCCGTTTGCCCTTTTCCAGCACCTGCCAGTCACCTTTCAGTTCATTTTACATTATCATAGAATTCATAGAATATCCTGAGTTGGAAGGGACCCTTAAGGATCATCAAGTCCAACTCTTGACACCGCACAGGTCTACCCAGAAGTTCAGACCATGTGACTAAGTGCACAGTCCAGTCGCTTCTTAAACTCAGTCAGGCTCGGTGCAGTGACCACTTCCCTGGGGAGTCTGTTCCAGTGTGCAACCACTCTCTCTGTGAAGAACCCCCTCCTGATGTCAAGCCTAAACTTCCCCTGCCTCAGCTTAACCCCGTTCCCGCGGGTCCTGTCGCTGGTGTTAATGGAGAAAAGGTCTCCTGCCTCTCGACACCCTCTTACGAGGAAGTTGTAGACTGCGATGAGGTCTCCCCTCAGCCTCCTCTTCTCCAGGCTGAACAGGCCCAGTGCCCTCAGCCGTTCCTCGTACGTCTTCCCCTCCAGGCCTTTCACCATCTTCGTAGCCCTCCTCTGGACACTCTCCAACAGTTTCACGTCCTTTTTATACTGTGGTGCCCAGAACTGCACACAGTACTCGAGGTGAGGCCGCACCAGCGCAGAGTAGAGCGGGACAATCACCTCCCTCGACCTACTAGCGATGCCGTGCTTGATGCACCCCAGGACACGGTTGGCCCTCCTGGCTGCCAGGGCACACTGCTGGCTCATATTCAACTTGCTGTCTACCAGGACCCCCAGATCCCTCTCTTCTAGGCTGCTCTCCAGCGTCTCATCGCCCAGTCTGTACGTGCAGCCAGGGTTTCCCCGTCCCAGGTGCAGGACCCGGCACTTGCTCTTATTGAACTTCATGCGGTTGGTGATCGCCCAGCTCTCCAACCTATCCAGATCCCTCTGCAAGGCCTTTCCACCCTCATCCGAGTCCACAACTCCTCCAAGTTTGGTGTCATCAGCAAACTTGCTCAAAATACCTTCTATTCCTACATCCAGATCGTTTATAAAAATATTGAAAAGTACCGGCCCTAAAATGGAGCCTTGAGGGACCCCACTGGTGACCGCCCGCCAGCCTGACGCAGCCCCATTCACCATAACCCTTTGGGCCCTGCCCGTTAGCCAATTGCTCACCCATCAGATGATGTTTTTATTTAGCTGTATGGTGGACATTTTGTCCAGTAGGATCCTATGGGAAACCGTGTCAAAAGCCTTGCTGAAGTCCAAAAAAATCACATCAGCTGGTTTCCCTTGGTCCACCATACGGGTGATCTTATCATAAAAGGAAATCAGGTTAGTTAGGCAGGACCTACCCTTCACAAACCCATGCTGGCTGGGACCAATGACTGCTTTGTCCCCCAGGTGCGCCTCAATAAGTTTGAGAACCATCTTCTCCATGATTTTACCAGGCACTGACGTGAGACTGACAGGCCTGTAATTGCTAGGGTCTTCTTTCTGACCCTTCTTGAAAATCGGCACAACATTTGCCAGCTTCCAGTCTACCAGGACCTCTCCAGACTCCCAGGATAGTTGAAAAATAATTGAGAGAGGTTCCGCGATGACGTCCGCCAGCTCTTTCAGCACCCGGGGATGAATCCCATCCGGACCCATGGACTTGTAGGGATCCAGGTGGAGTAGCAAATCCCGCACACGTTCAGGGTCAGTTGGGAGTTTGTCATCCCCACCGTCCCGGTCCTCCAGCTCAGGGCACCCTGGGTCCCGAAGCCCATCATCGGCATTGAAGACAGAGGCAAAGAAGGCGTTAAGCGTCTCTGCTTTGCCTATGTCATTGTCTGTGAGGAGACCTTCCCTATCAAGGAGCGGCCCTATGTATTCTTTAGTTCTCCTTTTCCCATTCACATATCTAAAAAAACCCTTTTTATTATCTCTCACAGACACAGCCAGCTTCAACTCTAGGTGTGCTTTAGCCACACGAATTTTCTTCCTACAAACACGAACAGCATCCCTGTATTCTTTCTATGTCACCTGGCCCTCCTTCCAGTAGCGAAAGACTCTCTGTTTCCACCTAATCTCCATTAGAATGTTCCTGGTCAGCCACGCCGGCCTCCTGCCCCGCCTGCCTGACTTGCGATATTTAGGAATTGCCTGTCCTTGTGCTTCTAGGAGGCATCGCTTAAAGAATGACCAGCACTGGTGGACATCGAGGCCTTCAAGAGCAGCTTCCCAGGGGACCTTGCTGACTAGTTCCCTGAGCAGCCTGAAGTCCGCCTTTCCCATATCTAGGGATAAGGTTTTGGTGGCACTTTTCCTTCTGTCGCCGTAAATTTTGAACTCAACCACTTCATGGTCGCTATGACCGAGGCGGCCACCAATCACCATATCTCCCACCAGGCCCTCTCTGTTTTCTAGCAATAGGTCTAGGAGGGCACCTTTCCTAGTTGGCTCCGTTAGCACCTGCACCAAGAAGTTATCATCTACGTGCTTCATGAACCTCCTGGACTTGCTCGTGTCTGCCGTGTGGCACTCCCAGTTAACGTCTGGCAAGTTGAAGTCCCCCATAAGGACAAGGGGAGTTAATCTCGAGGCCTCTCTTAGTTCTGTAAAGAATAATTTATCGGCGCTATCGTCCTGGCCAGGCGGTCTGTAATAGACTCCCACAACTACATCCCCTTTATTCGTTCGTCCCTTGATCCTTACCCAGAGGCTCTCAACTTTGCCATCGCCGACCTGAAGTTCCACACAGTCCAGCCCCTGCTTCACATACATCGCCACCCCACCACCTCGCCTTCCCTGCCTGTCCCTCCTGAAGAGCCTGTAACCATCTATCGCAACACCCCAGTCACAGGACTCATCCCACCAGGTTTCGCTTATGCCGATGATGTCGTAGTTGCAGGACTGGGCCAGTACTTCTAGCTCATCCATTTTATTCCTCATACTGCGTGCGTTTGTGTAGAAACATTTCAGGTGTGTCTCCTTACACTCAGCACCTTGTGGATCTAACCGAAGGACCTCACTGGCACACAGCCCCTCTGATTCTAGCGTACCATCCCTTAGGTCTTCACCGGCGTGCCTGGTTTTAGCCCCTTCCCCCTTCAACTCTAGTTTAAAGCCCTATCTATCAGCCCTGCCAACTCCTGACCAAGGATTCTTACCCCTCTCCGAGAGAGGCGCATCCCATCCGGTGCCATCAGGCCCGGTGTAGCATAGACCTTCCCATGATCAAAGAACCCAAAGTTCTGCCGGTCACACCAGTCTCGAAGCCACGAGTTTAGGTGAACAGCACACCTTTCAGCTTCGATCCCCCCTATCGGAAGGACAGAGGCAAACACAACCTGCGCGCCTGATCCTCTAAGTAGTCGCCCCAAATCCCTAAAGTCTCTTTTGATCGCCTTCAGACTTCTCTTTGCTACTTCATCGCTACCAGCCTGAAAGACCAGCTGAGGAACTTGTCATAGTACACAACGCTATTTAAACCCGTGTGATAGAGGAGGAGGATGAAGCAGACATCCACAAACTCACCCAAGGCCGGCCCAGGACTGCCAGCCAGAGCTGGGAGGTGAACCCCACTCCAAGAAGGAACAATACAGGACAGGGAGTGCATCACCAGCTCTGCTCCTGGGGCTGAAGACAAAGACCCCCTCATCAGGGGAGCACGGGACAAACTTCCAGGTGTCCGAGTGCCAGAAGCCAAGACTGACACCGCCACTACGAGAAGACCTGCCACACCAGCCTGTCCCAAGACTGCACCGCGTCATGTTTGGAAGGACACAGCTCCTGCCTGCAGGTACGGGTGACCGAAGCCCGGCTGTCACATGCCTTTCGCCCAGGAGGTGGATGCACTCCAGATGCTGCATCGTCTCTTTAGGGCACTAGGGCAGGAAGGCGTTCACGTCCCCGTTCGCTTCCCCAGGGACAACATTTTGCCTTTTATTCTTCGCCAGGCCTTTTATTTACAGCTGACTAGCTTCATATATCTAATATTCGCCTGCTACGTTAGTGATCTTATCGCGCTTAATGGTGTAACTGCCTCGGGGGTATTGTGGGTCTGAGGCAGGCGGAGGGGCAACGGAGCGGCTGCTGTGTGTGCTTGGTTCCACGTGCCTGCTGGAGCCTGGCTTCAGAGCACAAGGATGGGAAGACCATGAGAGGAAACTCACAAACGCTGTTCTTAAATAGGTCAGGGGAGAAATGAAACTGATGTGCAGAAAGCAAAACAAGGTCCACATGCCGAATCTGCTGTTTTTTCGGCTACCCCGACGGACTAGTATTTTTATCTTATTATACCAGGGGTTCAGCAATTAGCACGTCACTGCTCCAACCACAAAGAAAGTCCTCTGCCCCAGAGTAGTGCTCTGTTCCCACTTCCTGTCTGACCCCGCATCTCAACAGGAAGGCAGTTCTCTGTCCTCTGACCACCTACAGGAACATAAAGGGGTTCAGGAACCGCTCATGGTTCCTCTGCGCTTGTCCAGAGCCTCTTGCCTACAGCCAGCACCCCATGGCCAAGAACACAGGGCCTGGCGCAGGATGAAACGACCTCCCCAGAAGGTGGTGGGATCCAGGAGTAAGGGCATCCCAGCCTCAGCACCGGATGGGAGAGTGCCTGAGCCAGCAGGGACCACTTTAGTTCTGGAGACGTGTCTGCGCTATAAATCGTAGCTGGAGCAGCCAGTAGGTATTTCACACGTCTGTTTCATTCTTGTTTCCTGCAACTTTCCAGCAGCACAAACCACACAGCCGCTCTGTACAGCCCAAGAAGCCTTGTCTGAAGAACCTGGGAGCGCCCTTACAAGCTGCCGATGCAAAAGGACATGGGAATCTTCTGACAGGAGCAGACAAGCGCGAAGTCTGTTGACAACACGTCAGCATACCCCTGTCTCTCAAGCTCTGCGCAGAGGGTGCAGAACCACCAGTACCTGCTCCTTTGGAAGGGAAGCAGCTCCACTGCTCAGGACGTGTTCTCGTGCAAATCCCTGCAAAAGTACAAGCTCCCAGAGCAGCAGCTGACACTGATGCAATCCTCTGTCAGGTCAAAGAAAGCAGCAAAAATAAGAAACGATCAAAAAGCATAGAAACAAGTAAACAAACAAACAAAATCAAGGGAAGAAGAGGAAAGAGGACATCAACAGGACCCAAAATAGATTCCTTCCCCAGACACCCCCTACTTTCCATTTACAACAAAATCAGGCCTTAAAAGTACATTTAAGTAAATTAACGCAGGATTGTACAAGGTATGAAATGAATATAGAACAAGTGTATAGTTCATAGCTGCTCGGAGGGCCGCTGCCAGCTCACGGGGTTGCTGGTGCCAGGCTACAAGACGCACACATCTGCAGCTCCCGTCCGCCCCAGGTGCCATCCCAATGGCCACACAGCAGCCACTGCTAACGTAGGTGAGAGATGGTGTCTGTGTCTCCAGATCTATCAGACTTCAAAGAACCTCATAAAGAGTCAGTTTAGTTTCAGAAACATGACAGCTCCTCATGCTGTTGGCTGGCACATGCTACATGCAACAGTGTCAACAACCTGGATAGCAAGTGAGGAAAAGACAAAGTCCACTAAATATCACCTAGATACAGAGGAAATAGGAAGTGCAGAGGCAAGGGGGAGCATCAAACCTCTGGAAGTGCTGGACTGGTGATGAGAAAAGTCAACAGCAGCACAAATGGAGCCCGTACACTGATCTGTCCTTGAGGAGGAAAAGAAAAGGAAAATGGAGGGGAAAGTGGAAGAAAACTATGAGAAATGAGCAAGACGCTGTTGCCAGGGATGGTGTCTAAAAAAAACATTACAAACCCAAGAAGAGCTGATATATTATTGTTTGATCTCAGACAAAATGAACCTGTCTGAAGGCTCTATTGTCTGGGCAAAATCATGAAGCAGAGAAAAGAGCAAATGCTTTGGTTACAGAGCCGTGCATCACAGGGTCCAGGTGTGACCCCAGAGGTACTCGAGGTCCCCCAGAGAAACACACACCAGGCTCGGACACCTGGGCCTTACCACGCGGGGCTGCGAGGCTCCAGCTCCAGGGAAATGCCCCCACACATCACGGCCACCAAAGCAGCTACTCAGCATGGAGGAGAGCGATGGCATTTGGAGGGAGTAAGAGCATGGTCAGAGGAACCCGGGGAGCACGGAGGCAACACCTGATGATGCAGCTTCCCCAGGAAGTAACGAGGTGAGCGCGGTGATCGAGGATGCTCCTGTGCAAAGCAGGACCTCTACAGCACGGCCTCGGCAGACAAACAGGCTGGTGATAGCCAGGCGCTGCAGGAGGAGATGCCAGCCGTCCCACGGCCGCGCTCGCCGCTGTGCCATCGCATCAAAGAGCAATTTGCTTCCAGCTGGACTGCAGAGCCAGCTGTGGTGCTAAGAGGCGACCTTAGAACAGAGAAATGCCACCAAATGTTGGAAATGCAGAATAAAAATTGCTCTGAGGTCAGTGGGCAAACAGAAGCTGTTGATTAAAAAAAACAAAAAAAAAACCAATTCACAAAAGCCGAGGTGTTATCGCTTTATGCTGACAGGAGCTGACACACAGAGCCACACACTGCTTGGCAGCAGGGCCCTGCAACTATGAAGCCATGAACGTACCTGATGACGAAGTATTATCACTGACATCGCAATTCGTACCCATGTGAGGCCACAGGAGCCAAAGGGCTTTGATTAAGAAACTGCAACAGCCAAAAGGAGACCACAGAACACACTAGAAGTAAAACCACACTAACTAGCAGGTCACAAAGGCTAGCTGCCATCTACGAATCGCCCTGGTGAGGTTACATCCTGGCCCAGCGTCCACCCTGAGGCTGGTTAAAGAAATCCATCGAGCAAAGGAGCCGGCGAGGCCCTACAGCCCCCATGCCACCCCTCTGAAGCACGGGAACACCCGTGGCAGCGCTAAGGGACCGAGAACAGCCATGTGAGGGTCCTCAGCAGCACAGGGTCACCCCGCAGGAAGGGCTGGGACTGCCCATCAGCCTGCTGTGCCATCATTTGGTCAGCTCCTCCCCAACCTGCAGTCTTCGGCAAATGCCTGCTTTTGCCTGAGGCATCCAAGTCCCATAGGGCAGCCAAGAGCCGCACCAAGACGCAACCCTAAGGGCAGCGGCTATTTGGAGCAGGGACCCAGCCCAGTCACCAGCTGGTGCCTACCAGGTCACAAAGGCCTCTTAGCTGCTCCGACAGAAAAGGAGCCACCAGCTACGCTCCCTGCAATGGGCCGTGTCCATCCCCACCTTGCCAGGCACCAGCGCTGTCTGGGTCACACGCCAGGAGAAAGGACCAGGAAAATAACCCCGCCGACAGCACCCGAGGGATGACTGTCCATGTTCGTCAGGGAGCATCAGCACACGGCACTCCCCTCTTGGTCACTAGTGGCAGCAAGGAAGGCCTTGACAGAAGGCAATGAGCATACCTTGGTGGAAGAGAAGACAGCAGACTAACCCACCAAATTGCTACCTAGCCCTAACTCCAGGCTCCGGGCGATTTCAGAGTGCCGCAGGCAGTACTGCAACTCCACGCTGAGCCAGAGGACAAGAAACCACTGCCTTCCCTTTCCAAGGCTCTGTATCACGATAGCCCAGCAATGTCCTCGGAGCTTATGCTGATAGCATGCACCTCTGCCAGCCCTTCTCATTAGCGTGCCACGGCCCCAGGTCACACAAGTTACAGCAACAAACAAGGATTGCTCACGTCCTGATCTGTGCTGGCCCAGCTCAGCAGGTCAGAGACCTGCCTCACCCCAGGGCAGCACGCAGACCTGGGCTAGGAGAAACGACATGGAAAACTAGCCAAAGATGTACTGTAGCAAGTGTTTGGGGTGTTTTTTTCCCCTCTTTGTGGTGGATTTCAGAGGGAAGCCTAAGAGCAGCCTCTATGAACAAGCCATCCTGTCGGTTTAGTCTCCACACCTGGAGACTAAAATTAATCATTCCTTGCATCTCAAACAGCTCGTTTGCCATCAGAAACAAAATAAGGCAATAAAACCTTCGTTTACCTGAAAAGAGCAAATATTTACCTTGCATTAAGCAAAATTCTCCCAAGGTACATGCACAACTGAAATCAGGAGGCAAAGCCAGGAAGAAAAGAGATGGTAGAAGCTGTTTGCAACTACATGCCTCAAAGCCAGACGGGACATGAAACTGGATCTCCTCTCTTCAGGAGTAAAGAAAATTGTCACAAAGAACCACAAATTATTTATTAAAGGGAGTATGATACCATGGGAAAACAAAACAAAACCTAAAACAATCCAGATGCAGACACTTCTATCAGGAGAAACCAGATAACAGCACAGGGAAGACAGCTCTTTCCTCTATTACCGTTTAATTCAATTCTGCTTATCGGCATCAGCATTACGGCTAAAAGTGCAAGGACCTCAACACATTCAGAGCCTTATTCAGTCCCCAGCGAAGGCAGGGAACAGACTCTAGCAATGCAGCATCAGGTTGCTCTGGGCCCTTCCAACCCGAGGAGCTGAACACTCCTTGAACAACTGAATTCCACTTCCTTGCCTTTGTGAGCAGAACGCCCTGGCTGCCCGCCCCCTCTGACTCAGTCCACTCCTGCAAAGGACCGAATTGTCCTCCTGCTCCTGCTGAAGCCAAGCTCCAAGGCTCAGCACACCGAGAGCAGGCTGCCTGCCACACTGGGGCCAAGCACCAAGGTGCCAGCTGGGAAGCGCACGAGCCCTGCGCACCGAGGAAGCATGAAGGCAAAGGCCGGAACCCAGCGGGCAGCCGGGGGTACCTGCAGCGCGTGCCAGGCACACCAAGCACTGCCGCACCGCTGGGGCGTGCTTCTGGAGCCATCAGTGCGCCCCTGGTAGACAAATCACACGTTTGTCTGCAGAGCCAGGACTGGGATCCTGGGCTTTCAGCTGCCAAACGCTGAGTCTCAGCCTCTTGGCCCAGAGGAGAAGGACAGAAGGCTGCAGAGCGCGCCACGCAGCCTGTCCTCTGCCACCAGAAACCGCTCAGAAGCTGAGCAGAGCTTACCTGAGCCGGCCAGAACGCAGGCACCACTCTGCCAGGAGCTTGTAAATTAGGAAATCAATGCACAGATTAAATTACTAGTCCAATTTGTCCTAATACATTTATGGACGTAATACCACGATAAACAAACGCATGCCACCACCTGTCCCTGATGCAGCCCAGGAGCCCAGCTCCTCTTGCTGTCTAGCACTCACCACCAGCAGCTGTGATCTCTACAGCCCAGAAACACAACCTGAGCTCCCAGGCTCTGTCCCCTGTACACGCAATGCCTGATATTCCCAATCTATAGTCTGGATTCAATCCACAGAGCATCTCCTGCACTCTGCAGAAGAGTGATCACTGCCAGTTGAGAACAGTGACAGCAAAATCTTTTGCCCTGGTGTTTCTGCACTTGTTACCTACCCACCAACCGTGACAGCCCAGGCCAGACAAAGGTCTACAGAAAACGATCATTATCATCCCTCTTTCCCTGAACAATCAAGTCGGTTTGCAGCACTAAGTCCTACCTGCAGACGTCTGTGTTGTCCTTATAAAGGTGCGCGCTCTCTGCTGTGCTTACCTCGGCATTTCGGTGTTCAAGCACCCTGCCCATCTGCAGAACCAAGTCCACCTGTACTCGGCACTGCCTTTGCTACAGGCACTGACCACCTCCCTCTGTCTTTGCAGCCTCCCTTCAGCTATATTGATACTTTCAAAAAACTGATTCGTCCTGCTGTTGGTGTCCCCATCGTTTCTGTTCCTCTCCTGGGGAGCTGAGGGCATTTAAAAGCGTGTTTCAGCATCCATATGGGATCCAAAATGAAAAGGGCTCTCCCCACCGTCTCCCTGCGGAGAAGTACCAGAATCCTGACGTTCTCTGCTCAGTAAGCGACTTACTGTGGGAACTCCGACCAGCTGCGTAATTACGACGTGCCTCAATTCCCTCCCTGCTCAGCGGCTGCAGTTATGCTGTAACGAATCCCTGGCCTCCTGGGACCCGTGCTGTACTCAGGGCTCTGTCTCCCCGCAGACACATGGCAATCCAGGGGACACAGGCCACGCTTCTGGGACAGCCCAGGTCTCTGACTGGACCTGGCCATGAATTTTTCAGCGGCTTACGTGTCAGCAGCTTGCACGAGAATCTTTTCACGAGAACGGGCCACTGTTCAGGAAGGCTTCATCAGAAGGTGCCGCCTCTGGGTGAAATGGAGGAATTGGCGTTTCACGTCCCTCAGGTAGCAGCTGGCCATCTCCCAGGGACCCGCGTGGGTTATTAATTAGCTAATGGCTGGGGAGGGCTTGGAAGAGGTAGAAGGTGAGCTGTGGCCGTTATTTCCCATTATTATTGTGGCTCTCTGACAAACGTGCCCCAGGCAATTTGGATCTGCCCTCCTCGTGAATCTGTGATGCTGGACTAAACGCCAACCAGCTCTTCCAAGCACAGCATGCTATAGCAAGTGAGCAACCATCCTGGCCTAGGAGCTTCTCAGACGGCTCTGGGGAGGGAGGGCACAGGGCCCCATGCTCTTAATGTGCACACAGCCGTGTGACACTGCAAAAGCCTTTCTGCCAGATGCAGAAACAGGGGGCTTCTTCCCCCCCGAGAGCTGGCAGGAGATAAGATGTGCCTGCTCTACACCTCTTGCATCTGGTCACTTGGCCCAAAGTGCCACTGAAGGGATTCGGGCTAGCTGTGACAAAGGCTGGGCACACGTTCGTGCAGCTTGGCCCTAGGCACGGTAGCTCCCATCAGTGAGGAGGAGACAACCAGGACTGGGACCTACTCACCCACCTTCCTTCCTGCCTCCTCATCCAAACTGAGGCTGTTGAAGACACTGGCCAGACTCTCCTTAGGAAACATTTTATTATGATTTAAGCTTTGATGCAAATACATTTAAAACAGGCCCAACTCTTCCAGCTGTCAGCAGTACTTCATTTGACAACCCAGCTGCACAAAATGGACTGCAGCAAAGTCTGGAATTTGCTGGAGCACCCTGACACCCAGTCGTCCACACCACTGGAGCAGGTGATTTACAGCTGCATCAGTTAAGCCACCGCCACTTTTCTGACAAGCCCAGAACTTCCTCCTCCCAGGCTGACAGGATGAATTGCCTTCATTTCATTGCAAGTTAAAGGACCAAAGTCTATTCTGCAGCCAAAGCTGCGCCTGCAGTTTTAAAGACAAACCCGAGCTGGCTCCTCCGGGCAGCTGGCACGGGACGTGGCTCCCTCCCCTCCTGCTGCAGTGACAGCTCTGTCCCCAGAACAGAAAACCGCAGTTGTTCTGGCGCCCCAAGATTTCCACACCTCGACTCTTCACCTACCGATGCCCGGAGAAAAAATCCCCTTTGGAAACTTGTTGGCAACAGCTGCCCCAAATCCAATTTGTGCGTGTGCGAGCACTGTGTGTGTGCAGAGCAGAAATGACTGTGTATTATCCAGCTATCTCGCTAATCCTCTTCCTACCAAATTCTGTGGATATAGTGTAATGGGGTATCAAAATGACTTGGCTGGATTAGCAGTGCGGGCGGCGTGCAACACCTCCCTTTCTAGGTGTGCAATCGCCTGCAGTGTCAGATAATGCACCAGGCTTCGCAGAATACACACGTGTGCTGCAGAACATCAAGGGACAGAGAGGCAATAAATTCTCCTCTCCATCCTTCCTTCTAAGAGATAAATGACTTGGCAAGTTGAGTGATAAAGAACCAATCTAATATGTCATTAAGCTGCAACTAATACTGGTGGAGAACGGATAAGGGCCTGCTGATTAGAAATACTATCAAGTAGGAATGCTATCAAGGAAAATCTAAGATGTGGCATTAAAGAATGCATTGAAAACTGAATTTGTGCTTCTTAGAGAAATCCCCAGCTCTATTTCAAGTCACTCTCTCTTCATGTTTTACTTGGCACTTGCACTTCTCACTGTAACCATTCCTTTCTCTGTCAAGCATTTCATGTAATAAACAACCACCTGACAATGGAACAGAGAGCCTCCGCGTTCTCTTTGGCAAAGCAAAGCTCATCCCAATCTTCCTTCAGAAAGAAACGTCCTCCTGACCTGAGAACACTACCAAACCTCACCACACGGCCAGCTCACACCTCATGCGAGGCCTCCAGCTGAAGCCATACCATTCCTGCAGTTACTCCCCCGACACCCTTCAGACAAGTTCCCGGTGCTCAGCATCTTACCCCTACGCTTCTTGCTGACCACGGCCATAACTTGATTCATTTGCTTTCAAAGAAGATGATGGGATTCAGTAAGACAGCAGAGAAATTACTGCCTGCTTCAGGAGCATACAGAAGGCAGTGCTCGGCTCCGAGGACCCAGCCCAGGTCGCGCATGCCTCGACATCCAAACTCACCTGCCCAACACGAGTTACTCAGACTTGGCCAGCACGCGTTCCCGCACATTACTTTCTGGGCCTGGTCAAAGCTAACATCTTCAATACCAAGAACCCACCTCTATGAGTGAGACAGGTACAGGACCTTCTACAGCCCATTTGAGTCCTGGCCTCTCCCCAGAGAGGGCCACAGCCGGGGTTAAATGGTGGTTCTGGTATTTGTGATGGAAAAATCCAGTTGGTGAAGGACCTGGGACTGCAATCCCTGAAGTAGGAAACAGGATTCATATCATACAGCACTCATCTCTGACGACTTGTGAGCTGCAGAGAGGAGTTTCTCTGCCCCTTCACCTTTTACTAGTTCCACTGGTTTCTACAGAGGAAAAGTATGAGGAAGACAAGCGGCAGCCCAGTTCCAACCTCTCCTGTCTTCTGATCCCACGCGGTACCTACATGGGTCAGTACGCGGCTGGCCAGCGTTGTGGGCTTGCGCTGTTTCCAGCTCAGCAAAACCTCACCCCCATTGACAGCTGGGGCCTCTATCAGAAGAGTTTTCAGTGTCATCGATGGATCTCAGCCATGCTTACCCAGGTAGATCGTTCACTCTTTTAGGATTTACATCAGCACTAACATGACTTTGGCTGCTACAAACTGTAGAAGAGTGCCTCGACCCGATTCAGATTCAGGGCATTGTATTAAAGCGCACCGTAGGACCCTAGTTTGTAGACTGTATAAATGGAGATGAATCACTTACACTTCCTAAGCCTTTGCAGAAGGTTTGGTTTGCCCTCCAAGAACCACGCTTCCATTCCAAAAGTGACTTGGATGGCAGAACTGGGCGTTCTCCTCCTCGCCTCCAAGGAAACACCTCCAGGGCAGGAGCCCTTTCCTGGATGAGCGGCCAACGCCTGCAGCCACCTGCAAAATGCCTACCTCAGGAGCTCTGCATGGAAAGGAAAGGTTGTGAGAGGGAGGGCAACTTGAAAGGGAGCTAAAGGACGAGTGTACGCTGGGAAACATCAGAAAGCTCGAGACCACGCACCTATAGCAAATGCTATTTAGAAGGTGTCACATCGAGATGGAATTGATGCAGGTGCTAAACACAGCTATTTTATAAACCTCAATTCTGTAAATTAAATGAAAACTTGGGGCCAGACCACAAAACTAGAGGCAAGATTGGGCCAAAGGCCATTGTTTTTCATAAGGCCAGCCCTCTGAGATGGCAGCTGTGTCACAAAACCCCCAGTGAGATAGCTAATGCAGACTAAGAGAGCAGCAGTGACGGGTTATTTTTTGCTGGAAGTAATCTCGTCACTGAGCTCTGACATGGGTTGAAAATCCATTCAGATCCCAGAAGCTTGACTGCAAAACAATTCAACCCGTGGGAAGAAACGCATCCCCTGGATGCAGAGCTCACCTGGGATGCTGTATGGAGTTTGTTTTGTTGTGCTGAAAGGGTGCAGGGGCAGACGCCAAGTTTCAAGCACTGCCCAAACCGAAGCAAGGGCATCATTTGTTGCTGACTACTTCACATTTAAACGGCTTTAATCAGACGAGTCCCTCGAGTTGAGGGCTATCGACTTCCTGGAGTGACAGCACAGGAGCCCAATATGACCGTGTTTCAGGCTCTCCTTTTGCCTGAGCATGAGGCCCAGCTGTTAAGGCAGATATGCAGCTCAGCAGGCTGCAGGATGCTGGGTACCAGAAACTCCACTCACTGCGGTCTCAGGCAAAGCATGGGAAGGGAGAGCCCAGAGGGTCAGCCTCTAAGATGTGGTTCCAGCACCCACAGCTGGCCTAAATTTCACTCCCCACCAGGAAACAGCTCCTTTCTCACTGCTGGCTGCTGCTAGCGAGTGCTGCCACCCGCCCCAGAGCAGCAAAGGGGCATGCAATATTAATAGCATCCATGAGAAAATTATGAGCCCACATCAAAGCACTGGAAGTTGTTTTTATGACGTTCGGTTTTAAATCTAAGTGCAAAGGGAAAGGTATTGCACTCGGCTGTGCATGTTTAGAGGACTTCTTTTAAGCTGTGATTCTGCAGTTTGCAAACACAGGCAGGTCCAGGATGACCCTCTAAGGACAGGGGAAAGCTGCTTTCAGCTGGAACTCAGTAAATCGCAAGTTGCACTAAGAAATCAAAATCAATGTTGCTCTGAAATGTCACCTATTAGGAACATCTAAGCTATGGTAACTGATGGCTGGGAATTTGTGCTGGGACCGGGTTTTATCCACATCACGGTCAGCCCTGGCAGTCTGGGCCCAACCATTCTGCCAGAATTTAGCAGAAGCAAACCAGCAAGGCAAAGGAAGCAGCGAGCTCATTCGCTAGGATCTTTCTAATACCAGGCAGCGACAGAAGAATGCAATGAATTAATCTCATTTGGAAATTTCCCCTCCTCCATTAAAACGTTCAGACACTGGACAAAACTCTACAGAGCCCGGTTCACCAACAGAGGCGGCACAGCTGAAACCTGGACGAAGATGACGTCAGCAATGCGCTCTGGGGGAAGACTCCTGGATTTTGGGACACAATAAGCTGGGGACGATTGCAAGGCACAAAGTGCTACCGGGGGGATACAGCGGCTGTTACTGGTGTCTTCAGTGCCTGGAACAGGGACTGCTTGGACACTGCTGAGTCTCCACAGACAGGCACAGCCCCATCCAAGCACTACAAACCGGATACACGTTTGTTCTGATGGCCATAAAGGCATGTGAGTGCAGAACCGTACCCACAGAAACGTGCCCCGCATGGTGTCCAGCATACTCGTCCTGCTGACAGCTAAGGGAGCCCACTTCCAGCGTTAGGACACGTGCTCTACCACAGCAATGCTCCGAACTGCTAAAAAGCATTGCATTACAGCAACCAACCGTCAGGTCTTTGTGATTCCAGATGCGTTACTTCGATAGCTCCACCACTGTAGCATCCACCCGCAGTAAGGGCCCTTTTCAAGCAGTTTGCAGAGACCCTATAACCTGATCACTCAACTTAGTTGTTCGTCCTTATCTTCAAGGGACCTCGGAGCCACACAGCAACCGAGGGGCTAATTCCTCAGAGCAGGTGAAAGATGTTATCAGCCACTGGTACGTCTGCTCTGCCTTCTCTGCTCAGGCAGCCGGTTTCCTTTTGAACTGAGCACTGCCCATCCTCTACCTGTCAGTAGGGAAAGCGGACAGGACCAGAGCCAGCCCCGTCCTACGCACGCGCAGCCTCCCGGACTTGGCTGGCGCTCAGGGCAGACAGTTTGAAATTACATCACTGGCACCTGGATGCGGTTGGGATGGCACCACCTCGGGTTACACAGGAGCACAGGGCTCAGAGAGATGCGCCGGGTCACCGAGCACAGCCCCTGCTGCCCAGGCAGCCGCACTACCTCGTCCTAAACGAAGCGAGAAGTTATGGACCAGCCCTCCTCGGGCACACCTCAGGCTGGCCACGAATGCTGTCCTGTAGTGTAAGCTGACCCCGGAAAAAGCACACGGACACATCCAAGACAAATTAGAAACTGCGGGAAGCAGGGAGGGAACTCAGCCTGACGGCCAGGCAGCAGGAGGGCTGGGTCCTGCTGCCAGCTCCCTGCTGCCCTGTCCCAGCCCCAGCAGCACAGCCCCACCTTGCAGGTCCCTCTGGGCTAAGACCAGGATAATGACACGGTCCTGCCTCTGCAGAAGGCTTTTAGCTCGACAGACAAAAAGAAGGATACAAGAACTTACTATTTTTATCCACTCAATCTCCTCGACAGGTTTTTAAAGCCCATTTAAAAGCCCTCCTTTGCAATTCAGCCCGCGGATAATTTGCTGCCTGCATCTCTGTAAAGTTTAACCTGTCAGAGCCTGGCAAAGGTGTAATTTCATCCCCAGGCTCTTCTGCCTTGAGACTCGGGAGCTTCGCTTTGTGGATCAAGTATCAAAGCAATAGCTCTGTGAGACAACAGCCCTTCGCATCTCACAACCCATGCGTTAATCTCTCTAAACATAGTTTACCAGGCCAGAATCGGAACTCGGGCTCTCCCCACATCTCTCCTCCCCCCACGCACACCTGAAGAGAGAACAAACAGAGATAAGAGTAGGAGATGGAGACAGAGACACAGACAGAGAGCATGGTTTATCCCACAGGCAGAGGATTACTGCATCATGATGTAATGACCTTGTTCAGGAAAGAAAAAGGTTACTTACATGTAGAAATATCAGCTCCATTCCAGAACAGGGTCAAACAACGTCCATTTAAAGGCATGCCGAACAAAACATGGAACACTTGGCCAGTGAACTGGAGAGAGGAAGCAAATTTCAGCCCAACTGGTCTGGGTATAAGCTCTCTCCAGCTACACACAAGGCACTGACCCCAACAAGCAGGAGTGTTGTTGTGCAGGGAAACACGCCTGGGAAGGAGATGCCATGCTGCTTTCTTCATGCTTCCATCTCCAAACATCCAGGAGCTCCCTACAAAGGTGCAGGCAAAACTAGACATTTTTGTGTTCAATTTCTGGTGCAAAACGCTGCAGAGACAACTCCCATAGTTTGCCCCGAGGAAGACTTTACATTTGCACTCTCTGGGAATGTTTTCTTTCCCCACAGACCAGCTGGGGGGGGAGGGCCACGTGCTGCCTGCACGAGGCAATCCCATGGAAGAATACCTTGAGGCCAGGCTTGTTTTTTCTCTGTTTAGACAGCATTTAGCTCAGCAAGGCCCTGGCCATGAATAAAACTCCAAGGCTGACTAGTCACATGTACGACTACAGGATCCCCAAAGTAACTTGTTTATAATGTATTTTCAAATGCTACATGAAAATCATACCTGTGGTATCTACAAACTACTGCAAAGAACACAAACATTTCACTGCTAGGCATTTATCCCTCACTGTTGTTATCCTGCTAAGGTGAAGCATATGTTATTAAAGTCAATATTTACCAACAGATACTAGAGTCGTGTAAGTAGTACAGTCCTTCCATGTAAAACTATGCTTCCAACAGGAAATAAAAGGCATTTGGCAAGTCTTAGACTGCCAAGGGCAACTGCTACACATCCTGTTTCCAGGGCAAGAAAGCCCTCCAGTTACCCCAGATCCTTCCAGCGGTGAATGCTGAGCTTGTCTGGTAAGTTTTCAGAGCCCACTGGAAATCCTACAGCAGACACAGAAAGCTCTGAGTCTGAATTGGCACCAGATGCTTTAGAAAACAAGTGAATTTCATTTTGCCACAGAAGTAGGAGAAGGCCAAAATGCTTTATTTGTCAGGACAGGAAGAGTCACTCCTCTAAGAACATGAGTGTTCTGCTCAAGTTATTACAAAATGAGACTCTTCCACGGAAATCCTGTGCCGAGCACCAGCTTAGAGTGCCCTCTATGCCTGTATGCAACAAGAAATGCATTTTCCACAGCTGATAACAGCAATGACAGCCTTAAGACTCGAGCACAAGTACAGTCTGCAGCAGATCCCAGCCTTTCAGGGAGAAGCCTACAAAGGCTCCCCAGTAGCTCAAAGGCTCCGTACAAAGGCCAACTCAGGACCGAGCAGCTACTGCAGCATTTCCCCTCCATGAACCTAGGAAGAGCGTGTTCGCCATGCATTAAAACTGCATTGCAGCTAGAGCTGCCAATTACTTATGGCAAAACGGGAGGCTGATTCATCTGACTGTATGTGGGCCTTGGCTGGAGTTTTCCCAAAATGCTACAAGAGAAGAGACAAACCTCAGTGAGCCTCCCCCTCACCCCCACCCTGTCCTCCCCCACAAATCACAGCCACTGTGCTCGCACAAATCGACATTTCCTGGGGGCTTCTTTCCCCAAACTACTCCTTTTCTAAATACAGACGGAACGCGCAGCGACTCAAAGCACATTTGCATATGAGATGTATGCACACGGGGACACCTCTCCCAGACACGTACAAGGGGAAGGCAGCGCAAAGTGTCTAAGAAGCCTTTAAACCCCCAGTCCCGAGAGCCCCTACCTCTTCCATCACAGACGGTGGCTGTGTGATGGGCTGCGGCCACCTTAGGGCACAGTTCGGCAACCAGCCGGCGCTGACGGCCGAGCGGAAGGTGCCTTGGACTCTAAAGAATCACAGGCCACCAAATTTCTGCTGCACACATGCCCAAGCAGCTCCCGATCCCAGTTCCTTGTGTTTAACACCGGGCACGTGACAGGGAGCAACTCCGCATCCCGCAGGCCTCCTTCGGGCATGCGTTTCAGCCGGGCCTCGCAGCCGCGGGGTGGGGGGCTCCGCTCTCGCTAGCGGTGCGGGATGGAAATGCCACGGCTCTGCTTTGTGAAAGGGCAGGAGGTGCCACCCCACCCTCAGCCGCCTGCGTGCGGCGGTGTGGACCCGCAGCTATCGAAGCACCCACAGGCCTAGTTCTGCAAGCTCCCCGTCGCGCCAACACACTGTTCCCCTCAGTTAGGGCACAAAACCCGAGTCACTTTTGCTTCTCACTGCTATCTTTTTCTGCTCTGCTAGCTCCCTGCTGACAGCTGTAGCCATCTGACTTCACCCTTGGTGTCCCAGCCACCCTGGGGAGCTGTGGACCACCGGCAGCAGGGCCCGTCCCCAGCAGCGTGCCTGAGGCAGCCCTGCGAGCAGCCAGCCCCTGCCGATCACACCGGAGGTTTTTGCCCAGACCTGAACTCCAGCCCTTCGCTGGCAACCTTTAAAACATCTTCCACGGAAAACATGCTTGGGGATCCTCGCTCTGCCAGTGCAGAGAAATGCCTGAGGCACGCGGCCGCTGCTCGCTGCCCTCTGGCACCGCTGTTTGGAGCACAGCGAGAGCGCTGGGAGGGAGCGCAGCCAGGTCCGACCTCCCCTTCTGCAGCAAAGCAACCAGCACTCGGGGCACGGGCAGCTCCCAGACCTCCCCGTAGGGTCTTCCCAACCCTGCGGGGCAGATCTGAGTGTAATTGCAAGGAGTCTTCTGCCTGATGAACCCACCAAGCGAAGCCATGAGTCTAATGAGAGCTTATATGCCAAAGGCTACTGGAATATGCAAGGTCATCGTTTTCCCCTCTCCTTGCCCCAAATTAAGTCTTATTGTGTGTTGACTTTGGGATTATTCTGGCTAGATGCTTCTGCACAGGATACACACACGGCTGTCGCTCACTAACTACGTGCTGCCCCGGTTCAAGGCGATTACGTTCAGGAGAACCGCTCCAACAGCTGCATTCCTCACACAGAGGGGACGCTCTGCTGTGCTGATGGAAAACAGCGCAAACAGCATGAAGCAACAAAAACACTCGAGGAACAGGTACCTAACCTCTTGCATCACTACGGGACTGAAGAGAGAAATACCACACCGAGACGTGGAACTGGAAGCCACCTCGCACCCCACTCCCTACCACATCCTCCCCCGACTCCTACCACTTTCCCTTCTTCCCATTGACGCCGGCCACCCGCACCGCTCCACACACCAGAGGAGAGGACAGGGCATGCCCCAAGGAGCAAGCCGCTCAAAAGCTGTTGCCAGATCACGGTTGTAGGAAGGAAGTGATCCCTAATGAGATGCTTTGGAGACATTTGTCATTAGCGTCACTGAAGAGGAAGATCCTGCATTCCCGTAGTGCAGGAAGAAGGAGGGAGACTGACAGAGCATGGAAGAGCAGAGGTGTGGGGTGGAATGTGGGGCAGAAACGAGACTGTTCCCTCAGACTGCTACTCCAGAGACTTTCAAATTTTACCCCAACTCATTGTTTCACACATGCTACGAGATGCAAGCCAGGTGCTTCCTCAGCAATAAACGAAACAGGAAGCAGGTTCTGGCTGCTGCTGTCTTTTTTTCTTGCTAGAAATCTCACCTCTTCCCAACTTGAGTTCCCAGAGCCTCTGCAACGAAAAGGGGAGAGCAACAGCACAGCATGGCTAACAGAGACGGTACCAGGAGGAAATAAATAACCGGGATGCCAACCTGAGCTGGCTAGGCTGACTAAAAAGATCAAACGCGGGTGTAAGCAGCTCTTTTCTGGAGCAGGCAGGCATCGCTTCAGTTGTTTAAATATTCATGTCCCAACAGAAGCTGTGGTATCAATGTCTGTCCCTGATACAAACAAACCTGAGCTCAAAGCATGACAATCTGTGTTGAGCAGAGTGGAATCACAATTAAAGGCACTTCCCAAGCCTCCATTTCTGCAAACAAACAATTGATGGCTTTTCTGGTGACACTACAAGCGCATCCCAAATCCCAGTCCATAATCTCTTGCCTGTGATGGTAGGAGACATTAAAACAAACGTTAGCAAGCACCCCGGAGTTCAGCTGTGTGACTGCCGTTCTTCCCTGCCAGGTTTACTGTGCACCAGCAGCCCCACGTGGCATCTGGGGAGGGGCTGCGCGCACCTGATAAACACAAGCTGGCATCTGGGCACTGCAGGACGAATCGAAATTCTCTGCAGGGAAGCGCTGGAAAATTTCTCATCTAGAGGATTTTCTCCCTCGCAAGAGGGAATAGAGGAGGAGACAGAACAAGGAAAACATGAGGCCTTTCACACCCCTCCAGAGAAGTACTTTCCAGTGCCCTTCCCAGCTGAAGCAGAGGCTCCGATTTATGCCTGCCAGCAGAGGACGGGGACCGGGGGCACGCAGCTGCTGTCCCTGCAGTGGCGGCGCCTGCCCAGCGCTCCCAGGTGACGGCAAGAGAAGGCGTTTCAGTACCCCCCGTCGTGCGCAGCCAGCCACGCATGCACGCTACAACGCAACGGGCAGCCCGCTGAGGTGCCAGAGTGTTTTCAGCACCTTGGATTAGAAAGAAAATGAGAATGTCCGTGCTGGAGCCCACGCAGTACTTCGGAGCTGAAACAGTGGGGGGCTTCGGGCTCACGGGGCACCCGAGGCTGGACAGGAGTGACTCTGCGATACGTTGTCTCACAGGACAGCAGAAGGCACCTGCAGCCAGCTGGATCCACGCACACCTATCACCAGCACGTGCACGTGCTATCCCTTTCTGAAGTTGATGGCTTTGCTTCCGTGTCTCTGACATTTTTGCTCTCAGGATTACAAAGAAGCACTTAAACTCCCCCCAAAACGTCCTGAGCACAGTGGGGAAGATACAATGGGATCCAAATTGCCTTCATTTGCTTCTGATGGCGAGGAAAACGTGTGCCAGACCAGGGCAGAGGAGGTGTATCCAACCTTAGCTTTGCCATTCCCCCTCACCTCAAACCTTATGCAGGGTTTGGGTTATACAGGGGAGTGCCCAGCACCAGCTCTGCCACATGGAAAACTCCAGGGCGGAGCAGCACTTCGCTCTGGACCAGGCAAGCATCGGTTGTATCTGTCACTACGTCACTAGGTAAACAACTGATGATAAAAAATATCAGGAAATAAGTTAATTGAACGTGTAACGATGCTACTTGACCCTTGCATTCCTGAGGCATGGTCATCACCACAGGTCATCAGAGCAAAGCAAACGGCTGGTGGCACCTCCTCCCTGCCCAGGGCCTCACCACCAAGACCACGGTTGGTGGGGCTGAGCACACGGATGCCGCGCAGCCCCCCCACGGCATGGGGAGCCCCCCTGGCACATCCCACGCTGCCTGCGGAGGGCAGGGCCACCTCGCAGCCCGTTCCCCACCTCAGGACAGCGCCCAGGCCAGCTCACGGCAGGGGTTCTGCCAGAGTCAGCTTTCCTTTCACCTGCTCAACGTACCATGCCACCCGGGCAGCCCCTTCACTACCCCCAGCAGAGCACACCCTATGTTTGCTGTCAGCTGCGCACAAGCCACAGCTGCTGATGTTCCCCTGTCACTGATCGCACCTGGAAAAGATCTCCGAAACTCAGAGCACCGAGACAAAGCACTAACGAGCCACAGCCGCTTCCTTATGTTGCTGGTAGTCTTTCCAATATACAATTAGCCCCAGGAGCAGGAGACGCACCAACGACAGTGGTTCTGAGACAAGTATCTCCACCTGCCCAGCCCTGAGGATGCCCACTGTGCAGCACAGCAAGGAGCAGAAACTAGTGCTCAGACCAGGGAGGCACAGACCGAAAGGCTTGTTAACATCCCAGAGTCACAGGGAGCCCACTCAGAGCAGGGCTGGAAGGCAAGTCTGGCAACGTGTCCCCAAAGGCAGCTCTGTGCAGCCATGGCTGAAACAAAGGAGCTGAAGGCAGATCTGAGAGGCCTCCAACTTCCAGGCTGTGCTTGGTCCCAGCTCACCATCAGCTCCAGGAACACTTGGATCCAGAGGCACCATTAAACCGCTGAAGGAAAAAGAGGAAGCTTCTAGGCCAAGGAAACAGGACCTGCAATCGGACCGTCACCACAGAGCAGGCAGGCCAGGAACCCGCTGGGGTGGGCAGTACCTTACGGGGCTGAACTGCTCTCACCTGTGCCTCGCTAAGAAACACGGGGGTAGAGGAAGGAGGCCTTGTGCCAAGTTTTTTCTAGATGAAGTCCTCCGCTACAGCCAACAGCAAAACGCTCACCAGGCTCAGTGGGACCAGGATTTCACCATGCCTCGTGGGGCTTGCTGGTGTCGAGGGCACAAAGGCCTGCTACGAGGCCCGTGCTAAAGCCCCAAGGGGAGTGAGGTGCCCGGGACAGCCAGAGCAGCTCGCCCTGGGCGCTGCCCCCCACAGCACTGCCGCCACAGCCGTGTCCTGAGCCGGTGCTGCGAGCGGCGGCCTACGAGCCGGGAAACTTAATCCTGTAACAGGAGCTGAGGGCCCGCAGCAGCTCCCGAGACTTACTTTCAGTTACCCGGAGCCGCTCGGGGAAGAGACGCCGCGCACAGGTGGGGGTGCGGAGCCCAGCCGTGCGGCCGGCACCCCAACGCACCGCGCCGCCTCCGCCCGGCCCCGTGCCCGGGGAGGCCGCGAGCATCCCCCTGCTGCGCCTGGCCTCGTGGCAGCGCACCCAGGCTCGAGGCAGGCTCCGCCACGGACCGGGTGCCGGCGGCCTTCGTGCCCCGGCCTCCCCCGGCTGCAAGCCCCGGCCGCCCCCAGCTCCTGCCAGTCTCGGCCTCCCGCTCGTGCCGCCAGGCGCCCGCTGCCCCAGCGCCTCCGAGGCTCCTCCGCGGCCGCCTCAGGCCGGGGCCGAGGCGCTCGGAGGCCTCCGAGGGACTGCCTCCGGCCCCAAGAGAAGGTGGGCGGGTGGGCGCGGGGGGAGCAGCGGGAGGACATCTGGCCTCGGCCTCCCCTCGGGCCTCGGCCTCTCCCCGGGGTAGGCAGGTGGCAGCACGGCAGGGGCCGCAGCCGCCCCAGCCCCAGCCCCAGCCGAGCCGAGGGGATGGCACGGGGGAGGGGGGGAAAGGACACAACCGGGAGGCCTCCAGCGGACGCAGCTGGGGGCCGCGATCGCTCCCCAGCCTGCTCCCAGGGCCAGCGCGGCGGGAGCACGGGGGATAAAAAAACAAATAGGGGGAAAAATTAAGAAAAGGCGCAGCCCCCCCCCTCCCAGCACAGGTGTCACCGGCCCGGCGCTCCCCGCGGGGTGCCCCCGCTACCTGCTGCCACCGCCGTCATGCTGCTGCCGCTGGCGGTGCTGCTGCTGCCGCCCGGCCCGGCCCGGCCCGGCCCCGCCGCCGCCCCCTCCCCTCCCCTCCCCTCCCGCCGCAGCCCATCTGCCGCGCGCCCGGCCCGGCCCCGCGCGCCGCCGCCGCCCGCCAAT
>CM021734.1:20165333-20182948 GCA_011075105.1 Heteronetta atricapilla | reverse complement strand
GGCGTCACCCGCCGCCCGCCGCGCCCATTGGCTGCCCCCGCGCGGCTGCGGCGGGCCCGCGGCGGCGCGGGGGGCGCGAGCTTGTGGTTCGGGGCGGCGGGGAGCGGCTCGGGGGGGCCCGGCCCTGCCGAGGGGCTCCGCGGGGCGGCTCCCTCGGGGGGCGCGCGGGGGTTGCGAGAGGGGAGCCGGCCCGGCCCGGCCCCTCGCCGCACCTGGGCCGCAGCTGGAGCGCTCTGGGCAGCCGAGGAACCCTCGCTCCGGGGCTGAGCGTGGGGAGCCTCCAGGAAATCGCGGCCGGTTCTGGGCGCCGTGCCCCTGGAGGCCACCAAGCCCCGAGCCCACCGAGCACGAGGGGAGGCCGCAAGGGGAAACGCCCCCCCGCAGGTCTCCCGTGTCCCCCGTGCGTCGGGCTGACCCCGGCGCAGGCCCCGAGTACAGCCGTGCCGGAGCTGCCGGGCCTTACGGAGCACCCCCGGGGTGCAGGAGGGCAGGCCGGGCCCTGCCAGGTGCTGCTGACCCCGCCCGGCCGGGCCCCTGCTCCCCAGGGAGCCCAGGGCCAACTCCTGCCTGCCGCCGTAGCCCCAGGACAAGACGGGGTCGGGCTGCCCGTGCAGAACCCTCGGAGACAAGCCCCGGGGGCTTTGCTCCCTCTCACCGAGATGCTTGTGGATGGGGGAAGCCAGCAGCCCCGTGCCCCCACCTTTCTAACCACACAGCCTCTCCCCTGGTAACTGGGTGGCTGCAGGCTCGTGGTGCCTCAAGCTCCCAGGGCTCTTCCCTGCCCAAAAGGGTTGTGCCAGGCTGACAGTCTCCAGCAGACAGGCCAAGCACCAGCGTTTTTGGGAATCAAACAGCCGCTTAGCTAGGGCAGCCTGGAACTAAGAAAAAAGGAAAGTCTTCCTCGAGGAACTCCGGGAAGCTCTACAGCCCGACACCTGCGTGGTGCGGTGCGGGACATAGCCCCAACAGCGCATGGTTCCAGGCGTGGCTGGGGAACACCTTAGTGAAGGCACGAGGACATGGAACAAAGGGTGGCAGGGGGTGCATCCTGCATCCACTACAGAACCAGTTCTGGGGCGTTTATCACGCCTCACTGGCAGACACCCCACGAGCAAGCAACACTCCTGACTGCTAACTGGGTGTCAGCACGGGTCCCATTAATCTCCCGCACATAGCAGCAGCCCCCCAGAGCTCATCCTGCAGATAAAACCGCCTCCGACACCCAACTCCCAGCCGCTGAAGGCAGCTCCGGGCTCTGCAGCTCGGCACACTGCAGGCTGCAGCCGAGGCATGCATGCTCCCGGCCGCCCTGCAGGGGGGCTGGGAGCCGGCTCGGCTGCACCAGGGCTGATCGGGGGCAGGAGGGCTGCAGAGGGCCGCTGGAAGCTGACGGTTACATTTGGGGGCCTGCTGGGCCCATGATGTCATGGTTTCCCAGTGCCCGCCCCTTGGCTGCGGGTGAGCATCTGCTGGGAGCCGGGGCTGGTTCCTCGCCTGAGGTTCGGACCTCTCCCAGCAGCTCTGAATGCGCCTGGTTGTCGTGACAACCCGGATGGTGGCAGCTCCTGATAACCACGTAATGAGCTTGTCACAAAAAGGAGTCCCTCCACTGGAGAGCTGTAGGGATCATTACCGCTTCCGAGGGAACGCGTGAGCAGGAGAGGTAAGGAGACCATCTGGCGACGCCAGAGCACGTCAACAGCCTCCCTTGGCAAGGAGCTCTGTGAGACGGGAACCACCTACCGGCACGTAGTGATGGGAGCCGGCCCGGCTGCCTGCCAGCAGCCAGGGGTCCCCAGCTGCTCAGCCACGGGATCGGGTGCCTGCGAGAGCCAGGCAGAGATGGAGCAGCGGCACCAGATCGGGCCCAGCAGCGGTAAAGGTGCCTGGGCTGGCAACGCAGCCTGGGGCAGGTGGCATGGCATCTAGCCACACACCATCTCCTTGCCCCAGGGAACTTTTTGTCCTCGTTAAATTCCCTTCACCTTGTCCTGCTTGTGGTTTTCACCCCATTCTCAACGAACTCACAGGGCATCTGCCGCCGGCTGCAGTAGCAGTGCACTGGGGCTGCCTGAAACCTTTGCGGATCGTGGCCGCAGCGTGGGGAAACTCAGCTGTCAGGCTGCAGCCCAGAGACCAACCCCCAGCTCGCACTTGGAGGAATCACTTGTGAAACAGGCTTTCCTGTAAAAGGATGAGGAGGAGAGGGAAAATACCTCCATAGATAACCATTAATTGTACAGCAGTTATCTGTAGATAACTATTAATCTTACAGCAAACAATTGACAGAATGTTTCCTTTATGTCATCTTCGTCTGTTTTAAAAATATGTACTGTAAACATTTGCTAAAGTCAGTGTAAGAGTTTATTAATAAAGCCTTCATATTAAGAGCAGCTGTGCTTTTAGTTTATATTTTCACCTCAAATCCTATTTTTCCTCTCAAAATTAATGCTTCAGCTGTGGATTTCACTGAGATGCAATAAGATTATTAATATATGCCAATTAGATACCAATCAACTACTAAAGACTGTGTTTAATAGATACAGTTCATAAAGCCACTGCTACACCTCATCAAAATGTTGAATTTCCACAGCGTTATAAACAAGCTCGTGGGATCTAACCCACCTCCAGGAACCAGTGAAACCATGCACCGCTCTCCTTCTGAGGGAACGTGTGATAAAACACAAAGCTCGGAGAGAGGCAGAGCTGACTGCAGGCAACAAAAACCTCTCGGAACAACGTTGGGTGTCACGCTCACAAATGGTGCTTCTCGGAAAGGGATGGGAAGGACTGCAAGGAGATCCCCGTCCTGGGTCAGGGTTTCGCAACAGAGAAACAACAAGCGCCGATACCGCTCATGGCTCTGCAACACTGCCTAAGCTGCAGTGAGCGACGCCTCCTGACAGCCCAGCAGCACTGCTCCTCCACTTTGGGCAGAGGGGAAACTGAGGCAGGGAGCACCACAGCGGTGCCTGCGCCCTGACCGAGCAGCACTGCCTGCTACAGATCCCCACTGTCACTCCCAGGTGTTGTGTTGCCTTTTTTTTTTTTTTTGGAAACTGCAATTTGAATTGCCCTCTAAGAGGCGCAGCAGGACTACCAGCCCTACGTGGACACGGCTTGTAACAGGCCACACTGCAGCGCCCTGCGGAACCGGCGGCAGGATTCAGGGCGTTCCAGGAACACCTGTGAAGTCCAGTCCCACCTGGTTGGCGTTCAAACACCCGCTGTCCTCCTTCACGGGGAACATCACAACATCTCTCTAAACACAAGCAGAGCTGACCCACCTGCTTGCTGGATTTTACCCACCACGGGGTTCGATTGTCCGCTCTCAGCCCGACAGAGCCGGGACCAACCCTACCTACCTCTCCTGCCCCGGCTGGCAGACACAAGACCAGGCAGGCTCAGTATGCAGCGTTACAGGCCACGGTCGGGCTTAGCCACCCCGTGGCGGTGTCTGGATGCGGGGTTTTAGTTTACCCTAACCTCAGCCGATGCCTGCGACAGCTCACTGCAGTGTTGGGCAGGGTAAGGGCGAAGCAGCGCGGCCTCCTGAGGCCACCTGCGCTCTGCTCAGTGCCGCTGCCAGCTCCTGCCTGCTGAGAGGGTGCGGGGCAGGGAGGGCTGCTCAGCTGCTGCCGCCAGGCAGGCGTTGGGAAGGGTAAGTACCTGGTACCCGACAGCGTGGCTTTTAAGAGGTGACGAGTATGAAGCCCACCAGGGGCTGATACACGATCTGTGAGTGACCATGGCATCGCAGCATCCCAGACCAACCCGTATGAAGGCAATTTCCTAAAGGAAGGTGTGAAACTGCTCTCATTTCTGAGAATGGGCGTTTTGGCCTTGCTCCCCAGGGTACCAGGGCCTTGACACCGAGACCCCACAAAGCTTTGGGCACACAACAAGGGCCTGGTCCAAAGGCCAGCAACATCAACAAAACCCCTAATGATTAAGGGTACCATAAATCCCCATCTCCCTACATTTTCCCAAGAACGTCAGGCAGGCAGAAAAAGAAGTCGCCCACCTCCAGATATACAGCAGCTCGCAGAGCCCTGTCCTTCCCGGTGATCGCAGCCCATGGCACCTGCCTGGGGGTTCCTGGTGGGGGACACACCAGCACCACTGCCTCTGGGTCAGCCTCATTGCACAAAATCCCACAGAGAAAATGATCTCAGGGTGAGACCAGCAGAACCACTTCGAAACGGAAAAGCTTCCCAAGTCCCCCGTGAGACCCCAGAGGCTCTTTAAGGTGAGGACACCGCCACATGGTGGTGACAGCCACCAATGCTACAGCCACCCAGAGCACCAGCTGCGGGGCCTCGGGTCTGGGGAGCATCCCTGTGAGCCCCAAAGCTCTGGTTCTTTCCCACTCAATGCAGTTGTGCTTCTGGAACAGAAGGAACTTATGCAGAGATTCAGGCCTCTTTTTTTTCCACACTTCATCACCAGAAAATCTCATGTGGGGATGATTTGGGACTGAGGATCCAGGAGACGGGAGCACTGCTGGCTGTGCAAGAGAAGCAGTGTCGGGCTGCCAATCCCTCACCTCCTGCTGCCTTCAGGGTATTCTGGAGAGAGCAGGACAGGCTGGTCGCAACGCAGTCCAGGAGGTCTCGCTGCAGCCAGCATTCCCCTGGAGCCCCGAGCCTAGGCTCCAAGCTGCGGGTGCAGGGATGGAGCCACCCCATGGAGGGGGCAGCAGCGTGCTACGGGACAAGCTGGAGGTACACACTGACATCCAGGAACAGACAACCTGAAGAGCAAAGGCTCCCCATCTTGTCTTCAGTACCTTGAGCTACCACTCTTCCTTCAGCATCCCAGCTACTAAAAGCCTATGATGAAGGCATCACCCAAGGGTGTGACAACAGCAAAGCTGCGGGGGGCTCCACAGGTTGTGTCCAAGCAAACATAATCCAAGCAAAAAATTGTTTGTATATGTAAACAATTCTTGCAGCTCAGGCATCATCCCATGGTAATCCAGCCACAGTCTCCAAGCCTGTGCTGACTTACCTCTGGCTGGCCTGTAGCCAGGTTGATTTGCACCCCGAAGATATCCCAGACCCTCAGCTACAGTGCCACAACATCTCCACAGGGGAGGGTCTGAACGATGCCTTCAAAGCAGATGGGACTGCCGAGGCTGCTTTCATTTTGCTGGTTGCTTCTCCTGCCCCCGGAAATCAGGATCTGGTTTCTCCTCTTCTGTGTGGTTTCTCCTGCTCTCTTGAAGATCCACTTGTCCCACAACTGTTGTGAATCTGAGAATTAATCTCATACGAGATCAGTTCCTGCTGAGGAATAAGATTAATCTTCCTAGGAGTGCAATACAGAGTTATTGCTGGTGATGTGGTTACAGTGGTTCCATATATAGATTATTCTGCACGTATCAATCTTCCTTAGCTCCAAATAAGACATCCCTATCTGCTCAGACTTCCAGTGGAAGAGCATAGACAGGCCTGATTCTGGGCGTATTCACCCATGTTCTGCTCTCATACCATCAGTAGAGTTATTGCTGGTTAACACTGAGGAAGACCGGGGCAAGGCCAACAACTCCACTTCTCTTCTGATTTTTTGTCCTGTAACTGTACCACAGAATGAGAACAGGAGTGGCATGTACCCAATAATCTCAGGGAGCTCTGATTTCACAGCTGTGGCGAGTCCACTGATATCAGCGGAGCTCCACCATGGGCAGATCTGAACCCAGTCGCTGTGGATGGCGAGCACAGGGCGCTGCGTGACAGCCTGTGAGTACTGGAGGTGCCAGATTACTGACCCAGTGCGGTGCAAATGTACCACAGGCATCCAGATAACACCAGTCCAGAAGGGCTAGAAATGGGCAAGGTCTTTATGTGGTTCAGACTCCACAAAAAAGACTTGATTGCCCATGACAGCCAAATTTTACAGCCATGCCTGCTCAGGGCAGCGTCCTTCCAGCAGCTGGAAGTCTGGAGACAAGGGGTGTCTGTAGTCTTAAAGCACCTCCATAGCAGGACGTTAGGCTGAAGCCTCAAAATTAGATCAAGCATGCTGGAGAATGTGTGCCTTGACTTAGAAAATACCTTTCCCGAGCCTTCTGGGGTTGTGACCTGCAATGTTAACATGTGAGAACCTCTCCAATTGCTGACCAGGCCAAGTATTTGCCATTGAGCTGAAGAACCAACGGCTCCGGGCTATAGCAGATAGACATCAGCTCAGCTATCGAAGGAGCATCTCTTATCTTTGGCGTACCTAATGCCAGCTAGAGCAGCAGGACTGACACCGCCTGGGTGATACAAACAACTTGTCAGGAACCAGAAAAAGGACTTTGAGCTTTGTGAGACTCACCACATCATGAGAGTGACTGCAAGACACGCCAGACACAAACTGACGTGTACAGAGGAATTATTAGAACCTGAATCGGCCTTGCCTCCAACACGCCCTCCATGTGGTTACTTTTTTAGGGGAGATTAAGGGACCTTTCATCTTTCTCATTGCTGTCTGTGAGCCCTTCCAGCACCCTCCTTGCCTTTCTCCCCTGCAACACTGCACAGCCCATGGCTCACCAGATGTGAATGCTTAGAGATCTGTTCACGCTAAGGGGCACTGTGCTACAGTTTGTCCCCAAACCTACAGCTTTGCTTGGCCACAAGGAGAACTCCATAACCCAAAGGCTGGTAGCCCAGCCAAGCACATGTGCAGGTACAGACACCATGCAGAAGTTTATTCCATAGATTTATCCTTCAAGGCACCGAACAAGTTAAGGTCTGCTTTGATGCAGCATAGCAGGACCAAGCATTGTTTGAAGACAGAAGGCCACCAGCCTGAAGGAAATTTCTTATGATAAGTTCAAAGTGGAGCATGAGTTTTCTAGCAAGATAAAATAGGGCTTTTCTCCTAGAAATAACGCCTTTCCGACTACAAAACACCCCAGGGTTGACAAGTCTTATCTCAAGAGTGGAAGAATTGCGAACCCCCAGGTTAATGAAAGGTATGTTTAGCAAAAGGTGTGTTCATGAGACCCCAGAGCCCAGGTAGAGCACAGGGAGGGGGCGAGACCTGCCTTGGGTTTGAGAACCTTCAGGGATCACCTTCATGAAAAGTCTCAAGCACACGTAATTTTAGCTTGATCCTACAGGATGAGAGAACACGTGAATTCAGGCAAATTTAGCAGTTTTGTTCTCCATCCAGTTTGGACTGAAACCAAATACAAAAAGCAATGATATTTCAGGAATTGTGAACAAGACCTTTTGACCAGCATCACTCAAGTTCACAGAGCCCGGCAGCACGAGAAGCCCACCGTTCAGCCCCCACCTCTGGCTGGGGAAGTCAGATGTTCAGAGAACACAGCCAGGGTTATTAATCTGGTGCTTAAAGATGTTACCTACACAGAAGCTGGGATCAGGAAGAAATCCCCAGCTGACATTAAAATGTTAAACTCAATGGAATGAATCCAATTATTATTTTTATTGGAATTGCTGATGGGCAGGATGGCACTGGACAGTCAGACTTCCAAGATAAGCAGGGGGCATCGGTGCCACTGGAGACAGGGACCGGGTGAGGCTTTTGACCCGTGCTGTGCTGGCTCAGGGTCCCCTTTTGCCCCCTGCCTGCCGACACCCGGGCGGTCGAGATGCTCTGAGAGGGTCAGGGAATGCCAGCAGGGTGACAGAGGCTGGGTGCTCTCACAGAGCTCACAGGCTACAAACCTGCACGGGTTCCCCGACCTCAAATCCTCCATGAGGTATTTCTGCCTTCTGGTACACAAGAAACCCCAAGGGATCTGTGGTCAGTGGCGACCCCAGCACAAACGGAGAAGCCGTCTTCTGTGAGCAAGTCAATTTCTCTCTGAAGTCTGGCAGCAAGCATCCATCCCTTCAGGCTGTGTGTGCAGCCTGCAGCCCCTGTACCAAGACTCCTTCCCTGTCAGGGAAGTACCTGTGCAGTTAGCTGAGAAGCTTCCCTGCCAGGCTCCGCACGGGTATGTCGTAAACCTTCCTCCCCAAAAACCCTTCGCTGCATGAGAGGAAAATGACTAGGGTGTGTTGACAGCCTTCAACTCACTGAACATCACTTTGTGAAGAGTTACAGGGACCCAACCCAGCCAAGAACAATCACCCCTAAAATAGAAATTAAAATTAAATGCCTTTGCTGTGTTTTTTCATGAACCAAAAAGCAGCACACTTCACTGGAGCACCCACTCTGCCTCCGTGCCACCTTCCCTGACAATCTCACCTAACTGAACAGCCCCAGGGGGGCCGTCAGGATGGGGTCACCACACTCAGGATCCATCTCCCTGCTCTCGGTGGCAGCTGAGCAGACGCAGGCTCCATACCAACGAGCTTTACAATGAAAGGTACTGTCCCGTAGCAAGGCTGCTGGCACAGAGGAACAGAGCCAGAGGCCAGTACCGGGTTTGGTAGCACCCCACCTACTCTCCTGATGCCATGTCCACTCGGGTCTCCAGCAGACAGCACGCAGACGAATGCAATAGGTGATTCCGTGACATTACTCCTGTTCACACTGGTGTCAGTAAGGCTCCTGCCCTCCCTGCTCCCCGTGTTGCTTACTGGGCACCCGCCAGTCTGAATGCCAATCCCATCTGCCTCTGGCTTACTGTGGGACCCAGGCTCTCATGCTTCAGCGCATCCCTTGCAGTCAAAACAAGATGTTTGTTCACATGTGTTTTTAATCTTGTTGCTGCCCTGGCTTCTTCCCATTAGCTGTCTCGCACAGCCGTCAGTTTACACCAGGGAAATGGGCCAATAACCCTGCACAGCCCCAGGGAGAGCTCCTGCTCAGGGAGGCGATGGGTGCTTGCCCCAGCAGGAATAGCTGCTGTCCCGTGGCGAGGGCAGGAAATGCCTGAAGTTCACAAAGTCTCAGCAAAGCAGGCAAGAAAATGCCAGATAGACCCCTCCTCACCGGGAGAGAGAAGCGCCATCCCTCTGGCAAGTGCTGCCTTGGCCACACGGCCGAGGGCTGTGCACACCCTGCAGGTGGCAGGTAAGGAGCCACTGCTGGAGGGGGAGCTCCTGGGGCAGAGCTGGAGGCCGGCATGGTGCTGGGCAGCTCCAGAGCACTCTCACTCCTTACAAGAGGCCATGAGTCACAGGTGGCGTGGCTTCAAACTAAGCTAAAAACTCTGCTTCTCTGCACAGACAGCATCAGAGGCCTAGTCTCTGCTCCTCTGAACTTGTCACCATACGGGACGTGGGCTCTACCCCCACAGAGAACCGATCTGCCAGCTCTGGCATCTGCAGCAAAGGAAGAGGGAAGAGGAAGCCGATCTCCCCCCTTTGGAGGTCTGGTCCCTTCACCACCTGCCTCCTCTAGTCCTGCACCTGCAAAATGTGTTTTCACACCTAATCCCCCACGCAGCCTCCATGCTGTCCCACTGGGTGTTACACGGCAGCCGTGCTCCTTCCGAGCAACGCGTGGTCCTGGGCAGATGGATGGCATGCACGATGAGTTACAGCTGTGAACAAAGCGTCCGGACAACTGCTGTGGCAAAAGGGGCTGGCATCGCTTCCCGCTACTGCTGCCAGTTACCTTCTGGTTGCACAACGAATGCCTTATCATCAGCTCTCACCAGAGCCCGGCAGCAACTTTGCAGCCTTTGCTTTTGCCTCACCAATCATTCCTGGGCTGACAAGCCCCGCATACTGGGAACAGATTGCTCTCCTGGTTCAGAAATAGAGCCCATACCTTGCCTTCACTGCTGCAGACGTGCCCTCAGATGGCCTGTGATGCCATTTTTGTCTCCTAGTGGAAGCTGAATGTCACTGCTCTCCCAACTGCTGGCAGAACGAGGCCCAGCCCCAGCCGCCCGCGGCACCACCCGGCACTGCGCGAGGACAGGAGGCTCGCTGGGAGGCCTTGGGCTCGCCCTGGCTCCTGAATCCAGGAGTAAAAGCACCTTGGGGTTTAGAGCTTTTAAGCTCTTTTGGTTGGGGTTCAGAAAGGCAACCCCCAAAGCAAAAGACGTCATGTAACGTCAGAATTTTCCTCCCTCTATTGCCTCCAAAGCCATGAAACCCAGACCTACCCGGGTGGGCTGCGGCCCGCAGAGGGCACGACGCCGGGTGCCATTTGCACCTGGCCTCTCCCCACCACGCGTCCCCTGGCAGCGGGCAGCTCCTAGCAGCTGCAGCCCACGAGCTGCCCGCGCTTCGCACAAATCAGGCAAGGAGAAAGAAAACCCAATCCATCTTATCAACGTGCAGGAAGCAGCGAGGCACCACCAGTCCAGCAGGCTGGTCAGCACTGCAGAGTGACCTGCTGCACTTTGGGCTCTACTTCCCATGCCAACTGCTCCACTTGGTCATTTCCCCAAGCAAAACTCATTTTGTCTCATTAAAATGCACCTCCCTTCTGTGTCCCTGTAGGACAAGGCCTGGAAAGCTGCTCTGAAAGGAAACAGGGAACAGGGATGGCCGTGCATCGGCTGCATCGTCAGTCTTCTTCTGAACCGGACAGCAGCTGCCATTCCCTACGCCTCCCGGCTCGCTGACCCCAGGGCTGGCTGCTTGCTGCACCTCTGGCTACCTGCCGGGAGCCACGGGCATGAGTTCAGTATGCGAGTGCACTTTTGGCTACATGTGCCCGAACGAAGTGATGGAGGCCCTGCAAAACCCCGGGACATCGCTGTGTATTCAGGAGTGCCATCTGCTGGCACCTTCTCCTTAATTAACCCTTACGAAGCCACCTGTGGGGCATGGCGCTCTCAGCCACTGCACACGAAAGTGAGAAACCTCACTTTCTGCAGCTGAAAAAGGAAATTTCAGGACTCAGATGCCCAGATACCTTGCAGACAGTGCTGACAGCCGGGAGGAGTGGCTCTGCCACGAGCGATCTCACACCTAGCACCAGGGCTGCATGATAGCCATCGCGAGGACAGGCATCGGTACTTATAATTTACCCAGTTTTCCTGGGAGAGAGCAGCACAGGCATCGCAGATCTGCACAGTATGCACCACAGACTATTTCCTTAAAGGAGCAGAAGTCAAAAAGCATTTGCAGGACACATTGTTTATTCTGCTCCCCCCAAATGGGGGGAAGACCAGCAGAGCCCATGGGCCTAACGAGCGCAGCCCACGGAAGGAGAGCCCCGTAGCACCTGTCCTTGTCAGGGCAATAATCACACTCGGGGGGGGGGGGGGGGGGGGGGCCTTTGTGAAAGAAGCCTGGCAAAATTAGAGAAGCTGGCAGCAGTGGGAACATGCCAGTCTAACTGACAAGGCTGACAGACGAAGGCTGCTGAGAGATGAGGAGCACAGAGGATGAAGCACATCCAAAAGCACACCAAAAGCATGCTCAGATGGAGAAAGTCTCCTTGACACAGGCTCTGGAAAGAGCAGAGCCACTTTATTTCTGAGCCACATGGGCTTAGGATTTGTTCTCTTTCCACGCCTGTCCTTGACAGGGCGCCAAACTCATCCTTCTATGCTTGCAATTCACACCCTGCAGGGCAAGCTCTTCTTATTTTCTTGTACAGCCAGACATTAACCCAGCGCACCTCTGCTTCCCCTTCTGTCCTCTCCCCACTCCGTAACCTCCCCGTTTGTTTTGTCACCTTAAGCAACCTTCTACTTGGAGCCAGAAACCGATATCCATCCTGCAGAGAGCCACCTCAAAGCAGGAGGCCTAGGTCCTAAACTCCCGCAGGTAAGCATCTGCACACTCCTGGCGATAAAAGTGACCAAACATCATTACCAGGCTGCAGTGGTGTTGGGGTGCTCACTCTTGAAGAAGGGCAAGGTCCAACGGCACAGATTTAGCCCAGAGATAACACAAGAGAATTCAAAGTCCAGATAATTCATATTGCAGAGAGCGCTCAGGAAACCTCAGTGCCTGTAGTTTGGTAATGGGAAGGTTAAGACGCATCTCAATCTCTGTATGTACCTGTGCAGCAAAACATCCTGAAATAAGTGGGTGCTCGAGTCTTTCTCATTATTGTTTATTTTAAACAAAAGCATAGTGAGCAACACGACAAAGGCTGGGAAGAAGAAATACACCACTACTGCAATAACTTCCTAAGGGAAGCGCTGGGTTATCTCCGGGTAAAAGCCTACAGTCTGTCTGACACGAGAGGTCAGCCCACTGGGTTAGAACTGATCCATCCCTTTGGGAACAGTGCTGCGATGGGGGAGCTGGAGGCTGAGAAGTGGCAGCCAAAGAACCAGCAGGACACAGCAGTGCCCGTTTCCCGTTGCCTGGGATCGTGGTACCACTGGCAGCACTTTCAGAGGCAGAGTATTACCGTTGCCTACCAAGGGTTTCTCCAACGGCAGTAAAGAATAAGAAGATATACAGCGTGACTCGTATAGACTGTAAACAAATCATGGAAATAAACCACTGCAACATGCAGTTTGGGAACTCCTGAGCCATGTGTGTTATTAATTGTATTCCGGCAGCAATACACTTCTGCAGCACCCCGCAGCCTAAAGCCCCTTGCTTCCTAAGTGTTAATTAGGGCTCCCAGTAAAGGCTGAGGAACAAGGGAAGCATTTTTATCTCTCTCCTACAAACTAAAGCCCTACAAGCAAAACCCAGAGGGACTTGCACATGGTCACAAGCAATCAGTGGCACTGCTAGACACAGCTCAGAACTGCTGCCTTCCACGTTCCTTCCAGAGAGAGGACGGTTGGTAACAAATCCCCAAAGAAATGGGAATGAGCAAGAAAATCGCAGTGTGCAGCCTGTCTGTATTCACAGGTGTGTTAATTAAACTGTGGTCTAATTAAAATACAGCCTTTGCATCCTGCTTTTTCCTCCTTGATGATGTGGGCAATAGGTGCAGGTTGCCCATCAGTTTAAGCCGTAAGCGAGGAGACAGCTTCCACCTACAAAGAGAGGGGAACAGCCCCACGGCGGGGCACAAAACCCCGTGGTTTCAGTGTGACACAAAATGCTCACGGAAAGCACCACTGGACACGGCTGCCTGCAACAGCAGAGGGAGAGAAAGGAAGACCCAAGGCTCTTCCCAGTGCTCCTTTTAACAACAAACCTGTTTTGGGAAGCACCGGGCACTTGCCATTTCAGAGGACACGACGCGGTACCTGGGTGGTTGGCACCTCAAGAGAGCAGCTGCTGCAGCCTTCAAACTTACAATGGGCACTTACAATGGGAGTAAAACCATCGTGGCTGGAGTCCAGCTCTGCTTCTGATGAAAGCTGCAAAAACAAGCAGCAACCACACACCCTCTTCTGCATCACAGTGAAGCTGGGGAAAGGAAAGCATTACTTGTGTTATGGGGGGAATGGAAGGGAAACAAACCTGCGCAGGCCATGAAAACAAAATGTTAACCAAAGATTTGGTTCCACACCCAGAACCTACCAGCTGGGAAAACTCTGCCACAGTAAAATAGGTTTTTGTCTACAGATTGCTTTTAGAGGGTGATGGTCTGGTCAGGGAAAAAGCTGGGTTTAACTTGCTTAATTTTCAGCAAACGTTAAGTGTTTGACCAAGAACTCACCCCCGGAACCCCCTGCTGTCCCTCTGCCCAGGCAGAGCTGCCGGGAGCAGGCAATAGGACATAATCTCTGCAACAGGATGGCTTCCAGTTACCCAAGGAAGAGTCCAACCCAGGTTCTTCCTGAAAGGTGCAGTCCACAAGAGGATGAACAGCTACAGAATGACGTACCAAAATCTCCCACGACACAATCAGCTCCTGAGTGAGCAGAGGAGAAACGCTAAAACTGGCCCAAGGCAGAGCAGAGGGACTGAGCCACAGAGCCAGAGTGCCCAGGAGCTGCCCACAGCAGCGTCACCCCGGCTGCATGTCCGAGGTGATCCCTGCCAAGACAGACACAATGCTGAAATAGCTGGTGTTTGGCAGATGAAAAGGGGAAAAACACCTGTGAACTCTGAAGACATCCCTCTGTCCCTTAACAGCTCGGATGTATTTTTCCCTGCCTTGCCTGCCTAACATTTCAAACCAATGTCACATTTCCTACCAAGCCATGATGCTCACACAAGGAAAGTCGAGTGAGCGGGGGCCTGAGAGACTGCGCATTGCTTTGGAAATGAAGTTTCCAAAGGCATCTGGGATAATGGAAAAGAAGGGATCAAAAGCAGCAAGGAGCAAACAGAGAAACATGGTTTAAATGTTCACCAGAGCTCTAAGCTTTGAAATCACGTGAAAATCACATCGTTCCTAGACTGAGTAGGAAACAGCCCAGGAGCTGGACCAAAGGCTCCGAGGCAATTCCTTCTCAATGTGACAATGCAGTCGTGCTGCACGGTACGAAATGAAGATCACAAAGCAAGGGGAAACGGGTCCAGCGGAGCATGTGCGAGGCTGCAGCTGCGCTGCTCGCTCTGTCTCACCTCGCCGAACACAGGGAGCCAGCTCAAGCTGCGGCTGGCTGCACGTTCACACAGCAGCAACCCCGAGCGCCAAGCTGCCCCTTGGCCCTGCCTGCCAGACGGGGCCCCACACACCTGCTGAGCCCCCCCCACCTTCAGTGCACAGGCAGTGCTGCAGGTGTGCTCCAGCACGAGGGCTGAATGAGCCCTGACCCCAGAAAGGTCTGCTGGAAACAAAGTTCACATCCTTGGGGGCTTTTATCAGCTTCCCGTCTGATTTCTCTTGGTTTTGCTGTCACCAATCACAAGAATTGATACTTGCCCCTGGCACACAAAAGGAAAGCCCAGACGAAGGTAGACCTGGGGACCTGAAAATACAAGCGCCTGGTGCCTTCCTAACTCACAAAGAAACATTGCCAAGGGATCAGAGACAAACAAGGCTTGTAACTGGGACAAAGCTATACAGGCATATCAGTAGTTCATGTTGAACAGCAGGGAAACACTGATTCAAAGCCCCACCTGCCCACGGGGCAGAACGTCAGCACCATGTGACAGCTGGCCGTTGCACAGCATCGTTACAACACCCAGCCAATGGCCCTACCAAGTTGCCTGCCTGTGACTCAGAACCGTATCATCTTCCAGAGTCGTTCTGGTCCTAATCTCAGATGGGTGCTGATCACCTCTTCTTCCCAAACATCGCCTCCCCGGTTCCCCACAGCCACGAGCTGCTCATGTACTCCCATGCCTGGAGAAGTTTGGGTGAGGACAAAGAACAATAAAACCGTGCTGGATGCTTATTAGGTCATCAAAAATACAGGGTCGCACTGCAGCATGGATCCAGGGCTTTCTGCCACTGTGCAGAAAGCACAGAAATTCTGGCACTTCAGGAGGATTCCTGGTTTTCTTCTCCCTTGCTGAGGCTTCCTTACAAACCTGCCCTTCTCCCGGCTCCTCCCGTGATAAAAGTCTCACTGCAGCTGCAGGGGAAGGCAAGCCATTTCGCCCGCGTGGCTGCCTCTGCATTTCAAGCTTATTTGTGTGAGACACTGCCACCCAGCAGGATTTGCATTGTACCAAAATGCGAGACCTGCACAAAATGAAGCAGGAAAAGCATTCGTCTCTCCCCTCAGAGAAGGTTAATGACGTGGCTACTTTGCAAATGTTTACTATGAAGTGTTTCCTAAGCCTCTGAGCTATAGAATTTGTACATAAAAGGAGGTTTGCCCTCTTCCCCTTGTCCCACAATCCTATTTGCTTCAGATTAACACAAGTGACCTCCACTTCACTTGAGCTTCATTCATCTCCCACGGAGCAGGGCCTGCTTTTGCTGAATTATTTCCCTGCCATCGTGAAATGCTATTCAGCTGATCGGAAGGGACAAGGCTGCAGACGCAGGTGTTTGCTTTCTGTTCCGTTAACCATTCCACAGCCAGACGAGACTCTGATTTAAACCTTACTCAAATTAGGAGCATTGCAGAAAACCACGGTGTAAGTCCCCGATAGCTGGACGTGGCACACCAGAGCACAGCCACACACGGTACGAACAGGGGTGAACCCTGTGCTGGTGACTGCATGCAGTCACACAGACCAGGAACAGCACAGCCCTGGCGCAAAGCCCTGCATCCCAACACCCTCCCTCTCTGTCCCCAGCTGTGTCGGTCACCCCCCAGTGACTGTCTTAGGAGCGCATCAGAGGTCTGAGATGGGTGCTCTTTGAAACGGGTTAACTTAAGTTGACGTATAAAGGGTCACCTCCAAATTAAGCCAGGCTGAAGAAAAACCCTTCAGGACCTTCCTGTCCCTTCTCTTCTCCCTTTCCTCTCCTCCCCCCCGGCTTTACAAAGGGCTTACGTGTCACTCACCTCCGCCCCTCACTGGGGCACAGCTCCTCCCGAACAGGCAGGGAGGGTCTGCCCTCATTTCCCCCGTCCTCCCGAGGTAACAGCCCAGACAGAAGTCCTTCCACAAGTCACATCTCCTGTGTCAGACACAAACCCAAATCATTCTGGCACGTAAACACAGATCCGTGCCGCAAGAATGGCCATCGGGCAATTAACAGAACGAGCATTAAATCTGCCTCACTCCTTTGTTCTGCAGGCAGGCTGGAAGATTGACTGAACCCTCTTACTTGGCAAACAAATATTAGGCCTGATCTTCAGCTGGCAGAAGGCCACGCAGGGCCATCAATTTCTCTGTTACGTGGACGAAAATTTTGTGCTGTGTTTTCCAGCTGCAGCAAAGCACTTCTTGCTCCTCACCTTCACACGGCACGGCACCTTCACCCAGCATTGCCGCAGATCACAGCCAGGTTTTCCCAGATTTTTCCCAGCAGCGTTGTTCTGGTTTTCCTGCCCGCTTGCTGCCCCTTCCCACCAGGCCCTTCTGCCTCCTCACCCTGTCCTCTCGCGCTCACACGGCTCTGAGCAGTCAGGATGAAGCCAGGTGCCATGCAGCACCCAGGCAGTCCCAACGCATCCTCCACCCTTCGGCTCCCCAGGGAATCACATCCCGCTCCTTGCCCTGAGCAGGGAAGGAAATGCCTCTGCAGTCAGTGCATGGTCCTTGGGTTTTGTTTTAAAGCAAAGCCACGGAGGTAACAAACTCACATGTTGCTCTTGAGCCAGGCAAAGCTGTTTTGAACAGCCCAGAAACTGGGGGAACCGAGCAGACCACGATGGGCGCCATGTGGGCCCCTCTTGGCCACGCTGTAGTGGGTTTATGTGGCAAGGTTTTGGTTATGTGGCAAGGGGGTCATAGGTATGGCTTCTGTGAGAAGGATCTAGAAGCTGCCCCACTGCTGACCAGAGCAGAGCTAATAAGTGATATTGTTTTGTGCCTCTGTGAGAGCATATCTAAGACAAGGAAAAAAACGCTGCACCACACAGCAGCTGGGAGAGTGAGAGGAGTGAGGAACAGCCTTGCAGGCGCCAAGGTTGGTGAAGAAGGAGGGGGAGAGGTGCTCCAGGCACCGGAGCAGAAGTCCCCTGCGGCCTGTGGTGAGGCCCATGGTGAAGCAGGCTGTCCCTCTGCAGCCCATGGAGTACCACGGTGGAGCAGGGTTCCACTCCGCAGCCCGTGGAGGAGACCACGGTGGAGCAAGTGGACCTCCACTGACGGGGACTGCGGCCTGTGGCAGACCCCTGCCGGAGCAGATTCCGGGCCGGACCTGCAGCCCATGGAGAAGAGATCATACAGGAGCAGGTGACGTGACAGGAGCTGCTGCCCATGGGGGACCCAGGTTGGAGCAGTGTGCTCCCCAGGGATGGACCCTGTGGTACGGACCCATATTTGGAGCAGTTCTTGAAGAGCTGCTGCCTGTGGGAAGTCCACACC
>CM021734.1:20100128-20165233 GCA_011075105.1 Heteronetta atricapilla | reverse complement strand
TTCTTTCCTTTGTTTCTCGCTTCTCTAGCTCGTTAGTAATAGGCAATAAATCTTACTGTCTCCCTATGCTGAGTCTGTTTTGCCCATCACAATAATTACTGCATGATCTCCTCATCCTTATCTCAACCCTTGAGCTCCTTTCATTGTATTTTCTCCCCGTTCCTCTTTGAGGAGGGGGAGTGAGAGAGAGGTTGTGGTGGAGCTCGGCCGCCCACCTGAGTAAAACCTCCGCACACGCTCACTTACTTAAGAAGCCAGAGGCTGCCAGGACAACCAGGATAAGAGATTCCTCGGTGAGGAGACCAGTGCAGCTGGTTTTTTTTAGCTGAAGGCTGAGAGGGGTCATCGCTGCAGTCCAGAAATACCTCCAAGGCAAACACCAAGGAAGACAACAGCCAGTCAAGATCAGGGACTAGAAATAAACACGGAAGAACAAAAAGGCCGCAAGTAAACTTGGATCAGAAATTTTCCTGTTCCTATTACTAGAAGGATGAGGCAGAAGCTACTTTCTGATAGAAATAATGGGGAAAAGCGACCACTAACCACCTCAGAGCTTACCAAGCAGACCCTGGGATGCAGCACCCGCAGCTCCCAGCTTCCTCCTGCACTGGTGTTCAGCTCAAAACCAACAAGGAGGGGGAAGAAAATGTCAGCATTCGCCACCACTGTCAGAAACGTCTCCTTAAAACGAGGCCACAAATGCAGCAGGCTCAGTGAGGAGGGATGCCCGGAGGAGAAAATCGGCAGCTCCGAGCATCCAGGCTCCCTGCTCATCTGTGCTGTGCCTCACCACCCCACGCGGAGACCTGCCCCGCTGCTCTCCTGGAGGAATTGCCATGTGGGAGCTTCCTGTAGCGCCTCGCAGCGAGGCATTGGGAAACCATCGGTACAAGCATGCCTAGAGACCTCCCTCAACGTGAAATGAACGGTTAAGAGGAAAGGAGCTCAAGCTTTCTGGACTCCTCTGTGGTCTCTGTAAGTACAACTTGCAGGAGTCAGAGAGCAGGAGGAAAGCTTCCATCCCTACTTGCAACTTTTCAAAGGAAGGGTGCTTGTTTTTGTCCCCCCAACACACACTCACCATCAATATTTGCAGTTAATTGCCCAAGGAATGCAGAAAGCAGGCAAACACATCAAAGAAAGAGTGCTGACTTCTTAAAATCCCAGTTAACATTTTACAACGTACAGCACAGCAAAAGAAAAGGTCAGCTGGCTTGAAACAGGCAAAGCTATTTTTAAGGGTTTCCTTTCTAAGCTGATAAGAGTTCTAGCACGGCTTGTATTTTATTTTATTTTTTAAAGAAAAGAACCCAGTACCCTTACCCAACACCTTCACTAGGGATTCAGTGTCTGGGTTTGACATGGCAGGATTACAGGCTGCTTTCTGCAGATGTTCTCGCTAAGGAAATGGCGATTCCCTGCTCCTCTAACCGCCTGGCAGTGCCACTGGGTGACAACTTAGCGTGACAAAAACATGAAGGAGCTCATTCCTGTCTCCTTGCATGCATGGAGCTTGTGATGACATCTTTAGTGTGCCTCATGGGGTGAAAATTTAAAAGGAAGATGAAAGGAGAGGGGGAAATGGAGTAAACAACATGGGCAGGAGAAAACAAATACCTCCTTCCTGCTTATCACAGCACTTAACAACTAATAGAAGCCTTTCTGTCAGACATACAGTGAGAGAAATACCAGCAAGGTTAGGTTTGCACTCCCTTCAAGTGGCATTTTTGTCCTGCACATCTCCTTGTCTTTCCTTTCACTCTGCCTGGGACAGTTTTGGAAGGCTCTACCAGACGCTCTGCTCTTTGTTATGTGTGCCAAGAAGAGACCAGGGTTTATTAGAGTTATCACTTGTAAGGACCAAGGTCCTACAGTTACATTTTACAGTCAGAGGGCTCTTTCCAACAGCTTTATCCATCTGAAATTTCCAAGAGCACGGAAGCACAGCCTGTGGGGTTTGAGGATGTTCTGTATTTTGTTTTCTTGAGGTCAGCTTCATTGCTACGTTAAAAGTGCACTGGCTGAGCCCAGCTACAAAAAGAGTTATCAGCCCTCCGCAGGCTTGCAGAAGGGCAGGGCAGGCAGGAGCTACAAGAAGAGCAAAAATCGGAATTCAAGACAGACTGTGTGTTGGCTTAGAGTTAGAGTGCCTTGGTACTTCAGCACTTATTCAAGGTGAGGCATGTGAGCAGTCCCACTCAAGTCACAGGAGCTATTTGCGGACTGCGGGGCTGGATGCGCATTAAGCACCCTCCTGACTTGTGACTTGAGCTGACAAGGGTCCAAAGCAGAGCCTGCTTCAATGCCGCCTTGTCCAGCCCTTTACGCGATGACCCCATCTGCTCCGGAATCTAAGAGCTGCTGTATAAACAAAGCAATTATTTCATTTAAATGGCATCACTTGAGATCAGATTAGCCTTAACTTTGACTTTTTCATAAAAACCTAGAAAACATCACTAGACACATATTGCCTCTCCTGATGTCAGTAGGAATCTTGCTACTGATTTCACGACAACCAGGGTTTCATTCCAATGTTTAACGCTGAGTCTCAGTAAGTAAAAGCAGGGCTGTCCCAGATTTCCCTGCAGTTGCTAAGCAGAAGAGGGTTATCACATCAGCTCTACAGACAAAAGCAGACCTGTAAACAGTGCGATGGCAGAGGTGATAACTGGCGGAAAAGGAAAGGACGAGTATTTCTCTGCAAGACTGGATGTTCCTAGCAAATGCTAAAAATGGCAGCAGCATTCACTGACAGCTACAAGCCATTGTTCCGAGGCAGCTTTCTCTTAATCGCAATGCTCGCCCTCTTCAGCCCATATTTCTCAAAAGGTTTTCCAGATTTTTTTTTATTTAGCCTTTATTAGCCAAGCCTGCTGCCTGGCTTCACTAATAAAGGCAAATATTTGGTGATTCTTTTTGGCACAAACACTCCTCTTCTGTTGGAGGGAGTAAAGAAGTTGATCTGTACTCACAGACACCAAGCGGGCTGTACGGCTATCCCCACTGCCAGGTATCACGGGACCAGACTGCAGGCGGGTCGGGAAGTCACGGGAGCTCAGGCAGCCTGTCCAGAGGGGAGTCTCAGGAGAACGTTCAACGTGGAGAGTTTCCTCAGCCCTCCTGTAGCTCTGTTTATGATCGATTAATCTAGACGTAAGAAGTGGTAATAGCTTGATTGATCTAAGCATGCGGGAGGTCATTTTTAGAGCATCGTTATGTGCATTATAAAGTTTTAAAACTCATGGCACCACAATTATAACAAAGGTTTCATCTCACATTACCTAGCGCTGTGAAGAGCGTAGTGGGGGGTACTTGGGTTTAATTCCTAATCTAATTAAAATTCTACTTGGTTCCAGGAGCCAAAGCCATCATCCTTTTAAAAGCATACCAGTGCCCACCTGCAGCTGTGAATGCAGCCGATGCATTTAAGTGTGCCTGCTGCACAGAAGGACCTTCTGCACCTTGGATGTCCTCATGGAAAACCAGGAATTACACATCTCTAATGTAGGACTTGCTGATTCGTACAGCCTAGCGCTGATATAAAGTAAAAAGATCACAAAGGGGGGGAGCTCACAGCTTTGCAGGGAAAAGGCACGGCTGTGTTTCATACCTCACAGAACTCCTTATGTGCAGCACATCTCTGAGAGCAAATTTGGGGGGTGGGGTGAGGGGAGGATGCTCAAATCCCTTCACACTTGCCTAGCTCGGTCACAAAGTTATTAGCTGCATTGTGAGAGTTACAAGGCAAAATACCTCGTCCTGAATAATTCAGGAAGCCAGACTGAAGGACTCCTGCAAAGCCTTCTCACTTTAAATTCTGTGTCTCCCCCCTTCCCCACACCGATCTCCTGTGACTCGACTAAACATAAAGCAGCAGGCAATACAAGAGCCAGCCGTTACTGCAGAGGGCGGCATAAAGCCCGGCTCCCTCCCTTCGCCCCCATCCAGCCATCGGAGATGGCTCTGCATCCATCCTCTTCCTCCTGCTGCCTTGTGAACAAGCAAGGGGAACCAGCAAGGGGAGCCCAAGGTGATCTGCTCCCCAAACCCCAAGGCACAGAACATCCCCAGGCTCCAAGGGAAGAAGTCCCTGGTAGGGTTGTGCCTTCCTCTACCTGGCAAGGCATCGTACGGCTCAGAAAACTTGCAAGGTGCCCAGGATCCCAGTGACGGGGTGAAGTCAGGAAGTCTGACTGGGGTTTATAAATCCCAGTTCAACACATGTGCAGCACGATTTATGAACACGGCATCGCTAAATCAGTCCCTCCTCTTACCAGGATGAAGGATAAATCAGAGCACTTCATTTAGGGTGATCTTCATGGCAGATAAATCAATGGGGTGATTTGTTCATGTGCTGTAGGATCTTCTAATCTCCTTCTGGCTCGCCATCAGTCAAAACTTTTGGAAATGACATCATTAAATCCCAGATCCCAGACTTGAGGGGCAGGGCCATAACGCAAGGCTCAGGGCAAAACGAGGTTGGATATTAGGAAGAACTTCTTTACTGAAAGGGTTGCTAGGCACTGGAACGGGCTGCCCAAGGAAGTGGTTCCTTAAAAGATGTTTAGATGTAGAGCTTAGGGATATGGTTCAGTGGAGGACTTGTTAGTGTTAGGTCAGAGGTTGGACTCGGTGATCTTGGAGGTCTCTTCCAACCTAGACTACTCTGTGATTCTGTGAAACCAAGCAAGCTCATGGTGCAGGGTGGTGGCTTGGCAACAAGGCCGCTGGGTTCAGGTCCCTGCAGTGCCACCGACTCCTTATGTAATGTGGCGGCCAAACTTCACCCAAATCTACTCTCCTACCTTGCTCCACGCCTCCTCAGTTCTGTGGTCCCATGTGTGAGAGATCAGAACACATCACCCTGAGGGAAAACATCTTCAGAACAGCACAGCATGTCACACACACAACAGCACGCTGGCAAGGCAGTCATGGATCCTGGGCACCACATAGAGGATCCCAGGAAGCAGCTGGGATCTCCCTCCAGGTGCCAGAGTGATCCCACATCATGGGGACAGGTATATGTGGAAGAACCTGGACTCGGGCATTTCTGAGGCTGGGCTGTGCAATGATATGAGCATCATTTTCACCACAAGGAAGGTAATCTGCAGGAAAACAAAGTGCCTGCCCCCAGGACAGAGTTTCCTGATGGAGCTCTGTAACCAGCCTGCTTTATTGCCCTCGTAACAGCAGAAACAGTCCTGAAGAGATGGTAGGAGAAGAGCTGCTAGTAAGAGAACCCAGGAACCATTCACCTTCTGATGTAGTGCTATGATCTTGGGGGCTGCACAGAGCCAGCAGGCAAGTACACACCACAGCGACTTCTCCAACTGGGCCACTTCCATAGCTCCAAAGCAGGGACAGCTCTCCTCCTGTGTCTCAGGATGGATGAACTCTGGTCCTGGCTCCAGCCCAGTCCATCAGTTCCCCTTGTTGTTCTCAGTACCGGTTTCCTCAGCTGTGAAGGAGAACTGAGGAAAGCAGCCTCATTTATAAAGCCCTCGGAGATGTGCTGATGACAAGTGCTCTAGGAGTGATTTGTTCTCCAGGCATGACTTCTGTTCTCAGCGGTTGTTCACAGGCTTTCAGCACATCCAGACAGATTAAGATGCAGAACTAAAGCACTTACGCTGTGCCTCTGTATTACATCTCCCAGACTTCATAAAGTTCCCATTTCCTCTTCCAAGAAACCACCAAGGGTAGCGCAAAAACGGCCAGGTTACAGGAGCTGGACTGCAGAGCTGCTAGCTCCTCCAGCACAGAAGCATCCCAAGCTGGTCAGCATCCAAAACCCAGGAGCTAGGTGCATCTGTTTCCACTTACCAGAAGTCCTTTTCTCAGCCGTTTAGCCTCGGTGGCTACTGGTTCTCAGATGCAAAAGCACCGCGCTCTTTGACTAACCTGAACCTTCTGCTTCAGCTTTCCCGTGGTAGTGTGGCGCTGAGCAGGCAGTGCCGGAGCAGCATGCAGTTCAGCAGAGCCCGCGTCAATTAGCGCTGGACACGAACCACTGCCTGACCTCGGCATCCATTTAATTCAGCAGCAACACTCATTTGAACTGATCTCAAGGAGCCACTTTCTGAAATGCTGCTACGCCGATGCAGACAGATCTAACGCAGCTTCTGTCCAAAGAAACCCGGCCAGTGTTATTCAGGAGGACGCTCACCAAGTCCTCTCTGTACCAGATGGACGAGTGGCTCCAGAAAATTAGGACTGACTCAAAAAGACCTTTTTTAGTGTGCTTTTTTGTTTGGTTGGTTGGTGTCCCATTCTCCCAGAAGAGTGTTCACCCCCTGAACTGGAAGAGAGCTTCCATTTTCTCCCCTCGCTGGTCCAGCAGACAGCGCTGCCCTGACAAGCCGGTGCTGCTGAGAGCACAGCTCGTTTGGATGAGGTGTGTGTGTACAGGAAAAGTACGAGGCCTTGCTACACTTGCTCTCCTCCCCACCAAGAACATCCAGAAGGCAAGGCATGCTGCTCATGCCCCAGCGGTCCAGGTCCCTACCCAGGCTAATGTTCTCCGTGACACATCCTACAGGTGTATTTAAGCAAAAGAGTTAAAGAACAAAAGCCTTGGCCTCTTTAGTTTGGAGCATCCCCTTTAATCCCATCACTATTCCAACAGCTTGGCAACTCGGCTGGATTTTACCACTTTGAGAATGATTTCATGCTCCAGAGATGTTTGCTGAGGGTAAAGCAGAGTGCCACGTTTTTAAATATTAACAGGTGAGAACTCCGCAGCATACTTAAAAGCACAAGTTATCAGCACATCGAAAAGCAGAACGCTTCCAAGCCGTGGTGAGCCACACAGCTCGCACTAGCAGTGCGAGTCTCCTGCCCAGCCCTGGTGTGCTCGGGCTTCTGGACATAGGGCGCGTGGAAACCCCCGCGGGAGTCCCACCACCCGCTTTGCGTAGGCTCTCCCACGCTGGTGGCTTCAGATCTACCCTTAAAATATTTACACACACGCTTCACACACCAGGCTAGACAGCGCTGAAGCAAGGCTGTGGGCATGCATAATGCACCTTTTCCCCTGTGATATTGTTACGAAGTGGGAGGTGAGATTATTCATGTATTAGGCCTTCAGTCTCCAGGGAGCTGTCTGTGGTTTCTATATTTATACTTCCAGGGTTGTCACTGAAAACGCTGTAAGAGATGACTTAAATCTTGAAAACTGATGCAAGATAATAAATAAATAAATGCAGCTAATCATCTGTGGTGTTTCCATCTTATCCTCAAGCCGGGGGAAATGAGCAGAGGCTCTCAGATTTTTGCTCTCCTTTTTCTTAACCCCAAAAGCTGGAGTAAAGCAGCAGGAGGCCATCACCTGAATGGCGATCATAAAATTGACCAGGCTATCACACAGCTGTCATCAAGAAGCAGGAAGCAGATTGATGAGCATTAATTATCAACTGGCCAAGCAGCCTGGCCAACAGCAGCTCTCCTGGGATGCTGCCAGCAGCAGGACTGGCACCCCTTCCTCGGGACCTTCCTCGTGCCACCGGTCAGCACCGCTCTGCGGTTTTGCTCTACACCACGTGGGGAAGACAAAACGGGTGTTAGGTACAGCAACAAGGACATGGTGAGAAAATGAAGGGGTTCACATGGCCACTGGAAGTCAGACGATGGGACCAGCGCAGCTCCTGGCTCCCTGCTGGCTGCCAGCAGCTTCAGGCCAGGGGCAGGTAGGAAGCAGGGCAAGGATGACGAGCAGCTTGTGTCTGATGGGAGAAGACAAAGGGCACTGGAGAAGAGAAAACACAGCCATCAGTCTGGAGGAGCAACCTTTGGCAGAAGTAAAGTGAGATTTGACAGCATGCTCAGAGAGGGACGGTGCATGGAGCTGAGACAGAAGATGGAGAGGACCTGGATGGGAGAAGTTTGGTTATACCTGTTAAAAAAATAAAAAATAAAAAGCAGCAGCATCCTCTCTCCATATGCTCTCGATCCACTTGATAAAAACATCAAACTAAACAAAACATGCCTGAAGATGACCCAAGCAAAGATCATAATTCAGCCTAAGCCAACATCAATGACCCAGGTAACTGCAGAGCCCCACAGCCACTGCCACAGAACACCATCAGCAAAGAAAATTAAAGCCGTTTGCTCTGAGGTCAATGGGATCTGAATGTGCGAAGAAATTGAGCTCTGAGACCTCATTTGAATCCCTTATATTTTCCTAAACAAATACATAATCATGCCACAAACCACTGCCTTTTTTTTTTTTTTTTTTTTTATAACAGGGAGAAACACCATCTCTGGGGCCCTTTTATCAGTGCAGTCCTCCCCCTTGACAGCTTCCTTACCAGCAGCACATTCTTCTAAACTGAGTGAAAGTAGGAATAAAAATATCACTGCCGAAAAAGAGACAAAAAAATAATCCCAACTCTCGCAACTGTTTGCCCTGCCAGCGTCCCCCTGACAGTCTGCCACAAGGCATCGCCCTCCGAAGGGAAGCTGTGCTGGGATGCTGATGGATCGCGCTGCTGTGAAGTCCCGCTTGGGACCGAACTGAACCACAGCTACAAGAACTGCCCCGGGATAACCTTTAGCCCAAATCATCACTTGTGGTCCCAAGGGCTTTCACACGGGCGGGCAATCACTTCCCCTCTCACCACCCTTCTGCTTCTAGCTTCACATCTCCACTGAGAAATGAACAAACTCAACTCCCATGGGTCATTTTATTTATTAGTGGGCCAAATTCTCTCAGTTCCTTCCCTGCTTCTCCCACAGCTACCAGACAGCGTTCAGGGGCCCTTGTGCTCCTGTTAACAGCATACGCCTGGATTTCGTTCAGTTATGAGTGGGAGCCAACACGATAAACAACCCGACCATCCGCCGCTCATCTGCCCCAGCTCCACATGTGAGGTCCTTTCCTCGTTTTCCTTCAAGATTCCCAACTGCCTCCTGGGCTGGTTTGTTTCCCTTAGGAAAGGTAAAAGCCAAAAGCTGTAATTTGTCTTTTTGTCATGCCAAAGATTTTTGGATGCAGGTAGAGATACTGTATCTCAATACTTCACTTATTTCTTAAGCGGTTGAACGAGCGGTTTGCTCTTTCCAGTGGTGAACTAGCAGAGTAAGTAGTTAATTTTCAGCATTGCGAAGGACATTAGTCTTGCTGAGGGCTTGTAACTGAGAAAGATACATACAAAAAAAATCACTGTGCATTGCACAAAATATAAATAACTAAAATGAACCTATATAACTATATCGCATTTTAATGGGATTTTGTAATTACATTGCATTTTAATGGGACTTGAACAATTAACTCCCTTTAGCTCTTCGCAAATCTGTGCCTTAGGCAATAACCTTGTGCCAACGTCCAGCCCAAACCACCGCGTAAAACAAACTCCAGGATGACTCACATCTCCGCTGCAGTAGTCACCTCTGCAGCAAAAGCCAGCCACTGCTCACCCGTTAGGGTCCCAGGGCCCAAAGCCAGCATGCTCTGCTTAGCCCTACGCCACCAGGGGATCCCACCACACGAGATGTGATGCCAAGAGCCCAGGAGGAGCAGCCCCAGCCCATGCTTTTTCTCCTGCTACACCATGCAGCAAGAATGACTGCGAGGGAAGAGCATCAGCCACTGACACCACATCTTAAATCAACGCGGAGGGGGTTGCTGCCTTGGGAGTCTCCCCACCAAGCGCTAACCTATGCCAACCTGTGTCTCCAAGAGCTGGTGAGGCAGGACAAGTTCAGAGACAAACTTATGGGTCAGGAAACCTGAACTCTCCCTGGGAACTACATTTCTAAATAGAAACCATCCTTTTAGTGCAGTGCTATTTTTAAGGGCTGCAAGTTCATACTGCTCGTTCCCTATTTAGTTTAGCCTTTCTCTAATATTCATTATCTCACTCTTGACTTCTTGCTGTCTGCAGATCCGTTGTCACCTCTCATTTAGCAGTGACTCATTCTTAAAAGGATTTAGTCAGCTGTGAACAGCCAAACTAAGTGCTATGCATGGCATACCCAGGGAAAGAGAAACTCTAGAAATGTCTGGACAGATCTATTTAGATAAGCCACGCTGCAGAGAGCATGAGGGCAGTCCTAACAGCCCACCTTGACTCATTGGGGATTTTACTCCCAGCATTTAGGGTCAGATTATTGCTGTTGCCACGTAGCAGTTAGATGGGGCAAAGGAACAGGAGCCTGCTCCTTTGCTCCGCTGCCACCCCTCCAGAGCAGCAGCCATTTATCTGTCTTTCCCCTCAGCGCACTAGAGAAAGTAGGGCAACCCACCATCTGTCAAGCAGCAGTGTCCAAGAGCAGAAGTTTGATCTGCCACCCTATTCCTCCTCATGCCATTTTATGGCACGCAGGGCCTCCCCGAGGACCTCACCATCTTTTGCCCGTTACTGGAGCCGCTGGGGCTCGCTCCTGGCTGGGCAGGCCGGCCTTCTAGTGTGACTCATCTGAAAACACAGCTCTGTTAGGTCTCATCTCACATGGTGGCCTTCTCCTGAGTTGACCTGGCTGGTGAGCGGCTCGCAGGCCCATCCAGGAAGGTGGATGGCCTCTGCCACAGGTTCTGTGCTTCCTCTCTTGAGAAAGAAAGCCTGACAATAAATGAGAATTTACTTTAAGGTTTAAGTGCATGGCGGAGGGTCACAGTAGCGTCCAAAGTGATGCACTAGCAAAATTCACCTAACTTCCTCTTGAAGTGAGTCTAACGAACAGGGAAAACCCTGCCCTGCTGAACAAACGGCATGTCAGCAAGGTGCACGAGCAGTCCCCTGACAAGACTGCCTGCGAGCCACAGTGCCACGCAGCACAGCACAGGACGACAAGTCACCACAACACTACCTCATGGTGGCAAGAGAAGTGTCTCTGTTTTGCCTGCTCCCACGTTTTGCCTTTTCTGCCATCAGGATGAAACTGCAGCTCCTTCCTCACCCACAGCCCACCCGGACACGCACCCCAGTTGGCTCCGTGGTCACGGCACAGTTTTGCAGCCACGGACACCTCAAGGCAGATCTCCCGGGGCTGCCCCCCCGGGACTGAACAACCAAGCCTGCCTTTTAGATTTCAGTCTGCAAGACAGGGCCATCCCACAAAAAGCAACCGAAGAGGGATAAAGGATGGGAAGGAACAAAAGATTCATCGTATTCTTCTACCTCTCGAATCAGAAAAGGACAGAAGTAAGAAGTGGTTTTGATCAAGGCCCCATTCTAGCTGCAAGCTGAACACTTGAGGGGTTGCAAAGGCAGGCAGATAAGTGGTTCTAATTTGGCATATCCTGCTTACAGATGCACCACGTAGTAAATCATCCTGAACCAAAGCAGACACCAGTGTAACTGGTATCACAAGAGCAATGCTGAACCCAGACCCTGGTTTCAGTACCAGACCAAAACACCGCAGGCAGACATCCACCCCAAGGGGAAGGCTTTGTGTGCCCTCCCCTTGCTTGCATCTCCTGGCATAAGATATTCCTGGGAGGGAAAAAATAATAAAATAAAAGCCAGTGTAAACTAAGCAGCTAGAATGTTTGCTGAAATCAGATTGTAAGAGTATTGGAAAGAGTTGCATCTGCAAGGATGAGCATTTCCCCGCAGAACGGGTTCCAGGAGCTGTCTGCATCCAATTTCCAAGGCGAAGCAAACTGTTGCTAGGCCGGAGCAATTTGCTTAGCCAATCTCTTCAGATGCTGCTTCCGCAGTCTTCACTATGAGAAGCTGGCACCATGAGCTCCCTTCCCTGAAATCTGTAGGGTCAAACATGAAACAACCTCTCAAGGGTCAACACCGCACGTGAAGGCAACCATTAGCCAAACCACCCAGCGGCACAACCAGGCAGCCGACCTGGTCATGGAACTGAACCTGCTCTAAAAAAACAAGTGGGTTTTGTTGGATGCAATACAGTTCAGATCTGACATCCTTGCGGATTTGTCACAAGGCATAGCTCCACCACATTTCCAAAACAAAATCGAGGCAAATCCCTTGCCCTACAGAAATGGGAAAAACAAACTAGGAGGAGAACGGAGAGCTTGCTTCTGAAATAAGAGTTCCCCAAGAGTTGTTCAGCTTGCTCCAGCCGCGGCAGCTAATCTTGCAGATAAGAGCTGGGACAGAACCTAGATCAGCCTACTTCTTCTCCTCCTGTCTTGGGGTGAATTTACTTTTCCCAACATAAACAAACCAAATTAAAAAGCACCGGGCAGGTAGCTCAGCGGATCCCACCTAACAAAGCCCCTGCAGGAAGCGTGCTCCCAGACCATGGAAGGGTGCTTGTCCCACCACAGGATCAAGAAACCAAAACTCCGCTGCAAAGCTGAGCATTTAGATCATCTCTTTGGCATCAAACAACCCGGCTGCATTCTGAACCCTGCCCACATCTTGCCCCAGTGAGCAAACAGCCCTGAGCAGCAGGGACTTTTCTGCTAATAGAAACGCTTCTCCCAACTCTTACACCCCTCCACCTGGTAATGATTCAGAAAGAGTTTGAAAAATATTCCTTGTGATTACCAATCCGGTCAAATTAGATTCACATTGTTTCTCCTCTAGCTCAACTACGCCTGCGATCCTGGCTTTAGCTCTGGTTAACCGCAGCTTGGCAGTCTGCTCCAGGATGCCCAGGAAATCCAAACAGCATGGCCCCAGCCCGGGCGCTCGGCTTGTCCCAGCACGTGGCGCCAGCCCACCTCCCAGCTGTGCCCCCAACGCACCAAGGGCAAAGAGCACACCGGGGAGACAGGAGAGATGGGAGTGGAAGCCAAAATTTCTATCAATTTCACAGCTGCTTCTCTTTTCTACTCCTAAATGCAAAAGTAGGAGTAAGGAGGTGGCCTTTCTTCCTCTTTATTGTTTATTCCCCCCCCCCACTTTATTTTCTGCCTTTTCTAAACCTTCCAACTTTGACAAAGTTATGGAGTGACAAAATTTAGTTATTTTATTTTTCTCCTGCATCTTGGTTTGGAAATCTTACAGAAACATGTTTGTTCTTTCTTCCCTCCTCCCAAGATCAGGGGGAGGGCAACGCAGGAGAGCAAACCCCACGCTTTATTCATGCAACTGCATCAGGAGCTTTAAAATGGAGGGGGGATCGAAGGAAGGCATTCCAGAAAACCCCAAGTAAGAGAAGAAAACCACAAAAGGATTTATTTCTGAAATAAAACCAGAGTTTAAATTCCTCCCCGCCTCTCTACCAAAACCTAGGAAAGTATTCTCTTCCATTTATGTACAATTTCCCACCAAAACCCTTTGGTGGGGTTTGATCAAAAATCACTTGAGCTGCCCCTTACAAGCCCAGCCATTTGGCAGGAGGGCACTGCGAGGGGTGCCTGCTGTGCAGCTCCTCTCCCAACAGCAGATCCAGCTTTTCTCTGTCTTGTGAAAACCAGGGGGCTAATTGCAAAACTTCTCTGTAGATGCAAACCCAGTCAGTGTGATCACCCACATCAAGTGAAAATATTGCAAAGGCATTGATGCCCCCCGCCCCCCCGTCCCTGAACCACAGCCACCAACAGTGAGCTCTGGACTGCTAGGCAACCAAGTCAAGATTTTGCCATTCGGGAAGGCAAAAAGCAGCCTCAGCTCTTAGATCACTAAGTCTCCACCTCCACAGGAAGAGCTGCCCTTACAGCCATACTCCCCTTCCTAATGGAGCCCGCACGTGCCCCCACAGTTCATCCTTAGCTGGGAAATCCCCATTCACCAGGGCTCTGAAGGCACGCGCTGCTTGTTTTCATCAAAGAAACACTTAGCAGGCGGGGGAATTTGCGAGCACAGAATCAGAAAGCTGTGTCTAAAACCCGAACTTTCAGCAGGAAGCGTGCAATCCCAGGAGGTCAGGTTCGGGGCCTGACCCTCGATCAGCGGGAAAGCAGGAGCAGGACAAACCCACGCCTGCTGAAGAGGAACCAGCAGTGGGAACCCCTCCGGAAGAGTGCCCAAGGAGGTAGCAGCACCATACCAGGACCGCTGTCCTTCCTGCTCACAGGGTGCCTTCCTCGGGACGGGACACACCGTGATTCGCATCATACGAGGCACGCCAGCTGCCCACCTGCAGGGCCTGGCCCTTTTGTCCAAGAGGATCTGAGCACAGGCCCCACATGGGAAACCTCCCTCCAGCACCTCAAGAAGGAACAAAATCAGGACCTTTGTCCCATGAAGCATCCAACAGGGACAGATGGGAACAGCAAACAAAAAGCAAGCTTCCAACGAGCATTTGATTGTAACGCAGCAAGCCCAAAGCAATCCTCATCGCTCCCCGTTGATGCATCTCATCTCACCCCGTCCCTCCGCTCCCAAGGGGCAGCAATGGGTGAAGACCCCTCTGCTTTCCCTGCCCCTGCTGTGGACAGCCGCCTTCAGGAAGGCAGCAGAGGGGCAAGCAGAAAGGAACATGTTTTAATTTGCCCCAGCACCAGCTGCCAGCCTCTGCAGGAGCCTCACCCCACCCTGGGTGACCCAAAGCACCGGGTGCCTCAGCCAGAGCCCCTTTGGCTCCGTCCCCAGGGAGTCTTGCGCTGAAGGTCTGTCCGAGTGACTTTGCCATGGGCAGGTTCAGATCCTGGCCCAAAACTCTGCGTTAGCGTGCTGGAAGGGCATGGGCTGCCTCGGCACAGAGGGGTTGGGTCCGGGAGCTTCCCGCCCCAGCTCTAACCAGAGCGGGTCTGCGGGAGGAGAACAAGGCCCTGGATAAAGGGAAATGGGAATCAAATGGGACGAAAACAGGAAGATGAGAAAGGAGCCACAATGCACGACTGACATTTTAGTGTCTCCACCCCAGTTTGCCATCCTCAGAAGTCCAAAATACAGCAACAAAGCATTTACAGGGCCACTCCAGAACTACCAACAGCAGTAGGAATCAGCTCACTGGGTTTGCTGGGACCAGGCCCCCAAGGCAGAGCCTGTATGGGCTTCCCTGAGGCATGTTTCTGTCAGATCTTGGAGCAGCTGAGTCTCCTGAATAGCACAGACTGCCCCTCTGGAGGGCTGGCTGCAGACCTGGCCACCGGGAGCCATGACACAAGGCTCTCCCAGGAATGGCAGATCCTAGGTGGGTGCCCAGGAGCACACAGACTACTCTTCTGGTAATAAAATAGTGTATTTCTGACAGAGGCATCCCTGGCATTTCCCCGAAGTCCCTGCATGGCTCAGAGCAGTTACCTTTCACAGTGATGTCTATTTAACATGTTCAAGGACACTTTGTGGTGCCCTTAGAGTATCTGTTCAGGAAACATGCCATTACGCAGCTTGGAAACTTAATGAAACAACACACAGAATTTCTTCTGATGAGCTAATGCTGCACGAGGAAGACTTCAGTGCAACTTCCAAGCAGCTCTGGGATAGATGGACAACCCCTTCCTGCCCCCTTACTCTACCTGTTTGGGTTTTTTTGGTCCCACAGAAGGATTCAGCACAAGGGGAGATCAGATGCTGCAGCCTAACGCCTCGCAAGCAACGGCCCTCCTCGCTGTCTTTGCTTCAGAGCTGCCAAAGCTGCTGGCACTGGTAAGATTTCACCACTTCTTCAAATCCTCCTGTGTGGTTTGCCTCCAAGACTCCTCTGGACAATTGCAGTCCAGTCCATTTGCTGCACTTCTCTGAGGCACTGAATGCCAATTGCCATTTTCTCCTAATTTGCATTTTTCCCAACACCATTCACACACACAAAGGGTTAAATCTGAGTCATGGTTGAATCCACTCCCAATTATATTGCTGAAATGAGCAAAAAATAAAGGGGGTGGGGGATCAATGCTTGGCTTCCATGCAACAAATGGCCTCGCGCATCCCTTTGCTAATTTATCATTGTTCATTTGAAAAATAAGCTTTATTGCAATACCTTTGGTTTCCCTGGAAATGGCAGGGTTTGCCTCGTCTCTCTTCTCCTATGCAATAAGACAGGAAAGACAGCAAATCTACCCAAGTGATCTGACAGCTCAGAGTGCTGTTAATAGTACTTCAGTAGGAGCACGTTCCTGATCCTATCACCAAAAGAAGCAACTGATAAGGACACCAAGAGGCAATATCCCCTGTGGAGATCGGAAGTATCAGGTAAATTCCTTCATTGTGATCTCAAGTGCCTTGGTTATCAGCAAGGCTAGAGCAGCATTACCTTGTTGGGGAAGGACTCAGACCCGTGGGGCCAAACAAGCAGGGAATCCAAGCTGTGCTTGGTAACTCAGCAGAAGCCTGCTCAGTCCCATGGCATTAGTCACACAGGGGTCTCCCTCTCACTCCTGCAGCTGGAGGAGGGCACGTCTTTCGGATCTCCCACTGGGAGCCTCCCCTTCCCCTTGCAGCACAGACATAGCCACCGAGCTGTATTTTGTAGCCACGTACCTGGTGAGAGGTGGGCCACGGGGAAGTTTACAAGTCCTACAGGCCACATCTTCATTCTGCAACCACGCCAGAATCCTCGCTCAGCTTTAAGCACCACTGTGGTTCCGCTTACAACACGGGGCATCGGCTGGGCACGCACCCTGCCTGCGGAGATCCAGAGCAACCTGTGTCCATCCTCTGGTCCAGCAGAGACCAGCCTCAGCCTCGTGGCAGCCCTCCCGTGCGGTGAGCGGCCCTCCAGCTGCCCTCCTCCTCTCCCCCGTGGGAGGCTGGCAGAGGCAGGAGACCTTCCCTGATCCGTCCTTAACAAGCCCTGTCACAAAGCTGTACTCCAAGGGCTGGGGGAGCGCTGTAATTAAAGGAGCAAATACACCCTGGTTTTGAATATGCAAGGGACTTGGTGACACAGCCGGGACTGCAAACCAGCTGGCTTATTGTGGGGCAGACAGCTGCTGGATTTGTCAGGCTTCACTGCCTGCTCAGCCCAGCACCCGGCTACAAATACAGCGAGAGACTTCCACCACCACATGCGAGACTAACTTCCCCTCCATCAAGCAGGCACATAAGCCATCCATTAAATGGGGTCAGTGTTAATTAACCCACTTTAAACCCCTTTATACAGAAAAAAAGACTACTTTTCCCTTTCCATGGACACACAGCTTCTTCTACCCGCGTACCATTACGCTGCACAAAACCACGCTCTTATCTGCGGGGAGGGGACTGTGTGCATCTCCACACATCCCCAGCAGACAGAGAAAGGCCTCTAACAGAACCCAGGGGGGGAAATATCAGCTTGTGTCACTGAGCAGCAAAAGCAGAGTTGTGGGAAGAAAGGAGCTCATTGAGAGTACTCTGTTAGGAAGGTGCACTGTTCACAGAGGGGCTTCTGGTTGGGGTGTTTATTTACCGAAAAAAAACAAGCGGACGGAATTATCCCACAGACCCCTGTTAAGGGCTCTCCTTTCTCTGCTGCTATTCACACCCAACTTCCTACTGTCTTCACTCGAAAGCCAAATTGTCTTCTCTCCCCATCAAGAGATTTGCAAAGCCCAGACAATCTGCTCGAAAACACACTTATTTTATAGGCTCTTTTAAATACAAAAGGTATCTCAAAGTAAAGGCTGAACGTGAGATGTATGAATTTGTTGCCAATAAGTCAAACAGGTTCACACGCTTCATGCCAGACCTACCTGTAACAACAACAACAACCAAGCAAATATATCAAGCCCCAACATTTTACATCAGGCAATTTCTGCCATTTTATTCATGTGATAAAATTGTAGGTTATTTTAAAACCACAAAACATTTAAAGCTTTGACTACTCCTATTACTTCGGGTGATTTGCTAGCCTTGAAGCTAAACTTTCAAAAACAAACCTGCCTTCACTGTGAAAGGACCAAGAAGTGCATTTACTAGGACGCTTACCCTCCGTCCGAAGCCTAGCAGAGATGCAGCACTGCAGTTCTGACCTTGAGATAACTAAACCTGCTGCAGTACAGCCAGGTTCAATTACCTCGGAGTAAAAGCTGGAACATCACTAATCCCCACACTTGGAAAATCAGGAGTCAGGCCTCAAAATAAATACATACAAAGACCAATCTCAGGACTGGGGACAGGGAAAGGTTCCTCCTCTAACACGCAGCTGGCTCAGATTTCTGCTCATTCTTCCATGAATGGGGAACACCAGAAATTATTTCCTTAAGGGATGCTGAGAGTCTGTCCTGAATTCAAGAGCCAAGGCTCTAAGGAAAACCTCAGAACGCCCAAGCGTCTAATGAAATAACGCTGAAAGATAGGCTTCGTCTCCATAAGGACTTTCCACTGACATCTTCACCCTCCTCCCTCCCCCTTTTTTCAAATGAAGCAAAAATCCCCAGATCATTCAGTTTAAGATATTCCTTAGAGAAAGAGCCTTTCTGGCTTACCTTTGCTATCGTGTGGTTTTCCCTCTACTTCCCCCTCCCTTTAACCCAATTTGTTCTTCAGCTGTAAATCTCAGCTATGTGGATTTCCTAACTAGTTCATAATACTTCTTACATCAACATTTCACATTATAAAAGACCAACAAGACTGCATGAAGATGCCTCTGCTGTTATTTTTTTTTAACCGCCTCAGAGAAGACAACGCTGCTCATGTAGTCCATGTTTACCAGGACATGCTGCAGGTACAGCAAAGCTCCGTGTGTGCTATCGTATCTGCATTTCTTTTTCTCACCCCCCCAACCATGTATGTCTGGCTACCGGACCCCAGGCGTGATTTTAATGGGTGATTTTTATAGGTGTGACAGCTGGAGTGAAGCACTTAGCACTTGTGAAAAATCAGGTGTCGTCTCCAAAGTCAACCGGGGTATGCAAAAACCATTCGTGGATCCTAAAAAATAATGAGATGGCTTAGAAAACAAGATCTTTTTAGAAATTATATGCTTTATTCACCTTACAGTGTTTCTGCCTCTTGTGGCTATGCTCAAGTCTTCCCTTTTTCCCTTCCCAGTAAGGAGAACTAGAAATGTCCTCCGAATGCGAATGGTGAATCCTCCCCTGAAGCACCTGACTCTTGAAACTGGGATTTCAGAAAAAAAATAATCCCAATTTCATTAGATTTGTGCTAATAGAAGCAAGTAAGGGTGCACATCCCCACCAGAAGCAGGTTTTGTTGCATAGCTCTCTTCCAGGTGACAGAGGTATGGATGTGTTCCCTCCTCATGGACGTTGCTGTACAGATTTCATGCTAGCTGGTCTCTCCTGGTAGTCAGAATGGGGACACGTACATTCAAAAATCAGATTTTGGCTTGGACTTCCAAATTTATACTGAACATAATTCAGAGGAAAACTCTTACGCTGTTGGAATCGTTGTACCCATTTCACACAGCCTCAGATGCTGCAGGAGCCTTCCTTCCCCCAGCTGTGTGAGAGACATCAAGGCCCTACTAACCCCACCAACGCCTCCCCACATTCACATAGGATAAGCAAGTAACCTGAAGTCTGGCTTCTGGGGAGGCCTTCACCCAAGCATTTCACAGCTCTGGGGGAGGCTCAAGACAAGACTGAGCTTTGTATCTTATTCAAGGGTGGGGGATGGAGGGAGCAAAATACTCCATGTACCTCTCCCATTACAGCAGGGTGTCTAAACCAGCTTCATCCCCCAGCACAGCACACTGGCAGCAAGCTTCCCAAGCCCTAAGCTGGTAGAAGCCCACCAGGCAGGCTTCCGAGCAGCACATGATAGATGGCCTGCCAAGAAGGTCACACTGCCATCTCCTCCCTTACCAACTCAGCAGCAACGCCTGCCTTTAAGGGGAAGGCCACGTCCTTGCACTTTGCTGGCGGCACCTCAGCATCTGTGGGGCACTATTCAGTAGCAGCCCTACCCAACACCGAGATCTGGCGCTGCAAAATTGCCCTGGAACACAAGAAACGTGAGACACTCAAGTTACCAGCCTGAAAGCTTTCAGGAGCTGTCACAGGTTGTTCCCAGTTCTTCCAGCTCTAAGTCCACCTCCTCTGCCAAGCAGTTTTCTTCGAAGCAGAGCACCATTGCCATAAGGGCACGGTGGGCCACAGGTCAGGGAGCAGAACTTGGCAGCTCTCGATTCCCGTCTTCCACCACAACCAGAAGCTGTTTGGGCTGGAGATGGCGTAGCCAAGGACTGATGTTCCTACCGAAGTTACCAGGAGCTGCCCTTCCTACCAATTCCACCTGTGACAACATCAGGACATTGAGCTGTCAGGGCAATCAGATGGAGTTATACTGATGTGCAGAGTGGGATGTATGGACACTGAGAAAGAAACATGAATGCAGGAGCAAAGACTTTCACACTCTGTCCTGCTTAAGGTAATTTGCAAGGCTTATCTTTACACAACACGGGTTTGGAAGTGATACGTATATTTACTGCCTTTCTTTTCTCCCTGCAAACTCCCCATGCTGCTCTAGTAAGAGGCCATGGTAAAACAAACTACACACACACATCACTTTTCAAAGGAGGCACCAATGCCCTAAAGTAAATAAGCTTTTAAACCCCTGTGCATTGAAGCACTTGCTGGGCCTTAGGCATGGGGAAAACAAGACAAACTACTGCTGTGAAATATGAAATAAGACAGGAATGAAAAAACATTCCTTTCTCCTGAGGAAGCATATGCAGAGCTGCAAGCATTTTGATCTACTCGTTTAAATTAGGCCTCGCAAATCAGCTGCCACGCTCACAGAGCTGACAAATGGCTCTTGCTGAGTGCATGCAGCAGGGCCCTGTAGGTGGAAGGTGTCCCAGCAACACTGGCGGTGAACAGACCCAGCAGGAGCAGAGAGCAGTCCTGCTCTGCCCACCTCGTCTGCTGTCGTGGCTGGGCTCAGCTTCCTTCCCCCGCCGCAACCCTGTCTTCTGCTGGAGCTTTGTCTGCTTTGAGATGTAGCATGACTGTGCAAGGAAGGTTCCATCATTTAATCTGCAGGTACAAAGTCAGCATTCACGGGAGTTCAGGGAACAGAGCATCTGGTGACGAGGAGCATGCACTGCAGCTCGTGGCCCAGCCAGCAGCCATCCCAGCATCCCACTCCCATGAAGACCAGTTCTGCTCAGCCTTCTCCTGGTTGCACAGGACAGCGGGTGAGGATCCCCCCCGCTCTCAACATGCCTTGCTCCTGGAGCCTAGCCACCACACCTTGCTGTAGGAAAGCCTAATTCCTGCTGCCTGGTCCCTGGCTAGCAATGAGCTTGGATCCCCAGCTGGGCTGTTGCACTGAGTAGTGGCAAGCATCACCCCGTGTAGGGGGAAGGACAGAAGGGCTGTTTTCCAAAGCACTGGTGTAACACCGGGATCTCAGCATCTTCAGATACCTGCCCAGGAACCGAGTACCTGGCTCAGTTTAGATCACGTCAGAGACATGAAGATAATCAAGATGAAAGCTGAGCCCCTGACAGCACCCAGCATCTCTGGGAGGCCATACTTGTCCTCTGTCCTTCCCAGCTGTTCTTCCCGTAACACTAATATCCAGTAGCTGCTGACAAGGGAACGAATGAAATAAGCTGTGGCAGTAAGTGAAGCCACCCCAGCTTGAAGGAAACAGCATCAGGCACTGCAAAAGCAAACAACTGCACGACACCTAACTGAAGCTGTCACTCTGAAGACAGCACAGAAGAACCAAGACTTTTCCATGGCAGTCTTGCCATCTCTGAATATCATCACAATTTCTTTTTAGCTTCTTTGGACACAAACTGGTGTTTGTGTACATGCATAAGCGTGGCTTGCGCCAAGAGGGAGACTGCCAGGCTGTGATAAAAGGCTTGCCAGGTTGTCTGGCACCCCTGCCATTGCTCCGAGAGCTTCTGTGTCCTTCACAGAAACATTCATAACTTTTCATAGCACCTCAACAGACACCCCTATGCCTCACATAAGCAGCAGCATGCTAACAGCACTATGTTTCCCATCCAGTCTACAAGAAAAAATATAAGAAACAAGAGTGACGTGCGCAGCCACCAGCTCTGAATTTGTCAATACCTGCTTCTGGCCACCTGGGACTTGCCTCGCTTGTCAGGTCCCAGGTGTTGCTGTCAGTGGTCTTCCAAAGGAGCAGCACGTCTTATTTCAAGGGCAGGAAACATACTGTACTGGGCTGACTGAGCACTTCTGGAATACCTGGCAAGGGAAGACGTTAGGAATACCAGCGCTGAGCTTGAACGTTTTCCTGCATCACACCATGAGCGCTGTTATCACCTACGTGTACAGGCAGCAGCAAGGTGCAGGCAGAGCATGGGTTTTGGTCAAGCCCTGAAAAAGACATGCATGCCAGAAAAGAACAGGCATTTCCCTAAGTTCTCTCTGCCGTACACTGACGGAAGCACTCCTGCAGATACTCTTCAGTGCCAGCTGTGTGAGCTGGAGGTAGTGCCTCCAAGGCTCGATGATCCTCAGGGGTCCCTTCCAGCCCGGGCTATCCTCCAGTTCTGTCAATCTGAGATCTGGTAAGACAACAACAATTTTACTTCAGAGCACTTTGAGGTGTCAGTGCCTTCTACAGGGAGACAAAAACCTATTTCGGCCTTTAACGTAGCAGAACCATTCTGAAGCATCATCCACATTTAAACGTTTTTCCAATCAGGACATGCAAACCTGGCCATTCCCATACCCAGCTGAGATGTGACAGGTTCACGCATCAGTCCCTGACATGAGGTGAAGCAGCCCTGATGGATGAGTGACCTTCAACCTGTAACAACTGGTTCAGTGCCCGTGTTTTCCCTGCACATGCATCCGTATGCCCACACTCACCGGCCGGTGCACCCACACTGAACAACTCCAGCTCAGCTGCTGGCAGCACCACGGATGAGCGGTGATCCCTCCGAGCAGGCTGACAACGCAGCCCCAGTCAGGAAGTGCCCTGCTCTACAACCAGCTGAGCCTTCTTGGTCACTGAGAAACTTAAGAGTAATGTAAGCTTGTACTGAGATTTGAATATAGAAGACAAGTTCAACACCTCAGTTTAGAGGAGCCAAAGAAAACCTTGTCTGCTTCCCCCTCCTTAGTTTGTTTTCCCCCGACTTACACTGGCACTCCACTGACAGGGGCTACTTGAACAAGGACTCTTTTCCACATGTAAGTAACCCCAGCAAGTAAGGAAGAGGGATCAGAGGGCAAGTATTACCTACAGTCATCTCTAGAACAATCTGTCACATCCTGCTGTTCGGCTTAGGCCTCCAGATACAAGTATTTACAAGTATTTTCTCCTCTGCGCACGTCTCAGGGACTTCCTTCTCATTTGCACAGCAAGGAGACCAAAGCACAACCAGCTACTTTTTAGATATATTTTTTAAGTATAGATTCATCCAGAACTTTAACGAGTGCATACATATTTTTCTCTTTGCTAAGATGTCCGTGTAATGTTAGCTCCAACTCTGCTGGGTGGTGGCTGGCATCGGCACAACCGGCCTGGGCGCTGGGCCCAGATAGGAGAAGCCTCTCTCCTCTTTGCCTTCACTGGAGAAGGGGGGCGGCTCCGTACCTGCAGCGCTGCGAGAATAAGCACAGGGCAGCACTGAACGCCTGCGCTAGCTCTGCTGAATGCTGAAGTATTTGAGACAGGGATGGGAAAGAACAATAGCACTGTGCCACAAGCCCCTTCCACAGCGTAATTAACTCTCATTTTCCCTGGGCCTGGAGTTCTGGGCTCCTTCACTTGGCACTGAAAGAACAAACTGAAAGCTCTGGGGGCAAGGGAGGGGATAAAGGCAGCTACTGGAAGTTGTCCTCCCTGTTGGCTGTACGTTGCTTATTTAGGCAGAGCAGGAGATGGTTGGTTGGTCATTATTCCCATCAGAGGTGACCATAAACAAATTCTGCAAACACATCACGTCGAAATGGAGAGGTCAGGACACTCAGGCTCCCAAACCCCAAACCATGCTCCCACCGGGTCACCCAACAGCCTCCGGCAATCTGCTCCTTTCCCATTCTGCCACAAAATGCTCTTTCAGTGGGACCCCACAAAAAGCTTGTCATCAGCACCTGTCATGCTGCTGTGCCACTGCCCTGCTGTCTCCTCACACTCCGGTAGCACCTTCCCTCTCCTCTCACTCCCCCCGTGAGCAGCCTGGGGCCGCGCCGAGCACAGCCGCAGTACCTTCAGGCCCAGGACCCCAGCCCGGGGCCAGCCTCACCTCACTTCACCACCTGGGAGCCAGGAGACTTTCTGCTGGAGGCCAGCCGTCAGCTCGGGACCTGCCCCACTCCCCCAGGGGTGAAGCAGGCTCACACAGAGGCTCACACAGCTTCCCACACCCTGCCTCTTCTGGGGCCACACGCCCAAGGCAGTGGGTCAGGGGGATCTAGCACGCTGGCTACCCATCAAACCACCCTGCCTGCCCTCTCACAGGTGCTTATAATGAGCAATCTACGTACTCACGTGCTTGAACAGAAGGAATTGCTTTCTAATTAAGAGCCACAGACACCAGGAGAACTATATAGCTAATAAGCACAAACTGAATCATCATTAGAGGAGATTTTATTAAGATGCAGCTGAGGCTGCAGACATTTGTTCTGCCAATAAGCTTGGGTAAAAGTAATGCTTTGTATCCTTTAAACCTCAACTGGTTTAATTAGACTAGTTGAGGATATTTGATACCCCATCCCCTTGGCTTTTCTAAAAGTGCTCACATCGTATGTCCTATTTATTAATTGTGATTTATATCAAGATATTCCTCTATTTCTCTAGGGGGTATTTACAGAAGTTAAAATGCAGAGCCAGCCAATAAATCCATCCCGTGTGGAACGGTACAACCTTCCTCGGAAGCAAAACCCATCTCGCTGAAACGCCAGAGAGGCCTTTGTTGGGTTTGCTGAAGCTAACTGCAGCTTGAAAGATGGCAGCTTTGTCTAAGAGGTTGGAAAAATTGGTAGCTATCACGTTTGAGTGTATTATTAAAAGTGACAATTATCTCTGTGTGCTTACAATTGCAACTTTGGATTTCATAGACTCTAACAAATGCACCGCGGCTGTTCTGGATGGCCTAGCATTAATAAAGCAAACCAATTCTGAATGCCCAAGGCCGGGACTTCAGGGACAGCAGATGGTGCCCAGGACACCCATTCTCACATTAGCATGAGAATAGCGTGCAGTGGGTCACAGATTGCCTTTAAGCAAGCTTTCAGTTGTCCACAGTCTCTGCTTCCTACCAAATGAGACAACAGCATTGTTTTGGTTTTCAATGTAGGTAATCAGTGCCTCGTTATATAAAATGCATTTCACAAGCAGGCCAAGCAATAAAGAAATGCACCTTCTTTGTAACAAGTCGGCTCTGTAAGCACCTGATTCACACTTTGGACACCACAAAAGGAAGTGAGCAGTACTTGATCCAATGCATGAAAACACTTCTGGACAAATGACTTAGAGTTCTTGAAATTAGATTTTTTTTCCCCCGTTAAATTGCCTCTAATTTTATGTGCAATCAATTGCAGCTGTAATTGCTTGCAAGCACAAATGGCAGCATTTGGAGGTCCAAGGTGACTAAAATTGAGGACAAGAACACACTCCAAATACAAATTTGGAAGCTGTGCCTCAGGTTCTTTAAAAAGCACGTGAATTCCGTGTGCTTACCTGGATTAAACAAACCAACCAACCAACCCTGAGACTCTCCTTATCACACAAGGGGCTTCACCCCAGTCCTAATTTGCGCTTCAGAGTTAAGTAAAAAGCAGCAAAGGCCTGGACTCTCCAGCCAGGAGTTCAAACCGATACTTAGGATATCATATGCACCCTCTCATGAGATATTTTGCCTTTCTGGTAAACATTTGAACTATTGTTCAAAGTGGAACCACAGAACGTATGCCTGGTATCTCACTATTAATAACAAAGAGAACGTTGTGTGTTTAGATGTATTATTGGTGAGTTCATTCAGATTTCTGAATTAATTAATAATTAATTTCTGATTTCTGAAGATATGATTTTGCAGTCCTTGGCAGTTCGTGCTCGGCGCCCCTTGGACAGGGGTGCTAAACGAGTTTCCTTCCCTGGCTGGTTGTCTCAGGACAACCATCAGGACAATGTCTCAGCTCCACTCATCACACACATCAGTCAAATCTAATCCAGAAAAACCTACAAGAAGGCAGTTTCTCAAACAAAAGGGAGTGCATTCATTGAGAGATTGCCTACTACTTCACAAGCGCTCTGCAAGAAAAGGCACAGAAGGGCAGAGCTCACTTCTTCTTTCTCCGTCCAAGAAATGGGAAGAAAAAAGGGGAAGGGTGCTATTTCCACTCAACAAACCAAGGGATTAGGAAGAGGAGCTGAACCAATCCACACTGAAGCCTTGTGCCCATTTACCTCTTCCTTATCACAGAAACACAGGTTGGAAGGGACCTTAACGGGTTGGAAGGGACCTTAAAGCCCATCAGGTTCCATCCCTGCTTCGGAGTGACACCCCCTACTAGATCAGGTTGCCCAGGGCCTCGTCCATCCTGGCCTTGAGCACCTCCAGGGCTGGGGCCCCCACAGCTGCACTCACCACTGCACTGACCCTGAAAAACTGCAGCCTTGGCTTCACTTGCTTGGGTCACCCCTCAGTGGGAAGTTCAGAAGTGAAGACTGGTATAAAAAATGTCTTGGGTTTCAAAGAGATGGTTGATTTCATTCCTAGTTAAAAGAGCAAAAATCTGAGATCACAGTGCCGTGGAGCCCCTAGAATGGATGCCGGCAGGCTCAACAAGCCCTTTGTTTCCCAGGCTGTTCTCTGAAACAAGCCTGTCCCTGACAAGGAGCTAGCAAAGACAAGTCACTCCACACCACAGGCACACCCCGGATTCCAGACATGGGTGATGGTGAGGCAGCTGAGAATTACAGATTTACACACAACACAAACTGGCAGCAGGAACAGACGAAAATCCTATGTTGATGTTGCTGTTCTTGTTTCTCATGTAACACAGTTTTCATTCCCTAAAGCCAATGCACTAATTGCCAACTGAAAATAAGTCATCTCATCATCTTACTTGAATAAATACCAATAGCTCTTGAGCGTGACTGGAAAACTCAAGAAGCCCTATCTGGGCAGTGAGAACACACAACTATTTCTGTATCTTGCTCAGCAGAATACTTGCTAAATGAACTGCTTGCAAATTATGAGTAACATTTTGGGATCTAGTAACATTTGGGGTTGGGGAAAGCATCTGCATAAACTGGAGATTGCTTTGGGTCACGAGAGCACTGGACTCCACTGAATTCTGAGTGTCCTTTCTTGGATGAGGACTGACAACAGCTGGGGACTTCGTGGTTGACAGATGAAATATGAAAAAACACTGGGGACAGGGACTGAAACCTGGCTCCCTATGTAATCTCAAGCAAATCGGCATAGGGCTTACTTTTCAGGATTGTTGAGCTTCAAGGATTTCAGTTTTCCCTCAAATTCCTTCTAGTCGGATATTTATGGAGATGACAGTTCTAAAAAACAATATCAAATGAGAGCTTGCAACCCTGCCAGTGGTTCATAACCTGCTGAAAAGAAAGTCAATATTCAGCATTGCTTAATGGAGAGAGAACGTGAATCTAGCAGTATTTCTTGACACTACCTTTGGGGAAAGAGCTTCCCAACACCGCAGGTGTCTCCTTAGGAGCAGTTCCCAAAGGCGAGCAGATGCAGGCTGGTAACACCTCCTGGAGGGACAGCATCAACCCCTCCTGGCACTGCTGAGACCTCACACTCACTGCAGAGTGAGATTGAGAGAAAGGAAGAAGACAAGCCCAAATGTTCCAGTGAAACACTGTATTTAAAGATATTATGCTGCATTTGTGCTGGGTATTTATAGCTGCAGAGCTGGGATGATGTCCATAGAAGAATTATTTTTATATGATCTCTAATATCTCATTTACTCCTCTCAGATTCTGCTAAGTAGCCAAGCTGGGGTGGTCTAAAGAAAAAAAAAATAATACTTCGTAGCTAAAGCACTGCAGGCAAGTGTTGAATGTTCTGTAAAAACATAAACAGTTTCTTGCCTGCAAACCTCCTCTCCCTCAGATTTCTCATCTTTCACCCCTCAGTTCCCAAGATACTAGAATTTCCTCCATTCTGTGGTTACCTGGAGTTTTCCCATGGAAACAAGCACCAAACAGATTATGAAGAAAATAAACAATAGGCAAAAATCCCCTAAAAACAGCCCTTCAGCTTATTCCTCCCTGTTCTTCCTGTGCAGGCTCAGAGCCAAAGATCCTCCAGTGACAGCTGAGATCAGTGGTAAATGTAGTTAGCTGTTAGCAGAGGAAAAATCTTCAACAGCTTTTGATAAAAATTAAAGGTAAAAATTATAAAAGGGCATAAACAAGTGACTGTTTTTCCCCTTCATTTGTTAATAATACAAACAGTGACCTGAAAATTAAGATGGGCAGTTTCTCTGACCCCATGGGAAAATCCCAGCACACAAGGCTTCTGTCCCGTGGCTGCCGTGACTTGTGGGTGGGATGGCAGAAAGGAAACCCCACGCCGTGACAAAACCTCAAGTCATCTGTCACGGGCGCGTGCTCTCCCCTTGCCTGGAAGCGCCTGGCTGAAAATGAAAGAGAAGGCTATTCCGCCTCGGTCCTGGCCGTGAGGAAGGGCTCCCGGTGACGTGGCAGCTACATATCTGCCAGGCCCAAATGGGCTGCACTTACGGAGCTTTTATGTCATTTGCCTCTGGCCGTCTTTGCGAAGAGCGAGGATGAGTTCGCATCGTTTTCACAAAGACCTCAAAGAGATAAATGAAAAATAGTTTCTAGCTGGAAGAGGCAAAGAGCAGCGAGGTTAATTGAGCAATCCAGCCTCTCACGGCGAGGCCACGGGAGAGGCAGGGACAGAATGCACAGCAGCTGATTGCAGTCCCATGATCTCAGCACGAAGGGCATCTTCCAGTGATCTCCCGGAGAAGTTTGCCCTGCCCAGGGGCATTCACTGAGGGACCAAACTCTTCAGCGTGCCCCTGCTACAGGAGCTGCATGGATGCGCACAGGAGGTTGTTTCGGTGACAGCCTTTTCGGGGCCACTTCCAGAGCTCTGTCTTACCACCTTGTTTGGTTTTAGGCTCTTCCCGACTTTCAGTTTAAGCTGAAGTTTAAATTAAAGGATCTGATTCGTTGTTTCTCAGCAATAACCTGGTTCCCTTACGAAGACTAACCAAAGTTTGACGAAGCCCTTGTGCAGTGGAAAGACTGATGAGATATATTAAAGGGTAGGTGTGGGGCAAAAGTGAAGACAAGAGCAAAAACTCCCACCGAGTTCAAGGGAATTACGATTGTTGTTTTTATGCATATCTTTTCCCAGGGCTCTAGCTGATATTTTAGAGTATTTGTGTAACTACCTCAGTATCCTGGCAGACATTCACGGTAACCTCTCCTATGCTTTGTTTAACTTCTCCGTTTGCCAATAACACCATGAAACGTTTTTCCGGCTGCAGCATGCCCTCATATCCGTGCTCCACCAGGCTACAAAACCATAGCTTCCACTAAGAAATGGGCAGATTGCAGTAACTAAGACATCTTCTTTGTACACCACAGATAACTGAAACCTAGCACTCATCAGCCAGACAGTCATCCAGACCAAGAAACTAACAACATCAAGGAAAAGGGTTAGAAATGCATACAAATACAGCCACCAAAGAGCCTAGAGAGCTGTTGCCCAGGACATCCCCATGCTCACTGTCCTGCACCAGCACTGCTCAGCTCGATTTAGCCCCACAGAAGGGTGCCGTGCCCAGCCTCAGCTCTGCCAGCCCCGCCCTGCATCATACGTGCATCCACACATGGGACGAAAGCGATGGTTTTGGTGGCAAGAGCTGGGAGAAGGGCAGGGAAGAGTGGCAGGCAGGCAGGAGTCACTGTGTGAGTGAGAGCAGAAAGTTCCCTGTGGTCTTGCTTTCTTACTCTTGAAATTCTTCAGCAGTGGAGATGCTGAGGGCCCCCGAGGCAGCCAGTTCTAGGGTTCAATGTCAGTGCTGCTGGGAAGCTTTCTTAAGCTTCTAACGGTAAATTTTTGACAAACAAATGTCATGCTGGTCTCTGGAGGCAAAAATGAGCCATAACATGAGGAAGTGGACTGACCCACACGTTCCTGCAGCAGGGTTTTTGTGCTGTCCCCTAGGCCACCCAGGACTGGTGCTGTCAGGCTCAGCAGCCCCGCAGGTGACCTTCAGACCTGCTCTAACAGGGCAGTTCTTAGGCTTCCAGTAAAATAAAGCAGTTCGCACCAATTGCCGGACAGCAGGTCAGCTTTTCCAGCTGATCCTCTGCCTTATTATGTAAGATTTACTGTTTGATTATTGCCCTCTGCTACCCTCCGCATGAATTAGCCATTACGGACCAGACCAGAAGTAGTTACTGAAAATTCAATCAGTGCTAACTGGTTTTTAACACATCATCACGTGCAGGTCAAAGTGCGTTAACCTGCTGGGGCCATTGGAAGGGATTTCACTGACAAACTCTGTGCAACCCAACAACGTCACAGACAAGGAGCAGTGGCCAGCAGGTGAGAGGCATGGGGAAAATTGAGTCTGGACACCTCGAATTCAGGTTTCACAAATGCCACATTTAGGAGGAGACATGCATGCTTCACCTACAAAGGAGTTTTTGTAGGTGGAAGGAGATACATGAAATCAGCGCCTATTCCAGCCCTGTCACACAACCCACAGTCTGTCCCACACTCGTGGATCTGACGGCAGAGCTGAGGAGGCTCTGTGACACCACCAGGCAGGTTCGTCACAAGACTAGAGCTGTGCCCACCCCAACTTCCCACCAGAGTAAACCACACTGGGACCTTACTGCACCACAAACACTCTTGTACTGCAAATGCTGCCTCCAAAACCCAGTCTCAACAAGCAGAGGAAAAAAAAAAAAAGTTAGAATACATAAATCAGTAAGGCTGCCTGCAACCAGCAGCTGCTACAAAAAGATCCCTTTCACATCTCTTCTAGCCGTGCTCTATCAATCTGTACACACCTGTATCTAACAGGAAGGTACTAGAGAAGTGGGACTCCCGGGAAAGGTGCACAGGCAAAGGTAATAGCCAACAGACATGCTGAATCATGGGAAATTCTGACTAAATATTGGATTTTCCATGAGGATGGTCAAAAATGGGATCAAAGAGGCTATGGGATCTCCATTCTTGGAAATACTCTTAATTCAACTGAACAAAGTCCTGAGCAACCTGCTGCAAATTGGCCCTGCTTGGAGCAGGAGGCTGGACTAGCTGACCTCCAGAGGCCCCTTCCAACCTAAAATACCCTATGATTTTTCCTGGGTGTATCTGGGGCCACACCAAAGGACCTTAGTAAACATTAATACACATTTATAATACTCAAGTGAACCCTGTGCACGGATGAAGAACGGAAGCAGAATGCTGGTGCTCAGCCAGGACAAACGGTAGCGCTCCCCACAAAATACCCACAGAGGTCAGCACTTGCACCCAAGAGCTTTGTGCTCGGAAACCTTGCCCGGGGCACTCTGCAAACGCTTCGGGCCCCACGGCCCCAGCACGCTCAGGGAGGTTCTGCACCCCCCTGCTCTGCTCTGTGTCTGGGCTGCGTGGCTGGGGACAGCTGGGTCCTTGAATCCCCATCACAGTGACATCTTCTGGAGCAGGATGCACTGGAAGAAAGATTACTGGGGAGAACAACTGGAAGCAAAAATCCTATGGGTTCTCGACATGCAGTTCATTCTGCCTGAAGGGCTGGGGGCAATTTTTAGGGCACTTTCCTAATCTTAGAGAGCACCGTGAGAGACTGCAGTACTTACGTATACTAGAATAGCTATGATCTGATGATTTAAAGGGATACCTATTGATGCCCAAAGGTATTTTCAGGCCCCTAGTTTCTTTGCTGAGTGTCTGTTTTCATGGGGTTGTTTTGCCAACTGCTGACAGTCTGTTGAGAAATATCAGGGAACGTGAAATCCAGAGGTGTATCAGTGTGCGAGCGTCCACCTCCGTGAAAATAACCCTCAGGAATGGCAATCAGCCAGAGATGTTTGAAGCCAGCTAAGATACAAATAAATATTCATGTCAGTGGAGGATTTCGGATTTAATGCCATTCTGCTAATGCAGATAAATATTCTGATTCCTTTGGCTTCTGTAGATTAAGCCCAGTTTAAAAGAAAAATCTATACAAGGCCATTCAAATAACACCGCTGCTGCTGGGGGCTTGGGGGAGCGGGGACAGGATTGTGATCCTAGCTGCTAGAGAGCCAGACGATATCCCCGCGATTCCAGCGTCCCCAGTGGGAGGCAGATTCGGTCACGCTTCCTGACAGACTCTGGACGGCCGGAGCACCTCTGCGAGACCCAGTTTACAGTGGAGCTGCAGGCAGTGAGCTAGAGCTAACTGTGCTGCCCCGCTGTCAGGCAGGTGAGAGCAGCCGTCCCACATCACCACCTACCTGGCTTCAAGCTGGGGTTCCTCTCCACCGACCGAGAAGCAACAGTCGTGCCTTGCCTCTGCCACACACTGTAGGGGCATCACGAGCAGAAGGGACCTCAGAAGTTACGCAAAGGGAAGCCGAGTGAAAGAAACTGACTCCCCTTCCTCTGCAGATTCACCAGCAAAAGGATACGTGTACCCTGCGGGCCATTCACAGGATTTGCGACCAAGCACACCGTCAGAGCACACAGCAGCCAGGCGCTAGCCAAGGCTCTCCCCGTGGGACCACCAGCAGGTAAGTCACTGTGCTCGTCCCCGCAGCGAGTCAGCAGCCTGACTCACGTGCTCCAGAACATGAGCTTTGAACTGTTCGCAACACACCTTCAGGCTTTATGGAAGGAAACGAGCAAGACAACAGATGGACTAATTGTGTTGTTTTTTGTTCTTTTTTTTTTTTTTTTTTTAAAGCTCTCAGCCTGCTTTACCTCCCCGCTTCTTATTTCTTCTGTCCCATTGTCAGAACAGAGCATGCTGTGCCGTATTTTCATGCCTGTAAGTTTGCGCAGACTCGACAGCTGGCCCTTTCTCTTCCCTCTCGTGGCTGGTTCTGAACAGGCCCTTACGAAAGGAAGGTGAGTGGCCCCGGCGCTGCCCCAGCTCTGACACCCACGGCCGGCCGGACAGGGCCGAAGAGAAGGCTGTGGGAAGAGGTTGTGCAGCCCCATGGCAGTGACGGCCCAGGGTCTTTTCCACAAACCTGTAGTGCCCTTAGCAAATCCCTTCCCTTACACATTACATCTAAGGAATATCGAATTGAGCAGGCTTCTGGCAAGACTTCCAAAGTAGAAAGCTCAGCTACCAGGATATAGGTTTGAGGCATCAAAGTACTCCAGAATTCAAGGAGCTCAGCACTCCTTGAACACCAAACAAATTTTAAAAGGCAAATGAAGACAAATATGATCAGAACCAGCACACTTAGGATTCCCAGTTAAGAAGCTAAAACTTTCAGGAAAGGCCACACCTGTTCAGCTTGTCAGCCTCTCTGTGCTTTAAAACACATACTGGGGATCACAGCTGTCAATGCATTACTCCTTTGCTTAAAGAAATAGTTATCCTAAGCTGAGCTTTTGAATAATCCTGATAATTCTCACTCAAATGAGAATCCCCTAAAGATGTTCAGACCACAAGTTTCATCTTTGTGAAGAAAACTATTTACAAGTGAGAGTACAATAGTTGGTTAGTGCAGGAACTTCTTTAAAAAAGGGGGGGAAAGGATGGCACGTGCTCCAGCAGCCGGTAAGCCATCCCTCCTGTGAGCTCTGGAAGTTAGTGACTTTGCTGCAACAAAGTTTGTCCATGGTCTCAGTGCTCCTCTCTCTGCTGGACAGCGTGCCCAGCAGCTGGCAGGAGAGAAAGCCCAAATGCTGCGCCCAAGTGGCAGCAGCGAAGGCAAAGAGGAGCTCTGCACCTGTCCTACGGAGCCTGATTTAACTTTCTAGCAGAAATGTGCAGTGCCCATCTCAATTTTGGGCATTCTGCTCACCCTGAACAACCTCAAACTGCTCAGCCAGCTTGGGGTGTTCCCCCAGGCTAGGGCACGGTTATCGGACCTAACCCAGAAGGCTGGACGTGCACATGGACTACCGTGGGGCAACACGGGGAGCTTCAGGTTGTGACTGGCTTTGAAGGAAGCCCCATCCCACTTACTCGCCTCCTGTGAGTCTGGAGATGGCTCACGCTAAGACAGGCAAGACCGTCTGGGCGAGCCTTCCGACTGAAGGCAAGCCAAAAGCTGGAAAAGGCTTGATCTGTGGAAGGCAGCTCATCGCGAGCCTCGGCCGGGGAAGTCGCTGCAGGCTCCTGTGGCAGGGGGCGAGGAGCTCAGCCCCGCGTGCAGGCAGCCGGCTCGGCCCCAGGAGCCCGTAGCCCCCTCGGCCCCGCTCCCCGCTGCTCCCCGCACCCGCTGGGCACACCCGCGGGGACACTTGCCAGGCCGACGCTGCTCCCTGGAGCTTCACGCCGAGCACCACGGCCAGGGAGGCTCGGGCGGTGTGAAGGCACGGGCTCGGCAGCTCGCTGGGCGGCCTGGGGAGCAGCTCGGGGGCTCTGCCCCGTCCCTCCCAGCCTGCAGCCCCGTGCCGGTGCCCCGCCTGGCCTCTGTGGCTGCAGGGCGCAGGGGGTAACAAAGCAAAGGACAGACCTTCTCGCCGGCCTCTTCCACGCTGGGGAGGCCGCGCTCGTCCTCCCGGCTGCGGCTGCCGGCGGGATGCTGGCGGCCGGCTCGCAGCGCCTCAGCGGCTCCGCATCGCGCTGCTCACCCACGGCCCCTTTTAGTTTCCTCTCCCCCTCCTCCCTTGGCTCGGGGGGACAGAAGGGGGCTGGGGAGGGGGAGACCTCTCTATTCGTATTATTCTAATATATTCTGGGGGCTTGTGGTTCCTGCAAGCAGGCGGAAGTGAAACCCGTCCTCGCCCCCCTCCTCCTTCCGCGATGCTCCGGGGCTGGACGCGGCCCGGCGGTGGCTTGGGGATGCCTGGATGCGACCCCCCGGGCTGCCCCTGCCCTGCCTCCTGTGGATGTGGAACCAGGGAATTGGGACCCCGCCACGGGCTGCCCCCACCTCCCCAAGGCCCTAATCCCGCAGCCTCCCGCGGAGCTGGGAGCAGAGAGGCACCGAAAATGCACCCAGCTGCCTGAGGGCAGCAGTAACTTCCCAGTTCAGAGCCTCTCCTCGGGTCGAAGCAGACTTGCAGGACATTTCATCAAGATGAGCTGAGCAGATTCCAGCTTGCAGGGGTGCCACGAGTAGTGAGGATCTGGTGGCCTCAACCTCAAAGTGTCTCCACAGCCCCAGCAGGCTGGGTGAGACCCATGCCACCGTGTTCGATGCCACCCAGATCAGAAAATGAAGGCCAGCCTGGGCAGCCCTGGGCATGCAGCAACTGAACCCCCTGGCACTTGTTTAGGGCCGTGTGGGTGCGTGGGTAGGTGGCACAGGCGCTTCTGGACTGCACGGCAGGAGTAACTCCCAAGAGACGATGCAGACTTACACAGGAGATGCCCAGGGCTCCCTTCTCTGAGGTCTCTGGTGTCTCTGCAGCGGCCACCTGCTGACAGCGTGGTGCCGGAGCTCATCCTCTGTAAAATTCTGGCCTTCCCCCTTCTTCCACGTGGGGCAAGTGGAGCACTCAGTGATGCTGACATCTACTTAGCCAGCTGGCACGTTGAGGGCCTGTTCTTCTGGACTTGGCAGTTTCACCACTGTGCCCAGCTTTGTGCGACACATTCCCTTTGCATCCCACCAGCAGCGGGCTGTATCTGTCCCCCAGCCCCAGGGGGTCTGCAGCCTCCCCACCATGTCTGGATGCCCCAAGAGCCATCGGCAGAAATGCCCTCTTGCAGGTGAGTCTGGCCAGAAGATTGCACCTTACCCTAAGGAGCACAGCCTGGGCACACTGATGCATCCATTTGTGCCTTGCAGCTTAATTACTGCAACTCCCTATGCTTTGAAATAAACCACAGCTGCTGTAAAACACAGCAGATGTCTGCTTAGCAATGGAGATCAGCCTGGTGCTTTGCTCACCCTGCTTTCTTACTAAGTGCGGGCTGGGTTTTTTGTTTGGATATTCAAAGCCTTTCATAATCTTCTTCCATAGCTGGCTCCTGCTGGAACATGGCAGCCCATGACAAAGGGGGTAAAACAAGACGGAGTTTCATCTTTCCCACGCAGTATTCCTGAACCAGTTTTGCCTCATGGAGATAGAAATAACCCAGATCCCATGGCATTCAGAAGTAAAGGCGAAACTTCCCTCCTCAGCTTCATTTCTTCACACAGAAGCATGCAGAGAATGCCAGTACACAGTCCAACAAATCCAAGCCCTATAAACTAATCAAGCTATTCCTCTTACGGGCTAGATTGAAAGCAAGACAGAGAAGGAAACAGCTTTTTTCTATTTTAAAATACTTGGGAGGCACACGAGTCCCACAGAGATGGGAGCCATCTAAATATATATAAAGACATAGCTAGATAAATGAATCCATCTGTTGTAATCTAGCAGTTTCATAAAACCAATGAAAAAAATCGACAGTTTCATGAAACCACTAAAGTGCTATTGATACTTTCAAGTGTTTAAAATTCTTCTCAAATGTGTATGAATGTAGGAAATCAACCATCCCCTATAGGATTCCTGAAATGAATGGAAAAGGAACAAGACCGTGCATGAAGCTGGTGCAAACAAATACACGGCGTAATTAGAGCAAATTGCCACTAACAATATAACACAGACCATTACAAATCCCTCCTCACTCCCCCAAATACATTGCTGACTTCCATGATGTGGCAGCACACACACGTACTGCCACCCTTCTTCTGTCCCTGGGATCCCCAAGCACCTCGCAGATGGTGCTTGAGCGGAGCCGTCCCACACCTCCACGCTACTTCTCCGTGGGGAAACCGAGAGGCGAAGCGATCTGCTTGTCGACTGACAGAAGTATTAAAACGGCCGGGAAGATGTAGGTGTCCTGTCTGCACATACGTCGTGCTCTCACTACCATATAGCACTTCCACGATGAGTCTGCTTGCAATTAGAGAAAGTTGTTCTTTTGCAGACTGCGCTGAGCAATCCCTTGACAGCTTTACAGGCAGAGAAGGGCAAAGAAATAGTGTTTTGCTTCAACCCAACGAGCGATGCCTTTTCCCAGCTCTGTGCCTGAAGAGCCGCGTGGCAGCTAGCTGTGGAGCAATGCTCATTAAGACACCACCAATTCGCAGCAGCTTCCGTTTGTTTCAGGTGGTCCTGTTTTGGTGCAGCCAGGTGACGTCGATGGAAAGCCATCGAGCGGTATGAGGCCAGTGGAAAACCCTTGCAAGTGTTTTCCAGGAAATGTGCCCACAGGCTTCCAAGCACCTCACTTCCCCTCACCTCCTTGGTACGTTCACGCTCCCCATCTCAGCCATTTGTGGCCTGCTCCAAATGCAACCAGAGCGCAAGAGATGGAGGGACGGGCAGTGAAGGAGATTTGACAGGCTACATCCTGAAATACTTCCTCGATGAAAGCACGGAGATACCCCCAGGCCTCAGGGAGCTACCCGAATACACACGTGCAACACCAGTGTTCATTAATAAGGCACCAGCTGTCCCACTCCCTGGGTGGAGTTACCCTTGTCTGCAGGGAGAAGTGCAACTGCACAGCAGTCAGTCCTCAGGCCCACCACACAGCCCAGACTAGGTGTTGCTGCACGCGCAGGGCTTTACAGACCGAGTCCAGGGCTACCCTGTGGCTCCGGGCATCACATGCGATGCAACAACAGATGGAGTTGCAGTGGTAGGTCACTTCTGGAGGCTGTGTCTTGGTTACCATTTTAAGTGCTCTTCTATTTCCTTTTCTTTTCCTTCTTCCAGAAGTTGGTAAGTGATGTCTCACTTTTATTATCAGTATTTTGTTAGTCAAATACTGTCAGTATGGATAAAAATTACAGATTTCCCCCCATAAATGTTGCAATACAAAAAAACAATCTGCTGTTAATAAAATAGAGACAAATTCCCAAAGGAAATGAATGCTCTTAAAAACCACAAACTCGAAGTAAAAAGCCACTCTGCTATATTTGAGGCAATTACAAAAGAAAAATGAAGAAGACTGTTTCTCCTCAAAACTTGGCAATTTTTATATCACGCTACTGATATTCTTAATGAAAAATGGTGCTTTTATTCACTGCCACTTCTTTTGCTTTGGCCAGTGCTGTAGCCAAACATCTGCTTGTTAAGTTAGCGGAGTAAATTGATGGTTAGCAACGCATGAGTTTCCATAGGAGATCTTCACAGACATTTCCAAAGAGGGTCCTGCTCTAAAGCTTTGTAAGGATGCACCAAGGCAGGGAGGAGACTACGGAGAAAGGTCCAGACAAAGCATCCGTGTAAATGTTCAGACAGGTGGAACTCTTCTCCTGAAAAGCCTCCATGGAGGATTTGGGATGGGTTTTCAGCTGAAGGCCTCCCAGAGCTCTTAGTGCAAGGTTTACACTGACCACAAACAAACCCACTGTGACTGCAGAAGGCTGTGAGCACAGAAGTGAGGGGAAGGTAACAGTGAGATGGCAGACAGCGTGCACTGAAAGGTTCTGCTCCTTTCTCTTCTCTCCTCTGAGAGTGGCAGAGGAAAATGAATCATGATTATTACAGTTACACCTACCTTCTCTTCTGCTAATATGACATGCATGCTGGCCCTTCTCTACAGCAGAAAAATTCTTCGGAGGCAACACATCTACACCAGATATGTCCCATTACACTGAATGCTGCAGCATATCCAGGAGGTAAGGCACAAATCCCCCAGAGGCCTGCTGTCCAAGCAGACACAATCCAGACAATCAGTAGCAAGTCTTCCAGGCTTACACTATCTCTACAGGATGTGCCGGGATAATTCAGAAGTGTCAGACTTCAGGACCTTCCAGGAGCAGGTACAGAAAAGTACACATTGCGTAGCCAGAGCTGAGCAGCATTCCCAACCAACTCCCTTCCCTTCCTATTTGAAGGCAATCAATTGTCACACACCAGGGCTGAGACAGAAAATACAGCCATTGGCAGAAAATACTGTACTGGCAGAACAATGATTTCAAGAAGATCTACAAGAAGCCACACAAACCCATGTGAAAATGGACGGGCATCCTCTAACACGGGGCAGTTAGATCCATTAGGATGTGGAGCAGAAAATAACTCCTCATTTTTTAGTGATAAAGAGTTTCTTGCAGGCAAGCTATGCAGCCCTGAAGCCTGAATCCTCAGACTATCCACAGCCCAGGGCAGCGCAGAGAAAAAGAAGCAAGCTTCTCCAAAGTGGTGCCTGAGACCCAGAAGGGCTGCCTGCCAAAGCAGCGAGGAAGCTTGGCTCCCAAGATGTTAGAAAGGACGGAGCGTTTAGTCTGCCTGTGCGTACCTGCAGGAACGCACCCCAGCCAGTTTTCAGCTCCAGTGGGAACTGAAGGTTAATTGTTTTCTGCCGGTACCAGGGACAGACTGTGAGTGTAACAGCACCGACACGCAAGCATGGAGTGCAGCGGGGTACAAAAGATGGCAGCACCAAGTTCAGTACCTTTCGGCGTGTTCTGAAAATAAACCACCTCTGACTGCTGCTGGCTTGGCTTTTCAGACTCCTTTGGTTGGTGTTCAACAACAGGACATAACTCCGGGCCTTGCACACTGTGCTGCTGTTAATTGCTAGCAAAAAAGACATCCATCACAATGTACACTGCGAGTGAATAATTGTGCAACCCTCTCCTGAGCAGTACTGCCTTCCTACCACTAAGGGACAGTGTTTCCTACTTTTAGACTAGTAAGAACGGCGTATCTGCAAGTTCCGTTCTAATTAGCAATGGTTAATGCCTCCCTTTACTGCCTTAAGTTTCTTTTTCCATGCTATGTTTGTTTAATAAGTTACTTTTTCAGGACAGTGAATTGCAGCGCTGCTTGTTATACTTTTACAACCACCAGCAGGCTACACGAAGTGTATCAGTCAAGGTAATTCCTCGTATGAAGTTTTAAGCCTAAGAGGATGGCTCATCTAAGATAATTGGTTTACAGTCTGCTTTTAATCAAAAGGCATAAATGGCTTTGTAAAACACATCACTTTGTTGCTGTTTTTTTCCCACTTTTTTCATCATTTGTATCGGTAGCAATCCCACAGACTGTCCTCACCAGTAAAGGTCCTTCACTCCGCGGTAACGCAGCACACCGATGCCCTTTGGTAGGTACTGATTCTGACTCATGTATACCAGGGACACTTCTGTCATCAACCTCACTCAGAGCGAAGATGATGTCTGCTCTTTTCAGAGACAAATCTTTGCTATTGGTCCTGTTTCTTCAGGGATATCTTGTGTCCTGGAAAATAATTTAATCAACCTGATAGACTCCGCTAAGTAACCTTCCCTGAATTTGTGTTTCTGAAAATACCCACCCTCACCAGAAGGCAATGCTAACTAACAGGCTGTGGCTTACTTTCAGGAAGGGAAGGTTTTAGAGGAGGGTAGAGCGGAGATGCCTGGTTTTCCTTACTTTCACACTCATGCAACTGAGAAATGTCCCTGAAGTAGTTGTGACAGTGACAACCGGCTAGAAGATCTGTAGCTGTACAATCAAGCTGGCTTTGTAGCTGCACAACCAGAACACAGCCTCCTTGGGGTCTCTTCAGTGACAGAAAGCACAAGGCACATCATATCCAGTTAATTATGAGCAACTTTAAATAAATAAATAAATAAAAGCCGCCAGTCCCATGAACAGAAGGATGTCCAGATTCAGTATTTCACTGAATAGTACATCTAACCGTAGCTACACAGGCAGTCTGGTGCAATTAGCCCCTGCTGGCGCTAGCAAGAGACACTGGAAAAGCCAAGTTCCAGATATTTTTACTACCTACCATCTAACCCTGCCCTGTAATTAACTGCAGAGCCCCGCAGATTTCTGCCTGATTAGCTGTTTCAGCTAATGAGCGGCTCCAGGCTCAGCCAACACCGAGGGTGAATTACCTGCCACTCACCGGCTGCTCTTTGTGATGGCGCGCGGCACACCACAGGTGCAGAGCCATGCTGCAGAAAGAACACAAAGAGGAGAAGGGGCCCGCGGACAGACCACGCACGGCTCCCCTCACTCCAGTCACACACAGCCAATGTTTTGGATGGTTACACACATGGCAGCAAAACCGGGTAGTTCCTGTATGGCCATTACCCGAGATATAAAATGTTTGACTTTTTAATTAAGATCTACAATATCGATGTCACAAAATGAGTCTGAAATTACAAGAGCAGGATCTGATCTGATTGTAAAAAGCTCAGCTATTCAATTGAAGGCCAAGGCTCGGTCATAACCAGAGAAAAGTTAAGGTCAGGAGTCCAAGTTCAGGAGTGGAGAAAATAAGAAGCTGAAGGAAACATTATATCCTCCAATAATCCTTGCAGGAGATATGATTTCAGCATGAAAGGATGCAGTCCTGCTTTCAAGTTTCCAAGCAAAAATCATTCTACTATAACTCCACTCTGAGATAAAAGCAGACATGTGAGCGAGTAATGCTGGCCTCTTTGCCTGGTGTTTTTATTGGTGCTGCCCTCCATATTAAAGAAAACAAACACTCTGCTTTTAATATTAAAGATAACTCCAACAGGTCTCCTTCAGAGACCCTTCCTGCTAATCCATGCCTTGTAACACAGTTACCCTTGTGTACATTTGGAAGGTGGCCTCTAGAAGGAAAAGCAAACAGAGGATTGGTGCTTTTAAAACTTTTCCCTGGTTTGGGGAGGGAGGAGTGTTGTTTTTTTGTTGTGTGTTTTTTAATATCAGCTCCTGCTCCCTTCTCTTTTAAGGGCTCGTGGTAGAAGAATAAATAACACTGTGACCTCACGTGTGTGACCTAACCATTTTGTACCTGAGGGAGATCTGTGTCCTCCTGGGACCTGAAATCCCTGAAGTAATGCCTACGCACAAGAAAGAGCATATTTACTGAGCAGAAGTATCACTCAGCTGGTAGTACACCACGCTGAACTCAGGAGACAGGAGCTACTGTAACTCCCAGCCCAATGGTAACTGCTCCCAAAGCATTTCCTCTTACTGTGTCTCAGTTTCTCCATTTCTAAAAAAAGATAACGTGAAATGTCCATGAGTTTTCCGGTTTCTGGACATAAGACAGTGCAGTGTAAGGGCAGTTGTCACTGCCAGCCACGAATCCACCGGACAGCTAGGGGCTGATGCCCCTGTCACCAGATGGGGCACGCACGTTTTGGCAGTGCCGTCAGCCTCTTCATAACACGGCTGGATCCAAATGGGAAGCATTTTTAAGGGTGCTGCATCAGCAAACAATCATTTTGCTTTCACTATACTGCCAGACCACAATTTTCTTACCCTTAAATCAAGCAGCCAGATCCTTGTAGCTATTCCTTTAGCCAGTTCTGTCAGCTTGTCGAAATGGTGGCACTGAAGAACCAAAAGGCAATTGATTGCTGGCATTAATGAGTTTGAGTAAAGTGGAGTGAAAATTTTCCTACACGTTTACCCTTGCCACAAAGTTGGAGTGCAAAACCTCGTGACAAAGAGGAACGGTATTTGTGTTTCTGAATGCACCAAAGAGGGCAGAGCTCCGTGGAGACACAGTCAGCAGGTAATTCTCCCTCTACAAACCAGGATGAGCACACTGACAAATCATGTTTGCTATCGGCACAATTCGGCTAACAGTTTAAGTTACTGAATGTCATAGAATAATAACAGAGAAACAAGACAACCTGGAGAACTGGTGCCAGGGTCAACAAAAAGCAAGGCGCATGTGCTGAACAGCATGCATGCATGTGCTGTATGTTCTGCTCGTAGCAACAGAAATCCCCATTTGTATCAGTTCCCACTGAGAAATATTTGGATGAGCTGGAGTGCCAGACAAGCTGCTGCTGACCTAGCCGTTCCTGCAACCAGAACAGGTCGCGCATAACTTGGCTCCACCGGTAACACCAGGCTTCCAGTTCCACACAGCGGAGACCTCATATTCAGCCTGAGGACGGCTTCACACTGTGTATCTGCCCATCTTGACAGAAACATGGGGAGAAGACAGAAAATCAAAAAAGGAAAGCTTTCAGGAAACCACCTGCTCTTTGGTTTGGAGTACCACAGCTGCTGCCCCAAACCATTTCCTCCTACAGAAGGGAGACATTGGCCTTGGCAATTTGCCAGACATCAAAACCTTCCCAGGGAATTCCTCCTCCTGAGAGGCACCCGCAGATCAGGAGAGGAAAGGCTGTCTGAACACACTGAGCCTCCTCTGCCTTGCTGGGTTATTTTCTTTGTCCCTAGGGGAGCTCTAGCCAGGGGAAACTCCAGCTTTAGCAGAGGGTGGCTTGGTTTCCTCCCTGTTTTTACAGCATGAGCAAGCTACAAAGGCACCCTTTTGACAGCGTCAACTCTTCAGTCAAGTTCTCTGCAGTACTGAAGCATTTTCAACTTCACTTCTGCCTTTGCTGCAGTTTGATTTGGCTCCTGTCTTTCTAGCACAGCTGGCACACCAGCACCCCGATGTAAAACGTACTGAAGGCAAATGGTGAAAGACATTGCACGACTCTCAGTCCTGTGCTCATTCCAAGGGAACGCTGACATCCCATACAAATACTGCCTATGTTCAGCAGGTCAGAGAAGCACCAGCAATGCTCACCAGAGACCCAGACTGGGCTTTCCAGTGCCCAGAGGGACAGGGAGCCAAAAGAGGAAAGGTTTCACCTCCTGCGAGCTAGGCTCCAGACAGCTGGATGCTCAACTGTCCACTGCAGTTCAGATGCCATGCCTGAAGGTACTTACAGGGAAATTGTGTGTATCAGCATTAAAGACATCAGAATTGGATTATACTTGGACACATGCTGGCAAAGTATTTGCAGCAGATTTAGAAGAGCTGGGAATTGGCCGCAATCACATAATTTTCCTAAAGTTGGATAAAATTTAGCAGCAGTAAATTAGGAAACTTTGCCAACTTCAAAGCACTACCCCAAACTCGGGCCAAAACGATGCACTGGCACTCAAATGCTCTGGAAGGATTTTTGCCTCCTGCCAAATGCTGTTGATCAGATAAGAGCTGGGCTGTGGACCACAGAAATAGGGATGCTGTTGCTGGAGGAGGCTGGGCTCTGGAAAAGAGCTTTTGTGACGAAAACTAAGGAAGCTGCGATCAAAAACTGAAATACTTGCAGAGTTCTGTGGAAGGGGCAAAGAAGCAGGGCTGCTGCAAGGCTCAGCTGCAGAGGCTCTGGGCAGTGGATGTTGCTCAAGACCTACTTCTGAGCTCTCCTTACCACCACGCTGTATTCCTCACTGACAAACCTGCAGAGGAGAATGGGAAACCGAGCTGTTATGTACATAAAAACTGTTCCTTATAGAGAGGTATTGGGAGCACGATGGGAGGCGAGAAGGAGGAGGGAGAAGAAACAAACAGCTTTAAAGGGAAGACACAAGCTGATGGCACCCGTGTCTTTTGTCAGATCTCAGCCCTAATGCCCGTTGAGCTAAGCAGTGAATTTCACATTTCATCTCCCAGACCGCAGTGAGACTGCTTGTGCACGACAGTGCTCCCCCCAGACAATGGCACGTTACCCTGTCTGGCCCGCTGGAAGGAGGGGAGTGACCCCACAAACCCCCAAGCTCGCAGGCAACCAGCGCGGAGCAGGAGCGCAGCGCTGCGAGAAGCCTTCCCTCTGCGTCGGGATGATTCAACGCGATACTTAAAAGCTTCTCCCCATCTCCTGGAAGCAAAGGGGGGGAGGATCCGTCTGATTGTATCTGTGACCCTGGCAACTCTTCACAAGCAGAGACAGCTGAGTCACTAATATTTAGAAAAATAACATAATTGACTGTATTCAGCCCTGCGGAGGACCCCTGCTGGGTATTCACAGTTGAACATTAGCAACTCGGTCATTTCTGGCAGCCTTTGTGAAGGGTTGCCAGGGCTGTAGATTCAATTAGATGACCTCCGACAAACCGATTTCCACCGCAAATATCTTCTAAAAAATACCTTAAATCCCCAATAAATACAGTGAAATTGGAGGAGACAGCCCTTCCTACCTCATTGAATGGCCCCCGTCACCCTACAGCCCCAGCTAGATGCCTTGCCCGACTGTCATGCATGCACAGGCTCTATTATCACCAGTGCCTAATGTGATTTAGCCCCGTCTGTGGATTGCACTCCTTAAATCTGAGAATGTGACACTGTCGCAGTTGGATGCAGATTAGGATATAAAATGATGTTGAAAAGCTAAAATCGTTTGCATGCATCTTTCTTTTCTTTTTCATTGGGTAGGAGTAACTATTTTTTTACCACTGCTTTTTTATCCTCTGACAGCTTTTTTCCATTACTCTTCCCTGAATTATTTTGATGTAGGAAGCATTAAGATGAATTGCTAGATCCGATGTTTTGTATTATCCGTTATAATACACTGCAGCAGAGCATTGCGTCGAGCTGGGATATTTACTTTCTTGCCATAAAATCTATACTAAAAGTGATTAACGTACGACTGAGGCACCTAGAAATGGGATTTTAAAATTCTGCTTTATGCATAGGGTTTTATGATAAGCCCTACAGTAAAACACTTACGTGGATGCTATTTGTTAACACTATCATAATGAAATCAGCTAACACCTTAATTACACCTTGTAACTGCTTCTTACAGCATGTAAGACATTTCTAATGCAGCTTTTAAATACCTCAATTGTAAAAGCTCTTGTCTGTCCCCTCAGAGTGCCGGATTTCATTTCAGCCAGCATATTGTGCCCTGGTAAATTCGTTCTCAGCTGCTCAACTTCTTTGTTTGGTTGGTTTTTGTATCCTAAATAATTCTACCAAACCCTCACTTTTCTTGCACACATCAATGCTAGAGGAAAAATAAAGAAGCAGAGCAGTGCTGGATTCTCCGCACGTCCCTCCAGAGAGAAGCTTAACAAAACCATGTTTTAAAATAATACATCCTATTGTGTGGGTTAGCGTAAGATAGGAATTTAACATCAAAAAATTATAGCTGGGTAAGAGCTATTATGAAATGATTATCTAGAGAGCCAGGAAATAACATTTTCTCAAATGGCATTGTAATTATTCTTTGTGCGCGGCACAAAAAAAATGTAGTGGGGGTAGTTAGAGAGAGGAAACTTCTCTTTACGTATAGTGTAAATTGGGGTATGGCACAGAGACACTGCATGGAGTTTAGTCCTGATTTTTTTTTTCTTGAACATTCCCTGCTGAGCAGTGCCACAATTAATCAAGCTTTCTAGGTTTTAGTTAATTGCTGGACCCCAATAAATTGGTTTGTACTGGCATCAGTCCAGGTCTGATAATTTCACAGCCTTGGAAACTGCTGCATGTTCACACAAGAACCTTGCAAGCAGGGAGCCGGGATAAAAAGAATAAAAGAAACTCTTGTTCTGTGAGGTTCTATTAATACTTTAAAAGCCAGCCCACTAGCAACAGTGTCTTCACTGTTTGTTTATTTTCTCCATGTGTTTTATACAGATTTTTTTAATGATTAAAGGAAATCCCCCCTTTCCTTATTTTAAACTCCTTCTGTAGATAATTGTTCTCAAAGAGATATTTCCAGTTTCAGCTGTATCCTCTTGGAAATTTCCACTCTACTCATCCTTTGCTGAACACTCACTGGGACTTTTTGTGAAAGCTCAGCTATTTTTTCCCTCTTTCTGCAACCTGTTCATGTGAAAGAATCACCACCCTCCGGTGAAGACAGGTTCAAGACCAGCTTTATGCCCTGGACAAGAGACGAGGGCTCCCACAGCTCCCACTGGCCTAAATCCCTGCTGGTGCGGACACGTTGTGCTCAGACAGCTGCTGCGAGAGGACAGCACGGATCTTCCGAAGCGGGCAGTTGGAAGCAAGCAGGCTGGTGTTGCAGTTCAGTGCGAGTCTGATGCATTAGGGACTGTTAGGAGCAAACACACAAGGCTGTTATCGGCATGGGAGACAGGTTCACAGCTATTAGTTCATTTTACAGCTGGGCTCAGTTACAGGAAGGACTTTGCATCCTCAAGTCTCACTGGTAGTGATGGGATTTGCGAGCGCTGAGCCCCTGGCAGGCTCAGGCTCCATGCTGGCACACATTTGACTTTGTTCTCCCCAGAGAAGGCTCATTTGGCAAAATCAGTTTTACTAATGGGTTTCAAAAGCACTCCCATACCAGCAAGTTTCAGAGGAAAAGAATTACATAATACCCGAGGTGTTCGGTAACCTCCTTGTTATTGTCTTTGGCTCACCAAGGCAAGATTAGCAGCACTAATCACGGTTGGATAAAAGTGTATTTGAATCGCAAATGGAGCCTCGTTCAGTCTGCCTCGACTCCCTCTGTCACGCCTTGGAAAACTGGACCAAAGAGGGCTTTTCTGGTGGATCTCAGCTGTAAAGCAATGCATCAGCGAGTGAAGTTTAATCGTGGTATGATCAATCTGTAAGATTCGTTACTGCTTCTCTCCTACAGACCTCACAGATCCTCAGCAAGCGCAAATCACTGGGATTCTTTTAAATGCCTGCGCATTTGTACCAAGTGGGATTCTAGTCAATAGTTCCAGCGGCATCTGTTGTTTTACGTGAGCTATACTGCTTTTGGCTGTTTTCAAGACTGAGGTACTGAAGAAACAATCAAGGTGAAGCTCCTCCCAGAACTTTGGAACAATCACTTCCAAGGATTGTCTTATGCTTCTTTTCACTTAGTGAAACAGTCACCGAGACACTACGGCATGCCACACAGCGCCACGCTTTGGGAGAAGCAGGAACGCTGTGCTGTGCAGGCTTCATCCCCGACATGCTGTCCATACAAGAGTTATAAGATGGGCGTTTGGAACGAAGAGTTGGACTTGATGTCCAAATCAAGCACAAAAGAACACCCCTTTTAGTTTGCTGAAATATGCGGGATCAGCTAGGGATTTAGAGCTCTGTTTTCAACTGCTTTATCAATGTTATGCCTTCAACACCCACTACAAGATTAAATAATGCAAAAGAAATCCATTACTGTTCTTAATACCAGAAAGTGAGAAAAAGCAGAGTCTGACACGACTGATCATTTTCTTAAATAAAAAATAAACAAACAAATGAGTAAATTCGATGGATAAGCACACAAAAGAGATGAATCAGAAATCAGTGGTTTCTGTCAAGAGGTTACAATGCACCCCTGACAGTAAGATGTATCTGGTCAAGAATTTCACAACTTGAATTGGGAAATCTCAAGACAGGACAGACACAAAGACATTCTGGGAATGTCACGAAGATCAGCACTTTCACAATTTCATTGTAGTTCATGTCGATTCCTTGGGCTCATTTGGAAGTTTGAGTAATAATTGCTTCTACATATCTTGGTGATGACACTGCAATTTTTCATTACTATTTCACTCTCAGTAAACCACGGAGTACTGATGCTTTGACGCACTGTGGTGAAGGATATTTTATATGCAGCTCATGAATATACAAAACAACATGGATTGCTACCAATTGTCTTGCTGGTTTTCTTTGAAAGGTAAAGGTATAAGAGAATCACAGGATTGCTGTTACAGCAGTGATCACTGCTGTGGTTATGGAAATAGAAATATAGAAATATCTAGGTTGGATTGGATTGGATTGGATTAGAAACAGTTGCAGGTGAACACTTCGAGCAATGCAAAATTCAGGTGAGCCTCCTCACCTCTGAGCACACGTCTGTCTGTTCTAGACCTGTACAGTGCTGTTCTCAGCACCCCACCTAGCAAAGCATCATCAGCTCTAGGACAGGATGAAAAACTGCTGGTTCTCTTCTCCTGCATTTTTATATTGGTTACTGGCAACTGCTGTGACTCTCTTCACCTCTGTATCTGGAAGTGAGATTTAGAAATGCGTATTTTATTTGCATTTTTTGACAGAACATTGAAAGACTTCCACCTACTCTTCAGTCTCAGAGGAACACGTCTGCATCAAGGTAAGGAGGAATTGGACTGCAATTTGATGTCTTACGTAATGTTGCTGTTGTTTTTTAGCAAACTGCATTCAAGGATCTCAGATTTACTAACTCCATCTGTCTCTGCTAAATAAGTAAATTAATTTCTAGTGTTAGAGGACTGAAACCCCACCACAGATGAAGTCAGTGCAACAGAATGAACAGGAGGGTGGAGAATGCTCATGACCATCCTATGCCATAATCACAAAATCATGCACATCTGAAGTCCTTTTTGTTTAACAGCGTATGTGGAGACTGCTTGATGAACATCCAGATTGTATTCCCAGTATGATAGTCGCAGGGCTGATCCAAACCACAAAAAGTAATTTAGAGATTATTATAAAATCCTGGGAATAATATTTAGCATTTTAAGATACATTTTCCAAAGGGCTCAAAAGAATTTATAGGAATGTAAAAACTAAGATATTCATTAGTTTAAGAACTTATTTTCACACGTATTCAGAATTGAAAAATTGACCGTAGATAATTATTTTTTTCTTGAAAGGAAAAAAAAAACAGACAGGGAGGTAAATGGAAGTTGTATCACATCTACCGTCTCTCAAAACTCCATATCTAATCCAGTTAAGAGAGCTCTGCATGGTGTATAAACGTGTTAGCATTGGCATGAATCTTTTGTCTTGCTTTTTTCCCTCACAAGAACTGAGAACTAACAGTAGGATACCCGGGTACTGTTAAGTCACAGCATGAGGAGATGGAGTTCTACTGTCTGGGTCACACTTCATTAGCTGTTTAAGTTCTATTACCTCTAATGAGAATTACATGGCTAAATTTCTGTGCTCTTAAAAACCAAGGGCATCCTTGAATCCCTAACGCCCACTGCTGGGAGCAATTCTTCCCTCTCCAGTCACCAGGACACTGAGCACATTCAAACAGTGAGCTCTGCCCGGCAGCGTGAAGGGTAACAACTAGGTGTCTGATGCTCCTCTGGAGCTCTCTGTGTCCCACGTGTGCAGCAGCCCCTGCCTTCAGAAACTTCATTCACAGCCCACTGCTGAGCACAGGGCAAGGTGTTTCCTCAGTTGTGGCAGCACTGTGCTCTGCAGGGAGTAAGACAGGCTCCCTAACTCAGGGCTGCATTGGCTGCAACACCCGGCAAAGCACAGTGGGCTGCGGCAAGGCACAAAGGTACCAAATTTAATCATACTTGCTCCTCAGTGATACTTTGATGGAGCTGGGAAACAAGGCAGGGCTCAGGCATGGGTGCAGCTTTACCCACATCCAACGGCATCAGCAAGCTCAGCAAGGGTTACTCACCACAAGGCCACCTGCGATCATGTCATTCCCGCACAACACCCGGCGTGTCACATTGCCCTCTGCGCCAACAACCAGAGATGTATGATGTATGATGTGGAGATGTATGGCAAGAAACAGAGGCAGGCTCTGTACCTGCCTGAACCGGGCCATCACTCAACCCGCCTGTGGGGACACCCCAGGCACGCTGCCCAGCTCCCGGAGCAGGACCAGGACTAGTGGTGAGCCTGGGCCACATGGCCAGGGCCGGGTTTCCACCGTATTGCCCATCCACAACGTCCCCAGTCACAGGGAAAGGCTCTTTCAGCCAATTCTCTCCAACCTAGGTCTGCCAAAGAGTGGGAAAAGGGCTCCCTTTTGCGTGGTTCGATGTTCAGCAAAGGTCTTACAACTGAAATAGTATCTCCAGAAGCTGCCAGATACCATCACCTCTGAACCAGCCTCGCAGAATGCAGTGTGAAGTGCTGGCAGTGACCTTCACAAGGCACTCTTCAGGCCAAATAAGCAACTTCTCTTCAAAGAACCTCTCTGCAAAAGAGTTCAGGTCACAGACTATAGACAATATTTAGTTTCTCATTACTATTACGCTGACTATGCATAAGGAATACTACAGTGACTGCTGTTGTCCTTATCCATGCACGCTGGACTTCGTAGCAGCACAGAGGAGGCCATGCAGGGGATGGAGATGGTCTAGGGAAGTCTGAGAGGGGTCGGCAGCTGGAGCAGGTAAGTGGTTCTGGAGGATGCCCAGGCAGCAAAACTGAGCTCTGCGAAGCACGAGGCTGTGCTACCGAAGTCACACAGATGCCATAAAACCAACCTCTGGAGCCTCTGTACAAGGTTCCGTTCCTACCCACAAAGATCTGCAATCTCTTTTCCTTACTAGACAGAATTGCAAACCATGTATTTGGTTTTAAGTAACACTGAGGACAACAGGTACTCATATTCCCCGGCAAGCTTAATGCCTTTTGAAAAGCGCACCACATGAACACTCTGCCCGCTGCCAGCCATAAAGAGAATGTGGCTTCTAACCAGCAACATCAGCAACAGAACTACAACCCAGCAGAGACCCCAGCCCTCACCCGCAGTAGTGACGTGGGATTTCAGAAAATCAGAACATCCTACCTGAATTTTGAGAGCCCACGCAATGCCCCTTTTCTATAAAGCAATGTGATTTTAATGATGTGTCTCGTTAACTCCTTTGAAATCTGACGTCTATCAATTTAGCTCTCTGCAACTAATGCTGGAGGAAATGGATTCTTTTTTGATTTGGATGGAGGTGTGGAGTCACCAGCACAACTTCAGCCTCCTGTGAGGAGTGGGACAAAAGAGCAGAGCTTCGCTTGTAAATGCTGCGCGAGATCCAAGAAACAGCTCTGACAATGCAATCTAGTTTTGATCCAGAGCTGTCAAGGGGTGTTCAGAGCCTACCACATCTTGCTGGACCATCCCAGAAACAAACTCCTTTCCGTTCACAACAAGAGCTTTATCTCATCTGACTTCGCTGTCCTGCGGTGTTACACCCTTCACTTTGCCACTTCTGGGTGGGGTGTGAACCCAGTTTCTGCGACATGATCAGTCTTCACGTGGTCCTGGGGTGGTGCTGGGGCAGGATTTAGCCCAGAGAAGATTTCCTATTACCCCACGCCCAGCAGGTCCCTGCAGCCAAGGGCAGCTCCTGGACAAGTCCCTGCACCCAGGGTCAGTGCCAGCGGGAGGACTCGGGCTGGCTCTGGCTCTTTGCAGAGTGTGACAGGACTGGCGCAGTCGCAGATCCCCGTGCATACATTACCTGCATGCAGTGTATCTCACCAGCTGAGCCCACACAGCCCAACCCAGTGCAGAAGCTAGGTAACAGCGTTGCTGCAGCCCCAGCACTGCGAGGGGTGGGTGCGTACGCTTCTCTCCATGAGAGTGCATATGCCTTGGTGGGGCCAGAGCTTGCATGGCCCAGAATCTGCCTGCAAGTGCAAATTACAAGAATATTTCTGATTCACAATAACCACTTTATTATTATTATTATTTTCCATTTGCCCATTCCTATGTCACCAGTGGCTCCTCCAAAACCATCAGCCTGTGGCAGCAGCCACCACGCTCAGCACCAAGAGCTTTAGGTGCTCATTTATTTCTTAGGAGCGCAGATCCCTGCCTGTGCACCGCAAGGCAAGGAGCGGCATGCTGACACAGAAGTAAGCGGGGAGCAGTGTCATCAAAGCACGTAACTCCAGAATGAAGCTTCTTTTTATTTCCCTTTTTAACATTAAGAGTTATAATACTGTTTTTTGCTAACACACAGCACTGATTACTCGTGAAGTCGCACCAGAAAGCCCTTAGAAAGCCATCTCCTCTCCTCGTGCCAGTACAAGGTTTCACCATACGCTGTACTTTCGCTATTTCATTAAAATGGAAGAAATGACAAGTTCTGCTCGGTTTTCAACCTTCTGACCGTACCTACCACGCCTGGGAGGTGTGTGACCTCCCAGCAGTGCTCCCCAAATGCCCCGCTCCCAAACTAGGGGAAACAGGTTGTCATTTGTTTCTCCGCATGGTGTCTTTTTATCCCTCACCCTTTTTCTCAGATCATTTGTCAAGGGTTCACCGCTCTCTTCCTATTAGTTACAGGGGCTAAAACGAGACGGAACGGGAACGTCTGACCGAGCACATCATGTCACGAGTCAGGGGGTTAATTCAGCTCCGCCAGACCCTCCGGGTGAACCCGAAACCTCCCGAGGGAACACCACACAAGGGGGGGCTCGCCTCTGCGGGCGGCGGGGCTGCACCCAGCCGGCCGGGGGGGCTCGCAGGTGCCGGCCGCTAACCCCCGGCCCCCGCGGCCCCCCCCGGCTCCCCCCGGAGGAGCAAACTCCACCCCGGGCCGCGGCCCCGAGGCCGGGCGGCAGCAGAGGAGGGGGCCGGGGCGGGAGGCGGACCGCCGGGCCGCTGCCTCCCAGCGCCGCTCCTCCCGCTGCTCCCAGTGCCGCCGGGGCTCGCGGGCTCTGCGGCTTCAGCGCGCTGCCGGGGCACGGCCGAGCATCCTCAGGCCGCCGGGAGCGGCAGGAGGCGGCAGGTGGCCCGGGGCTCGGCGTGGTGCTCCCCCATCTCCTCGTCCCCATCTCCTGGGGGTCGGGGACCGGCTGCGGGACCTGCCCCCCCCGTCCCGTCCCTTTCCCCGGCAGCCCCGAAAGAGCGGGCGGAGATGCCGGCAACGTGAGCGGGGAGCGGAGCCCCCCGGCCCCAGCCCGGCCCCAGGTGGGTGAGTTTTTTGCTTTGCTTTGCTTTGCTTCTCTTCCCTCGCCGACCCCCGGAGCCTCGGAGCCGGGGGCCCGGGGAGCCGGGGTTGCCCCGCTGCCGGCCCCATGCCCGCCGCGGGTGCGCCCCCAGACGCGGCCGGGTTCCCCCAGCGCCGGGGCTCGGCAGCGGGGTGCCCCCAGCCGGCTCCTCGCAGGGCGAGGCGTGAAAAAGAAGAGCCGGGACCCTCGGGTCAGTGAGGGAATCCGTCCAAGCGGGTCGCTCGCGGTGCCTGTGCTGCGCGGAAAGCATGCCGATGGTGAACAGGTTAATCCCAAGTTGGGTCTGTGGGAGCCGGCGGTAGTTTTTAGGACGTTGCCCTTTGGGGATGTAAAGGGAGTGTGCTAACAGGGAAAAGTATGCGCTTATATTTGGAGTAACAACAATGCCGAAATTAAAGAGAATTAAGGAAGACATCAAAAGTCCCCGTCCCGTTGTTGCTGTTAACTCCTCCATTTCACTGCCGGGAAGCGCTCCTGAGCGTATGCAACCCCAATTTCCAAACGTTCCTCCTTTGGAAGACGTGATGTGTAAAATGGATGGGTTTCTAAGCTCAATCTATTCGAGCTACCCGAGCTAGCCGACAGGTAAAGCGCTGCACAAAGGATTATTGTGCTCCGTTTATAAATATTGTTTGCTTAAGCAACCCCCAAGAAGGCCAAAGTATTTAAACATTCGTATTTCTGCTAGTCCCGGGGATGTGCTACTGTTGTTCTCGGCGATGTCCTGAGACTGAACTGCAAGGTTTTCATTTTAAATGAGTTTTTAGAAGTTTGTTTGGCTTGAAAATCTCCTGTGTGATTTGAACATGTTGAAAGGAAAAAGTGACTTAAACCTTTCTTCTGAAATTGGAATATTATTTTCAGCTTCCAAAATAAATGGAAAGTTGTATTTTGTTACTGCCATAGGGAGTGTGCTTTGAAAACAGCATTATGTTTTTGAATGTTTTCAGATGCAGTCTGCATTATTTTGAATGAGCCCACTGAACACAGAGCTCACTGAAGACAGACGTGTTAGTTAGGGCAGATGTCCATTTCGTTGTGTTTGGGGAATATGTTGAGAACCCCCAGACAGTAAAGGTAATAAAAACACTCTGATAAAGGATCCCCCACTCTTTGTTAGGGTATGCCAGAGCACAATGGTTTTAATAGGAAGATTTTTTTAAGTGGCTGTTAACTTACAGTGCCTTCTCCATTCTTCTTAGAACAGTTAATTTCTCTAAGCTCTCCAGCACTTAATCTCAAATACACATATCTGAATTATTCTTTCTGCTTTGCTTATCTGTCAGCTGAAACACATTCATGTACAGTTCTAGTATTTACATGAAATCTGAAGAGGTCAAATTAGTTTACAAAGCTGATTGTTTCTTTTTCCATTAGCGAATCTTTTTTGAACTTTTATAAAACTATGAATCCACTTCAAGACTCTTAAAATCAAAAGCATATCTTTTCTACATTGTAAATGGTGGACAAATGTACGCTGTGATGATAATGCTTTTGCAGCGAATCTCTGATAAGCAGTAAAGCATCTTCAGACTTCCTAATTTGGAATCTTACATTAGCTATCGTGAATAAGTTTTACCTCAGTTATTTATATTTCTCCCTGTTTTATTCATTATAAAATAATTCATATTTTAAAAGCTAGAAAAAGATAAAGAGAATGGTGCTGGCAGCAAGTACGAACCCATCTCAGCACCTCTCAGAGAATACATTAGGCTTTGCTCCATGTGCAAAACTGACACTGAAGATCTACAAGGAGGAAGGTGGCACATTTTTTCCCCTATTGTACTTTCAGATTTCAAGGCAACGAATGGGTTAACACTAGAAAAATTAATTATGCCCAATCCCAGAACAATAGTAGTGGGGAGATAGGAGGAGGGGTGAGTTGAATAGTGGTGGGAGCCTATGAGATTCAGTGAGGAAAACTCCCCTCGCCCAGAGCCAGGCCAGCATGTCACCCAACGCAGGGATTGCCACGGTGCAGGGCCAATATACCGGGTATACGCAAGGGTAATTTTACAGTGAGACAAACATGGTATGTCTGACACCTGTGTTTCCTAAGTTACACCCAAAAGAGCTGTTCTATAAGAAAATCTCCCAACCTATTTTTCTTGTGAAAGAGAATTTAAGAATTTAGATGGCTTACATGCCAGATTTTTCCACTTTGGAATCCAACAGGACTTTATTAGATGTCCACTTTGCATCTTTCATGAATGAGAATGTGGTCCCTTTTCCAAAAATGGGATGATTTGAGGCCAAAGGTGTTGCCATGACATTAAGATCTATGACACTGACAGATTTTTGCTTCCAGCAGCTTAGGATTTCTGGGTGCTGGCCGAAGGCATGTCAGAGAATTTAAGTTATCTTGCAGGATTCTAGTTTAATTCATTTCATGTTTTCTTCCCGACAGCTCAACATTCTCTACTTTGGAGGCTTTTTCTCTCCCTTTCGTTGATAAAGATGAGAAAAAAGTGGAGATTGGAGGATTTTCATTTTATCTTTTTTGGTGTGGTCTGTCTCCTTTTCGTAGACGGAGGTAAACTAGAACAAGTAAAACGTAAGTAGCCTTCTAAACAAAGCCTTTGCATTCACCCAAACCTGCATTTTCCTGCTATTTCACAAATGTGGGTCAGAAAAGATTTTCAAACAAGAATGCCCTAAACTGCAGGACTGCATTCAAAACCTTCTACCATTCTTCCTCCTTCTAATCCCACGTTTAGGGGAATCAGGTCACACCCATGTTTGGGGCACAATTTCCTAAAGCTGTACAGGTTTCACTGCTTCATAAAGAACATAACACATCAGTTGGAGAATCTGTTTTATTTCAAATACCCTGAATCAAGAGAGTGCTTAATTCTATTTTAGTGACCTCTGTAAACATCTGACAGATTATCTGGATTTTGTCCCATGTGTAAGACTATTGTGCTGAGGTTTTCAGCTAGTGTAAAGCTCGTCCAAGACTGTTCCGTTCTGTTCCAAAAACAACCTCATATGAACTGGATTAGATACATCCTTTGAAAAAATTAAGAGCCTAAGCACTGTCAAAAACTTGATGAGAAGCATTGAAAAGAATACAAACAAAACAAAGGGAATGGTTCTACAAAGCCTGTAGGAGTTCCTGCCTGCTACAGCCATGCCGCTCGCTATCTGGAATGCTCTCCCCACCTGCGCAGGCTGCGTTTTGGCTTTTTCCTACGAAGCACATTGCTTGCCCTTAAGAATTTGTTAAAATTTTCAGCCTCAATGTCAGCAGCTTGTGCTTCTACAGATAGAGGAAAAGAGGAGAGGAAAAGAAGGAAGGAGAGGAGAGATTTCAGTCCCTACTTCTTGCTACTTTCTCGTAGCCCAGTAAATGTTAGGAATGTCCTTGCTGAGATTATCTCTGGGAAGACAGGTATTTTGTTTGATACCCTCAAGCACCAGCTATGCAGAGAGTAATGAATCAAATGGCATTCAGACATCATAAAGGTAATGGCGAGGATTCCTCTCATGGCAACACAGAGAACCACATCCTTTTACTGAGGAGAGCTGAGTTCTGTCTCTGAAACTGAAATGTGACAGGGAGAGCCAGGGCAATGATGTCTGTAGGTACAGAAAGATCTGAATTTGGAGGCTGATGCATGTGTAAGTCAGCACAAACTGCTCTGAAATACTAGGACAAGCTTTGTTTTTATCAGGTTCTTACAACATGGAGATACTCAAAGTGCAGTGTAAATGCAACGTGTGGATCTGCCTTCTGTAGTGCCCTTGTTCAAAAGCTCTGCTGTACAACTTGAGATTTTCCTGAGTGCAGCCAGTTGCTTTGGTTTTGTAACAAAAAGGTTTAGTATATAAACCTGTCTGAGCAATCAAATTCTTTCATTTTGTTACCTAAATGGGATCTGAGCCTACGCTTTTGAAGCTCGAAGAATAAACATACCCTATATGAAAGGCATTTTGTCAGCTATTTTCAAAGTATGGAATGGGATCATTCATTCATAACTCTTTCATTTCTTCACTGTTTTACAGATTCAGATACATACTGTGTGTTTCAAGACAAGAAGTACCGTGTAGGAGAAAGATGGCATCCTTACCTAGAACCCTATGGACTTGTTTACTGCGTTAATTGTCTCTGCTCAGAGGTAGGACTATCAAGTTATTTTTCCTGTGACTTCTGTTTGCTTAACTGGCAAGAATCCTCTGCATTGTATCTACGATTTGACAAAGCCCAAACCAGTTTTCACTGGTGGTCCTGATCATGCTGCAGGAAACAGAGGCAATGAAGGGGAAATGTCCTTGTGAAGGGAAAACATTAACAAAGCAGGCCAACAGTGGCAAAAATGCTTGCACAGGGTAGCCAAAAAAGCTCCTTAACTAGCCAGAAGCTTGGTCAGTGCTGAGCATTACACCTGGAGTAATGAGACCCCACTACTTAAATACAATCCTTGCACTTCTGTCACTATGGAGGATGATGCTGAACCCAAATTTCCTTGTGTTCTGAGGTACATACACTTCCCGCATCTTCAGAAAGGCATTTCCATAGTCAAAGCACCTGCTGCCTTAAAGTGTTGGAAAAACGGTGGATAATAACAATAAATGGATAATAACAACTGTAAGACTCTAGGAAGAAACCATGAGATGATGAAAAATGAGGAGTGGGCATAGAGGGCAAGGAGAATTGGCCAGGCAGTTTATGCTTGATGCCAAGACGCAGCAGTCATAGAGTCTCTACGTATGTTGTTTAGTGCTGGGAGGACAGGAGAATGAGAGCAGAATATGTCCCTTGGAGTACTTTATAATGAGTAACACATGAGACACTCCAGATGCTGAGTTTTGTCTGCTGTATTTAATGTAGAATACATTTTTCTTGGCTATTTCCTCCCCCTGCAAGTGTAAAATACTGGGCCCCTGTGCAGCGTTTGCTCTGGGGGATCTGCTACTACAGCTCTGTGCAGAGATGCACAAACAGTAGTCCTGCAAGCTTGGCTGCATCTCCCGTCTGTACATCTGTAAGAGCAAAAGCATTGTGCTATGGAGAAAAAAGTCCCTGTTTAAAACAAAAAGGAGTTGCTGCTCGCTTTTGCTGATCTATATGCAAAGTTGTAAACTCCTCAGAGTCAGTATGTGGTAAAACACTCATTAAATTGCTGGAAGGCTGTGTCTTGGGTGGGGATGAAGTTCGCTGGAAACCCTGGAGATCTGGATACAAGTCATTGCTTAATGATTTTTAGGAAGATGTGACAGTGGAGGGATGGGAAAGTGCAGCACCCTACTCCTTCACACTTCAGAGGAAAGCAAAAACAATCCCAGGGGCCTACACAACTAGTGTGACCAAAATTTCTTTTGTTGCCTCAAATGTCATGATCCACATGATCTCCACACAGAACAAGTGACACCAGCCAGGCAACAGAGAGAGATTTCTGCTGCCTCTCTCAACAGTCTGCCCATCCATCCCCCCGACACACACACTCTTGAATGTATAAAAAAAAAGTTAAGACACATTAACCAGCTAAACAGAGGCCAAATTATTCAGCCTGAGATTAAAAAAAAAAAAAAAAAAGAGCATTCCTGGTTCTGTGTATGTAGTATTGTATTTTTATGAGTTATAATTTACATACTTAAACCAGAATAAACGTAAACAGAATCCAGTGTGCTTGCCCCATTCCTCTTTTCCTGCACACACGCCACCAACTGCCCCCCTTCCCCGGCCAGAGTCAGACCTGCAGACTTCAGGGGGGCTACACCGAACGCTCTCCCCAGGCAGCACGATTCCGCAGCTCAGAAAGAGAGCTGCCTTGTTGCTCACTGTGTTGGATGCAGGAACACTTCCCACGGCCCTGACTCATGGAGCTTAAGTCCCACGTTAGTCAGGAGGGCTTGGACTCCCAAACACCTCTGCGAATCTAGGCCTAAGATCAGTTAAATAGGTTTGCAGATTTTTTATCACAGCTGATCAAGCACCAAAAGTACAAGTTCACCTAGGAGGTTCTGCAGGACTAGTAAATAAAAAGGGAGAGAGGCCACGGGACAGGCCAAGTAAGCGACACGGAGCCAGCCTTTCTTCGGCAGCAGTGCTTCACAGGCTCTCGGACCCTGGTCTGTGCAGGCCAACAACAGTCCTCATCCTGCAAAAGCCTGCAGCCTAGGACTTTCTCCCCCTTTATAAAATCAGTATATTTAATTTCAATCATCATTGGAAACAGATGGATATCATCTTAGTGTCTATTTCTGGGGAAGATGCATAAATGTTCGTGGGTAGTAATGGCCTTGCAGTATGATTCCAGCCTGCAGTCTACAGGTATTGAGGAGTCAGGGGATTGTTTTGAAGGCAACGGCTAGAAAAACCTATGCAAATGAAATCTAAGGAAGTTGGCACCTTTTCTGGAAAATGAAAATGCATATGAAAATGCGATGGGTTTACTCCCGACACCACCTGAACCGACACAGTCACAGCACAGTCACAGCATAGTGTCAGTGCTCATGCTGAAAGATCTTTCTTGCTATAAACATGAGCAACTCTGAGCTAAATTAGGAGGATGAATTATAGATGGGAAATGGGAATCTGAAATGGATAGTCTTTTCTGGTTACAGACACTGGAGAAGGAAAATTCCCTGTGTTTTAATTATAAATCAAACTTAGATGTGGTCAAATAGAATATTATGTTAATGACATGAGTAATGAACACTATTCCCAAGACTTGCTCATATTTCTTAGAAAAATGGCTACTTACCAACTGGTGTTCTTTGTCTACTGGGGAACCCATCAAATGAAAACAAAAGACTCTCCACAGTTTTCAGGAAAAATTACAGACACTATTGTCTCTTGCGGTCTTGAACTAACCCTCAGCAGGGGATATCTCAGAGACCTACCATTCATTATCTGTGTCTTAGTTTTGGAAATGCAATTCCCAAGCACAATCTGCTCAAAAGAAAACACAAATGGAGATTGTTGCAATACATTTTTAGGCAATTACTCTGATTTTAAGGTTTGCATGGGTTTCTGTTACAATCTGACCTCCAGCTTAAATTCAGAGGCAGTGAAAGTAGTCTGGGCGTACGCTGGTGTGACAGGAACCAGAATGTTGTACAATGGCATTTGTTTTTAAAATATCCAAACATAGAACAGATAACACAGGCACTTGTAAGGTAGCCCACTTCATTAAAGTGCCGTATTATTTTCCGCCTGCAGAATGGAAATGTGCTGTGCAGCAGAATAAGATGCCCGAGCCTACACTGTCCTTCCCCTGTGCATGTACCACAGCTGTGCTGCCCACGATGCCCAGGTAATTTATATTAATGACATTAATTTATATTAATGGCATTTTCCTTTCTGAAACAGCTATTTGATATGCTGAGTAACAGCAAAATGTGATTTCCAGACTGTCTGTGCTGGAAAACTTCTGTGAAGTAGATGTCCTTCTATATCCATTTAGGTCATGAGAAGCTTGTCCTACAGTAATTTAGAATATTTTCTGTGGTGATTTCTTTTTAGGAAATCAGAAGTATAGATCTGGGAAGGAATCAGGTACACCGCCAAGCCCAGACCCCTACAGTGCAGGCAGAAGGTAGCAGAAGTTTCACAGATGGGGTCCATGGGCTATCTGCTCCCCGCTCCTTCCCTTATCTCTAAACTCCATCACAATAAAACCCTATCCCACAAATTTCCTAGGGTTTATGCTTTTGGCGCCTTTCATAAGAGCAGGCTAAACTACATGGCTATTCGCAATGGCTCTCTGTTAATGAGCAATTACAAATTGCTGTGGCAAATGTGCATTTGTATAGTATCACTGTACAGCCAGTCTGGTAAATTTTGCCTTCTACATCTCATATCCAGGCATAGCTTCATTAGTAGGGACTGTTGTAAATCATAGAAGCAGTGCTGTGGAAGTTTATGACTATATAAATCCAATTGGATACTGTATAGTAAATTCCTCCAGACTGTACATTTATTATATGCTCATTATTAAGAGCCACTGTATGAAAGAGACTAGGCAGGATCTTTCATGAGGCTGTTACAGCATTCCCGACATGGCCTAATGGCTGGTAGATTTGACTGCAGCTTTTCCCTAAATGTCTGTCTTAGTGGCACCCCTCATATCTTTTATAAAAGAGTATTCATGCAGCATCACAGAAAGGGGTTTTATTTCACTTTCTCCAGAGAGAATTTCATTGTCTGAGGAAAACAGCTGTTCCCTGACCAAAACCTGGGAGCAGGGGGCATTTTGCCGTGGTGGACATGAGTCTGTTTGCTGTTCAGCAGGGACAGGAGTGTGCTGGTCACACTTACTGGAGAGTAAATGGCACCCACTGGTAAATTTGCGGTAGGATACCTCTGTCCTGACAATTATACACATCTGTCTATCAGCTGCCTACATCAAAATCTGATCTAAGTATCTAGAATCCTTTTCTAATCAGGGGGGAGGAGGAGCATGTGCATAGCTCATCTGGTGCCATGACAGAGATCCGAAGCATTTGAGTTGTATCCTGGAACTGCTGGTGTATTTCTGTGGGCTATAGCCAGAACTACAACACTGCTTTGGACACAGACAGCCACACTGTCACTGTATGCAGCTGAGGGAGAAGAGCTCCGTCCTTCCTGTGGTATGTTCCTGCCTTTGTCCCAAGGAACCAGGAGGGTAATAACAGCTGTCAGTCCACAAGGCTGGTTTTAACACACACTGCAGCAGCACAGAATCATTAAGGTTGGAAAAGACCTCCAAGGTATCTGGCCCAACCATCCCCCTACCACCACTATCACCCACTAAACCACATCCCTAAGGACACGTGCCTTTATCACCAGCCATCATTCAGGAGGTGCAGAAGCTTTCCAAGCACGATTCATTCCTGCTCCTCAGTGCAGGGCTGTTTCCTCCGAGACATTTCCTAGTGTTCTGTCTTTTTTATAGCTATACCCCAAGCAGTGTGTCTTCCCACATAGCTCTGTATAGTCAAAGAAAGCAACCTCATCCCATTTACAGAGGAAACAGTTGGGCGTACACCATAACTACAGGCACCATGCCTTAATGGCTTTCTGTTTGCAAGGCCAGCCTCCAAACAGTTCTCAGAACAGTTCCTGCCGCAGTAGCCTTCTATTGCAATCACGTACCCCACAATGAGTCTGAAACCTCAAGACTGTTTCTCCTGTCATTAGTGGTTTTATCGTTGGCAGCTACGTCTCAGGAGCAGTCTGCAGGTCCCCAAAAGATGTGAATTAACTTAGGTTGCAGCTGGACTTCACCTTCTCGTCTATCTCTGACTTACTGGGATACTGGTTGCACTTGGACTTGTTATGGTCAGTCTGACTGTGACTTTGGCATGCTGTCAGCCACCTCTTGCTCAGGATGTTATATTCTCACTCTCAGTTGAGATAACTATTGGACATTCTTCAGGTATTTTCACTCTTCTTGCGTTCTGGGACAAGATTCATCCCAAACAACTTTAGATCTAGTATTTCGGCATCTAATTGATGGTAGGGTTTTAGATATGATCGTCTAATACACAGGGAGGAAAGACTGTAAGGGAGTATCTTTTATTTGACCAACTAGTGCTGTTAGACAAAATAGATGCTAGGAACATGAACATCACTTTGGTTTTCAGATCAAAAGAAAGACTGGTGTGCCCAAAAGCTCATCTGTTTTTCCAACTAATCTAAGCTCCATTTGGCAAGGGAATCATCTCGATACCCTTTACAGCTGTTGGAAACACACCGTCCCCAGAGGGTGATTCATCCTGTTATCCAGAATGAAAAGAATTTTTCCCTGGAGATGCCTGTCTCTCTCCACTGATTACTGAGGGAGTACAGGCAACTAGCGTATGCTACATGCTTACTTTTTTGACAGCTAAAGTTAAATCAGAGAAATTCCACTCTCAGTATGTAATTAGCAATTGGGGGCAGGACCAGTTGTTGCTTTTTTATGCATCTCTCTACAGTATTTAATATAGAAACATAAATGCTTCTGGATTGACTGTTTCTGCTTCAAGTGTTCTTTGGCAGTAAACTCTTTGTGTTGGTTTCTTTTTCTGTTTGTGGGGATGTAAACGTGATACCAGTCAAGATTTTAAAACATTCTTCATTAACCTAGGAAGAGTAAGGAGCTCTGTAAACTCTCCAGTCCTTATCAAATTAAATTTTTGCCATTCGATGACACAGTCATCTGCTAGGTCTTCGTACTGTGTGTTTAAACCAATAAATTCAGAAAATTATCAGAATAAGCCTTTCCTGAACTGTGATCCCTTATCTTCTCTCCACTCCTAGAATCTAAGTATAGTCTATGTGCTATGGATATGATGGGCTGTTGAGCTGCTAGCTGGCAGAAGCTCATTAAAAGCAGGATTGCCACTAAGCTTCATTTTTTCCCCTAATTGAATCTGTAATTCACACAGATCTGCACCAACGTTAGGCAAAAGAGGATCAGGGATCTCTTGTGATTTCAGGGGTTATTTGCATTCTGCTTTCTGCATTGACTATGTGTATCATAGTCAGATGCTCTGTCGTCAGTGGTAAATGTTCATGCCTGATCTGAATAGGAATTTCAAGCGTGCCTATACATCTTAGGCCAGCTTTCCATTTCTGTGTGTCCAGCAAACAATGTCTTGTGTGCAGCATCCCATGCTATGGAAGAGTTTCATTTCTCTGGTTCCCCTGATTATTTTTTGATGGAAGGTGTCTGAGCTCTGGCCCTTTGGCCGTTCATCTGAACTGCTCTCGTAAATACTCATTAAATTCTGTCACTTATGTTTCCCCTCCGATTTTCAAGCTACATTTCAGAAAAGAGTAGTGCTAGTCACAGTGACTTTGGGCTCTCCCTCCTGGCCTTTCTGCAGGCCTTGCAGAGCGTAACTGCCCAAATAACTGCCTCCTTATTAAACAAAGCAGAGGTAATGCCAGGAGTCAGCGACTTTCGTTGGAAACTGAACTTCATAACCACCTAAGTGGAGGAGCTGTTGAAGGGATTCCTTTGAGAAAAGTTGGCACTGCTCTCCCTTTGGAATTAATGCCTCCCGCATCCATAGTGACACTGGACTTGCTGACACAAAGAGATGCAGTGTTTGTATCCTGTCTCCCTGGCACCAGCTACCAAGAATCTTAAGTAGTTGTCAGACATATGTTATGAAGCATCTTCTACTTTTCACCAGTGGTTCATCCCACCAGCTTCTACCACGGAGTCATTGCTAGCTTTTTTGCATCTTTTTAAAACTTATCCTTTCTAGTACAGGCAAAATCTAGACCCTGTGCCTTGTATCGGACCAGATATTCCACCCTTTTGCAGCTCTGACAAGTACTTTGTTTTACTATCTGAATTAGATTTTTATCATCACACACATGGATTGAAAAAAAAAACAACCTAGCTTCACGTTCCTTGGGACGCTTTTTACATAGATTAGTGTCCAAAAGGACATCACATGCTCTAGTGCTCCTTCTAGCAACCTCCAGTCAGATTGCTAAACTGGGCTAAAGAGATATCGGCTCAGCTGGATCTATAATCATACATCTGATCACAGCAGCAGAGCTTGAATTCTTTCCTTCCACCTCAGGATGCTCCAAGCATTATCAGAGGAGAGGTGCTTTGGGGAGAGAATTTGCCACTATTCTTAGGGCAGGATCAGCTCTAGAGCAGACAAGACCTGCTACCTTCTTTTGTGAAAATAAACTTCACGTACAAGCTCTCAACATTTAGTTGCAGCTGTCTTCTATGGCACTCCTATGCATTCCCACGGACTGCTTCCATTACAAATGGAACATTTATTCTAAGTCGTTTCATTTCTGCATGGAATAATTGTGACTCAGAATCACAGAATCACAGAATTTCTAGGTTGGAAGAGACCTCAAGATCATCGAGTCCAACCTCTGACCTAACACTAACAGTCCCCACTAAACCATATCGCTAAGCTCTACATCTAAACGTCTTTTAAAGACCTCCAGGGATGGTGACTCCACCACTTCCCTGGGCAGCCCGATCCAATG